>OY728129.1:1088572676-1088926170 GCA_963277665.1 Viscum album
ATAATTATATTTAAGGGCTCATGTAAAATTAAAAAATATTTTATCATAAACCCTAGATCTATAAATGGATCGTTATTTCTACTTTGTTGGGTTAATAAAAAATTAGAATAGATAATCGTTACACTTAACAGAATTATCTCTCTATTTCACTCTCTATTAAATTCCTCCCCTCTTCTTCTCAAGGATAAGAAGAACTCCTTCAATACCAAAGGATAATGGAGTGATCAAGATGAAAAAATAAACATAATTGATTCACTAAACTAGCACCCCAAAATAAATTGGTGTTATTCATAGATCAAAGGAGCATGTGCAGATCACTACTAGAGAGATTCTGATCTTTACTCCATACATAAAAACAATGTTAATGTGAAAGGGTTTCAGAAGATCAATAACTTCATTGAATGAATAATCATAAAGAAAGGTCCTTATTTCCATATATCTAAATAAATCAATTATAAATTCAATACAAAATATCTTATCTTAGGGTTTCAGAAATATCTATGTTAGAAGAGGTTTTAATATAATTCCCACCAAAGGTGCTTCTTTTACACTCAAAACCGTCTTCTGGTATCAGACCAGCCATGTTTGAATTTTAAAATTATTTATTTGATTTTTCATTGATATGAGCAATATAGGTTTTTAATTTAATTTCAATAATTTTTCATTATTTAATATGATTATTTAAATTTAAATTCTTTCAACATTTGAATTTCTTAATTTATGATTTATAATTTTATAAGTCTAAAAATAGGTGAAGAATGACTAGATATTCCATCGGATGTTCCAAATGTTTATTGCTAGTAATACAGGGTTACACGGAAGGTAGAGGGAGTACATGTTGTGTACCTACATGAACTATACTGTACATGCCACATGATACATGGCATGTTGAACAAGAATTTCACACACTGAATTTATTTCACATTGTGTGCAGAATGGGACAGTTTGGAACAGGACATGTTGTAGTACACAACATGTAGCTATTGTACACCCCATATAGTCTACATAGTTTAGGGGATAAATTATCACAAACTCTATGGTAAAATACATGGTCAAAACCATGTGAGACTAATAGGTAATGGAATTATTGAATTACGCAACAAGTATCTTCTGTATATTATAAATAGTTTATTAATTATAGCACCTTAAATACAATTAATTTTCCTCGATGAGTTATGTGGAAATAAGACATGTGTGATACTTGATGTGTAGCTATACTGTACACAACATGTATTTCCACATCCAATGAACAGATAAGGTCCCTTAGTAGGTTTTATGGGTACAATAAAAGTGTAGAACATAGAATGTGTCTAGTTAGTACACACCATTTATTCAAGTCGAGGAACCCATTAAAGCCCAAGGCATGTATCCTTGGTACATGTAAACCATGATACATGATGTGTAACTTGAAAGTGCATATAGTGTAGTCTCCCAATAATGTATATAATTAAATTGCATTAATTTTATAATTTTTTTATTAAAACCGTACTATATTTATTGGGACCAATTGTGTTGGAAATTTTAATGATGAATTTAAAAATTATAATTGTTCAATTAATTTATTGTAATAATTTTTAATTAATGATTATGATGTATATTTTACATGAATTCATTTAATATGGGTATGTTGAAGAGAATTTGGATGGCCATTAAGATAAAATGTAATTAATTAATTGATTAATTAATTAATTAATCCAGTTGTATTTATCTTAATAATAAATAACAAATAAAATTAATATTAACATGCTATAATTTTCTGTAATTTTGTCATGTGTATAACCTATAATGAGCTTCATGAAGAACTTTATATGTGTTATAATTATTTAATTTAATTTTCATAAGTTTATAATTAGTAATTATTAAATTTTATTTTATACGTGTGAGTCATCCATCATTCCATTATTATGTAGAACATGGGTATCCATGCTTATTTATTTAATTCCCATTAACCAAACCATTAGTTCCCCTCACCTACATATGGGTTATAAATACATGTAAAAATTTAGCATCCCAAGTAATTTTCAAGTGGTTTAAGAAAGATCCTAGAGGATTCCAACCTAGGTGTTACACAAGTGGGCATGTAGAATACTACCACTCATACCTAGACTAGAAATATGGGTTATTTCACATAGGTGAATGGTTGATTTATTATCTTCTAAATCAGTCAACGATTAGATAAGTTTTTGAGAATTTTATATATTTATTTATTGATTTCTATCTATGAAATATTTATTTTATAGATATAAGACCATGATTATATAAATAAATATATTATAGTGAAAATATGAAATTTATATAAATGGATTATATGTAAATGTTTTATCAAGCATGATTAATTAATTATGTAAAATTCACTTAATATTAAGATGGTATAAAAAATATAAAACAAGATGAAATTTATTAATTATAAAAAAAAATCCCTCAAATATATATTAACTCATACATTCCCTTATATTATTTTATTAGGGATGAAACCAACAGAAATAAGTGTTTTACCATCCCTTACTGGGATGCTAAATTTTATATGGGGAGTTATTAATAATTTTTGTGGGTCAACCTAAGAAATTTATATCAAAATGATTATCCTTTTCTTGAAATAGTGAAATTTATAGGAAAGCTTTGAGAAAAAGTGAGTTATGATTTTTTGATTCGAGAGTCCATCAAAAGGATCAAGGAGTTGAATTCCCATGGTCAACAATGGTATGTCTTCTTTAATACCATCAAGTGTATTGACAAAACCATTTTTGAGTTAATGAGAAGGGGAATTTGAATCTATTCAATTAGAATTTATTAGTAACTATACATTCTGAGATCAATGGAGAGGGTTGTTGAAACTTCCTAAAATAGTGGGAGATTTAATAAAAATTTAATTATTTTTATTTCTCACATAATTTTTTATTAATAAAATTTCTAATTATCTGCTTGTATAAATTATAGAATAAATTTAAATTTCATCATCCACACTATCCCTATGATCGATATTAGAGAAATATCATCTCCTCACTAAAATTAATAGACAAGAAAAGTTTAGACACCTTTGGCTTTTGTTGCACCATGAATGGAAATCTTACACACTCTAATGCTCAATGCTAGATCCACTTACCAAGGAGGCAAGTGATGAATAGTTACTTGCCTTTCAAAAACATAAGAATGATGTCATCACTCTGTGATTAATTTTTTCTTTTATTTCTAGTGAACTCATTAAGTCTCATGAAAACTTGTATTCTTATAACATCCCCTAGAATCACTCTAGTTTATATCAATATATAGAAATACATGAACAGTTTGAGTTAACCAAATTACTCTTCCAATGTAACCTTTTTGTGGTTGTTCTATTTTATCCTAGTGTGGTGAAGATCATTGGATATATTGTCTACCTATAGGTTCAATGTTTTTATCTCCCTAAAGTACTATGCATCAATATCATTCTTACATTTCTTATATCTTCTAGAACTTTTTTTTCAAATTTTAATATGAACAACATTGAGAAGACTCTCTTATATCTCCTAAATATTTTTCTAAAATTCTATATGGATATGAAGTGTGAAAATCCTTCATTCTTAATTGTGAAAAAATGAGAAGTGAAGTAAGTGATCTCTATTCCCCAAGCTTATTCACACCCACCAAAAAATAGAATGATCAAGGGGAAATAAATGGAGAATGATGATGTTTGTTTTATATGTGGAAATAAGGTAAACTAAAATAAAATTTTCACTTAGACTAAGAATAAATGGGAAGATTCCTGATAATTTTTATCAGGTGTAGTTTATTTGTTTTAATAAATTTAGTATTTGATAAAGCTTATATTTCATAGATATGTATTCAAATATAGGAACAAAGTGGATTAATAAAGATTAACTAAGGGGATTTATAACCAAAAGCATCCAACAAAGCTAAATTTTCTAATTTATTTATCAGGGATTACCACCTCATATATCTAACTTGAATGATCTTGGTTATAAAATAATTTTATTATGTGTAATAATTTAAAAAACATTACTTACATATCCAAATAATATAAGAATGGATTTATTTTCATATTTGGGAATAAATATTTTATATTTTATGTGGATAACATTTGTTAAGTTAGGGAACACATAAATAAAATTCATTACGTGTTAGACTACATAAACCTAGTAATAGGTACTAATAATGAAACTATTTCACATGATTCATAACGCACCAAAATTTTTGATCACCAACTAAGTTATATAAATGAAACCATTTTACTAAATTAAAGCAAAAAAGAAATTTATATTATTTTTAACTAAATCTACTTGGTGTACGTCATGCAAGTCAAATGGTAAAAATACAAAATACCCATTTAGTATGAGAGGTGAAGGGTCAAATAGCTTCTTGAATTAGTTCATGATGATGTTTGTGACCATTTTATATTGAAGCATGGGGCTGGTACTCCTTATTCATAAATTTAATTGATGAATTTAGTAAATATGAATATTTATACTTAATGAGGTATAAGTTGGATTTCTTTGAAAAATTCAAGGAATACAATAATGTACTTAAGAACCATCTTAGTACGAATATTATGAAACTCTCTCAGACTATGGGGGATAATATCTTAATCCATAATTTATTTATTATCAATGATATTTTGGTATCCTATATCAACTCACTTCTAATTATACACCATTATGGAAAGGTTTAAGTGAAAGAAAAAACCACACCCTATTGGACATGTTGATATCAATGATGATTCATGCAAGTTTCCCATTATACTTCGGTGGATACATGTTAGTGACACCAAGACACATACTAAACTAAGTAACAAATTAATTTGTAAATTGTATTCCATATAAACATTGGAGTAGAAGAAAAAAACATTTTATTGAATTTACATGTGTCGGTTAATGAATCATTTGGTAAGGCCTCTTCAGGTAATACACAAACACCACAGGACACAAAGTGTACCTTTGTAGGATACACCATAGAAACAATGGAATATTATATATTGGACCACTTTGAAAAAAGGTAATTGTGTCAATACAGGCCATATTCCCCAAGAAGGATCAAATATATAAAAGAGATAATAGGATAAAGAGAGACTTTGATGAAGTCTCAGATAAAGGTACACAAGATTTGGTATAGAAACTAGTTCCACAAATCCTTATGGAAGAATAATTTCTAGAGATAAAAAAATTTCATTGTAGTTCAAGAGTGGTTAAAGAACTAAAACAGTATGGTTTTCTACTCACCAAGAAATCTAAGTCATTATTTGTTAAATATAATGATTCAATAACTAATAAAAATTTATTATGTGGAAAACATGTTTCCATGTGGAAAGAATCCATGAATTCTAAAATAGATTCGATATACAAAAAACAAGTCCGGATTTTTTTAGATCCTCTTATGGATGAAAATCCATTTGTTTTAAATAGGTAGTTAAGAAGAAATTGTGCATGGATGGAAAATTCAGTAACTATAAGTTATACATTGTCATAAAATGGTTTAAACAGTATCAAGTCATAAACTATAATGAATCATTTTCACCAATTTCAATGATAAAATCTATTAGAAATAAACTTACCATTATGGACATCCATGACTATGATATTTTTAAAATGGGTGAAAAAAATATAATTCGATAATGGGATCCTTTATGAAGATGTCTCTAGGAAAAAACTAAAGGTTTTTTGAATCAAAAAGATGAAAACCATGTTTTTATATTACAAAGATCCATTTATGGATTAAATCAAGTACTTTTCCCATTGAACATTCATTTTAATGATCCTATAATGGAGTTTGGTTTTGTAAATAACAAATTTGACCGTCCTATATATAAGTGGTTTAGAGGGAGGGTGATCATTATTTTAATATTTTATGTTAATGAAACGTTACTTATTGGAAACAAAATACTATATTTTCAATATGTTAAAGAATTGTTGAATAAATTATTCTCCAGAAAGGACTTGGGTGGGGAATAAATCTTTTTTGGGATCAATATCAATCATGATAGGCCCAAAATACTATTAATATTAATTCATGGTACATATATTGGAAATTTACTGAAGCTGTTCAGTATGGAACAATCTGAGAGGGGATTGTTTCCAATGTCACAATGCATACATAATTCCATGAAAATGTTCCCTTAGACACATGATAATGGGAAATAATGGATTGTATTTTATATGAATCGATGATTGGATAAGTCATTTATTATTTGATATGTACTATTCTAGTTGTCACCTACACCTTAAGGGTAGTAAGAATATATTAAACTAACCTAGGTGACCACCACTGGATGGTAGTCAAGAAAATCCTTAAGTATATAAGGAATACTAAGGATAAGTTCCTAATCTATGGAGAATATGAGGAAGTAGACATTATATGCTATTCAAATTCTAGTTTCTAAATTGATAAATATTGTATGAAATCCTAAAAGGGATACATATTCACATTAAATGGAGGTTTTGGGAGTATGATGAGTTCAAAAAAGGCTATGGTCACAAATTCTACAACCATATGTGACTATAAGGTAACATTTTAGTAATATAAAGATAGAATTTGGATATAAAACGTCATCTAAGAGATTGAAATTTTACATATTATTAAATATCCTATCACACTATATATTGATATTACTACAGTGGTGGTCGTTTCTAAAGACCCAAGGTTGTATTAGTTGATGAAGCATATACATTTGAAGTATCATATCATGATGGATTTTTCACAATGTTGTAATGATTTAGTGAGTAGTATTTCCACATAAGAAAATATTAATGTCCCCATAATAAAATACTTTACATAAGAGTAAAATGGTTATAAAATTAGTTCAAGTAGATGGAAATCCATAAGATGTTTCCTCTAGTCCAAGTAGGAGTTTGTTGGAGTTTGTGTCATAGGACTAACTAATTGTTATTTGTTTAAATGTATATTTAATAAATTGAATATTAATAAAACATCTCATTAAATAATTTTAATTGTTATATATGAATTTAATTTTTAATATCCTTAGTTATCTAACGCATTGAGAAGGCCATAATAGTTCCCTACTATGATGAGAACCTTAATGTTCTATAACAATATTCTAAAATATACTTATATGGTTGGATAACATACTATGATAAGAAACATATTATGAATAATATCAGGTATAATTACAAATAAGTGGTTCAGTATTCTTCTCAAGAATTCACTCTTCATAATCTCTATGAAATTATTTTATGAGAGAAGACACGCTGGTAAGAATTCTGCATGTTTTGGTTTTATCAGATATTCATATCTATGAGTGTGGGTAACAGTATATAGACTTTATGATTATCATTTATGTATTTCATGACTCAGAGTATGATTTAGTAACCAAAACCATCCCACCTTAAGTTGGTGGGATGTATGGTATGTTGGGTGTGTCCTGAATGACATCTTATTAATGGATAAGACAATGAATTGTTTATCCCTTCCATCATTATGGAATCTCATATCATTGACCTTTGATTGGAATATAACATTCAAATTAATTTTCCTATACATGGTGAAATGATGTGTTTATTTTATATTTTAATGAATGTCATAATAATTGTATAGGGTGATGATTCAAATATGACACATGAATGATAATATATCAAGATAAAGGGATTATAGTACATAGTGAACATTCAAATTTGGATTTCAACATTGCGACATTCAGTTATTTCACTTGGTTTCCTTAACCTTTTTTTAAATAATAATATTGTACTTTATCCAAGACCGCCTATTTCCAATGATAAATAATCCTATAAGGTCACACACCATGTGTTTCAATTGATTTTGATTAAATTATATTTTAATTTAATAACTAGAATAAAAATTATTCTCAAGGCCTGAGAATAGTTTTATTCAAGTTTTATCGATTGAAATATCTATTAATGATTGAAATATTTAACTAAATATTTATTGGGGTGTTAATAAATTAGGAATTTTGAATGGACCAAGATCACATCTAGTGATAAATACTAATTTCCAAGGCGGTAAAATAACATTTATCACTGGGCAAGTAAGTTGGAATTCCATAAAATAATATTATTATTCTTGCTATGTGGAAAGTGGTTCAATATAGATTATAATTTTATTTTATTGTTTGTGAACAATTATATAATATTTTAACCAAAACCCTAGATCAATAAATAGATGGTCATGTCTATTGTGTAGGGTTAAAAAAATTGTAATAGAGAATCATTGCATAGAATAGAATTCTCTCATTCTCTCTCAAATTCCTCATATCTTCTTCTCTAGAATGCAAAGAAATCCTGCAATATAGAAGGATCATCGATCAAAAAAGGTGAGAAATGTAAGACAATCTATTCACTATGCTAGAACCCATAAATCAATTGGAGTTGTTTAGAGATAAAAGGAGAGCATGTTAATCACTACTAGAGGGACTCTATAATTATGTCCCTATAACACATCAAAGGTAACGTGAAAGAGTTTTGAAAGAACCACAATGTCATCGAAGAAAGGATCTTGAGATGAGGAAATTATTTCTTCATATCTAAATAAATAAATTGTAAATATAACATGAAATATTCTCTCTTGGGGTTTTGGGAAACTCTATGTTAGAATTAATTTTAATATAACACCCACCAATGGTGCTCGTATTTCACCCAAAACCTTCATGAGACATGAATTATTTTTAAATTACACATTAAAACATAAAAAAACATAAAAACCCTAAAAAAATTATTATCCCTTCTATTATATCCTTGAATGTTTCACATATTTAACTTATAGGTTTCTTTTGGAAATAAGAACAAAATATGGGTCAGTTTAAGTGATCAGTAAGGAATAGTATATTGTGGAATCTATAATAGAATATGAGTTGTTAGAAAACTATAAAAAAATGTTCAGAATAATAACATAATAATATGAAATTGAGTTCATATTATATCTATGATTATAAATAGAAATAAGAATAGTAATTACTAATCTCATACAGATTTAATATATATTTTTAGACATTATAAAAATGCCTTTATGTACTTATTCCAATACATCATACGTAAATAGGTATGGCATATGCTATCACCCTAGATAGAGTTTCTCATAAGACCTACCAATTCAATGAGGGTTTATCTACAATTGGCCCCACCCATCACTAATTATGTCCAATGCATTCATCATATAAGTAAATATGACATTTCGTAATATACACTAAGGAAACTATAACTTAACAATGTATAAATAAAAAATATCTATCCATATAATGAAAACAAATAAAATAAATATTTCCCCATTCAATGGAAGAATGTGGCTATCTATGAGAATTTCCTAAAATATACATAGAAATTGTAGGTTATTCTTTATATAATAGGAAGTACCATTATCAAATAAATAAAGATAAAGTGGTGGAGATGGTACTTTCAAAGTGTTGGGTTAATAATAAAATATTTTAATTGAGTTCAATAGACTAAAATGATAAAAAAAATCATTCATTATGGTTTGTAAATATCATTTATGTTATCCAAATAATATCACAATGAGTGTTTACCCAGGTGTTTAGTATTAATCCCACTCATCGTGTATCGATTAAACAATTTGATTACATTCAAAAAGATATTTTCAAATTCATTGACCCTTGGCGAATCTATATGATAACCACATACACTTTACACTATCCAGATAGGGATTTAAACTAGTAGAAAAATGTTCATTAATCATTTTTTAATGGTTATTGTTCCTTAACCATTGTTAAAATAATTTTAATGTTGTTTCTTAATAAACTGATGTTATATGACTATTTTATGTATGTTTTTAAAGTCTGTTATTAAATTAACCAGTGATAATAACATGGTAGCATTAAATACAATCGTGTATTTTTTTAAAGGATTTTATTTTACTGGTCATGGAGTTAAAATAGAATCATGAATAAAAAGTTATATTCAAGGGATATTAGACTTTTATCTAAATTTTTATTACCATAACTTTTTTAAATTTATTTTAGATCCATGACTAGTAAAATTTAATCTTGGGAAATTAATTATTCCCCAATATTTAGGATTCTCATGTTTTTAACAATATTTATTTTAATAACTAATGTAATAAACGTTCTAAATTTTTATTTTAAATGATGGGTTTTTATATAACTGATATCAAATATATTTTATAATATATTTTTAATGAATGTTTTTAAAAACTGACATTAAGAATATATTACATGTAATTTTTTTAACATTGGTTTTCTAATTAAATTCTATTAAAAATGATATTTTCAATGTTGGTTAATAGAATATCGAATGTTAAATCTTAAATAACAAAATAATCAGAAGTGTGGTTTCATTTTTTTCATAGAACACTTTAAATTTTTTTTGTTTTAGTATAAAATTTATAATGATATAGGAAAAACTCTTTAAATAACATATATAACTTTTATTTTTTACTTTTTATAAATTTCCAATCTATTAATGTTCGATCCACATCATCATTTAATATTTTTTCATTATTTAATGATTCCATTATTGTAATTATCATTACCTTCTCTTCATTTTTTTCTTTTATTATTAGTTTTCTTCATTATTTTACATTTCAATAAATTTAATTCTTTTGAAAATGTTTATTTATTCCCTTCAATGTTATATAAAAAACATTAACATCAAAATTACTAATGGGAGTTTAAACATCATTAGCAACAAAATTTATGGATGTTATTTGATTTTTTTTGAATAAAATGAATATCAACAAGATATATTTATATTAAATGTATTTCCACATAATAAAGGATGTTATGATGATTATTTGTGATTATTTTTATTGTAATAATATATTTCATATAATTTTTAGTTCATGTTTTTCTTATTTTCTTCCAATTGATTAATTTCCATTGAATGATTATTTTTTAAAATATTAAACCTGTAAATACCATAACTTTTTCATCTATAATCCTATTATACCTCCAAGAGTAGTAAAACAGAGGCCTAAAAATGAACTACAGTCATGTATTTAATATACATTTTTATAAGGATGGTTATTATGATAACGTGAATTATACACAAAATTTTCAATTGGTTATCATAATAACAGACATTTAAAGTTTTGAAATTGATCCTTTTACGTTCATTATCAGAATAACTTCTATTTAAAGTCTCATATATAACAATATAAACATCAATTTATATAACTAATGTAAAAAAATAAAACTTAAAATATCGGTTTCATTTTCATCAAACAGAAAATAGATGTTAAAATTGAAAAAAAAATGTTGTTAAATGAAAATTTTCTACTAGAGTTAATTACTAATAAAACCACATATACACGAACATTACTTTCCAAAATTTAGGATTTTTAGGTATAATGATTTCTTAGGTAACAATTTAATGAAAACCCCTTAGAAATAAATAGGTTGTAATTTAACATAAAATTCTATAAGTAAAATATATTACATGATATAATATACTAGGTAGGTAGTATAAACACCCTATAATTGATATTAGTAGTATGATATAAACTATGTCTCTAGGAAAATTAATTTTATAAAAAAAAGTACCATACATATAATTCTTATTAATAAAATGTCCTAGAACAAATTTGTTAAAAAATAACTATATTATTCTCTTATTTAAGAAACTAATTCACACATATAAAATTTTATCAGATTATTCTATAACCATTCATTAATAACATATTATTTAGTTGTAGTTTATTTTCTTCATCTAATGTTATTAACATTGATTGGTTGTTTAATACGAGTTCCAAAATGGAGGAGCTGATTATGATTTTTAGATTCAATTTTTAGCATTAAAATAAAATTATAGTTACTATAATAGATATTTCATGATAATTTATAAACTTA
The DNA here is from genome assembly GCA_963277665.1 of Viscum album. Lineage (NCBI taxonomy): Eukaryota > Viridiplantae > Streptophyta > Magnoliopsida > Santalales > Viscaceae > Viscum > Viscum album. The sequence goes on from OY728129.1 coordinate 1,088,584,456, forward strand.
TATGTTCACCCAATAATATTATTATTCAACACACTTAAAGGTAATATTTATAATGAGCTTATTTCACTAGTTTGGGAAAATAAAGGTTTGTATTTTAATAATATGTTAAATGTTAGTATAACCTTTCCAGAACCATAAAACAAAAAATATTTTTGAATTAATCAATAATAATAAATTTACTTACATTTATATGGTCATCTCTGATATATATTTATAACTTTATTCATGTAGGTTCTTAAAATGACCAAAACTATAATATGTGATAATCCATCATTCTCTATGGTTAAGAAAGTTATTATTTTGAGATAATATAATTATTATAGAAATATAATTATATTATTAATATTTTTAAGGTTTTACGTATATTTTAATAAATAATAATTATAATTCTATGAAAAATTAGATACGTTACTTTATGGATGTGGAAGTCTGGACAAACGCATGAATGTCATTTTCATTTTTCTTAATTGAAAAATAGAAAAAAGGATCATTTTTATTCCAAAAATATATTAATATTCATTATACTATAAATAATTAATTAATCATAAAATCATATGAAAATTAAATTTTAAATGGAATTATAGAAAAAAAGTAATGTCAGGCAAAAATTAGTACTTACAGTGAGAACTTTAGTGAACTATTTAGAAATGGAGGACATAGGAAAAAATATTGTGTCTATGTGATTAAGGAAAATATTATTATAAGGGGTGTAAATAGGTTATATTTTTATTACTAAACATAAATATGGAGGTGATCTTTTAGGTTTGGTGAGAGACCCATTTTATAAGTGGCGAGAATGACATTGTTGAAAATATTTCATCAAAATTGAATGAGATAACATGTTTCACTTTTCAAGAAGACTACAAAATGGATAATAATGGATTTTAGATAATTCTTTATTGATTAAAAAGTTAATAGCTCAATTTTAAACATTTTTTTGTAATTATTGACCTTTTAGCACTTTGTTTAACCCATTATGCCCATTTTGGATTTTACCACACACACTAGTTTTTAACATAGTAAATGATATTTTTTTTACAACATATACGGTAACCATTATATAAAATATTTTATTTTATGAAACTAGATTAAATATCAATATAAAATAATTCAATTTATAGATTAGAGAAAATTTACTTTAAAATTAAAAAATTTAATATATAGAAAAACTCTTTGTTAGAAGAAAAAAATAATATTCTACCATTGAGTGTTATTAATAATATTTATTATTAATTATAAATTTAATGAGTGTTTATATATTAATAAATATGTTTCAAACTGATTTTAGAGTCATTTATAATAGGATATTAATTTTTATATTAGATAAATTTTACACAATGTTAATAAAACAATTCATTTAATATAACTCATTTACCTTTATCACTATAATTAACATTAATCATATAGATCTTATTTTTTCCCTAAGAATGAAATTTAAATCATCATATAATTTGATAATTATGATCTAAAATATAAAATATATTTGGTATTATTTAATTTATATAAGTAATGGGAACAAATATTTTAACATAAAAGAATAAAAAAAAATTTATAGTAAAATATTACTTAAGTTTCAAAAACATTAAACATGGGTATTAAAAATTCAACATATTATTCTTAAATAAATAATTTTACTCTTTAAATAATTATTTTATCATCAAATTTTTTATATGATTTTAATCTATACATACATCTTGATAATATCATAAATGCAATGATTCTAGTTAAAATTGTCTTTTTTACAATTCAACTAATAATCAATTATTTTAGAAAAAATCCAAAAAACCCAAGATATTTTGATATGTTTGATAAAAATATCATATCATTTTATTAAATATATTTTAGATAATTTTATAAATTTAACATTAAAATATAATCATGAATTAAGGCTCTTTGTTATGTTCATTGTATAATAGTTTTGGGGTGTAGTGTTGACCTTCTATAGTAGGGTATCGGGAATTACATTCTCCCAAAAAAATATTTCGTATTCAAAATTAGGATATATGTTATCATTAAACAAATATCGGTATTATTTATTCATATCTTCTTTAGGAAATCATGTTTCTTCCTCTATTTTTTCTTTCTCTAATAGACTTTCACTGATTGAGTTTTTTTATTCTAAAACACTGAATCTATAGTGTCAAAGATCTATACATGATCATCATTATAATAAAATTAATGTTCCATATCTATTCCCTCATTAATGAGTAAATTCTTGTGGTATGGAATGTATTTCCTTATCAATGAAACATTAATTATTTCTTGCACTTTAAAATGTTGGGGGCATGGCCAATCAAAAATATACAGAACTATTTTTTTAATTTCAAAAGTCCCAATGTGCCTAGGGATTAAATTCCACATTTTAATGAATCATACAGCTCCCTTCCATGGGGATAACATTAGTAATTCATGATCCCTCACTTAAAATTCCATTTCCTTTGATTATTAGCATACCACTTTTTTCTTCTTTTCAATGATTTTATGTGACACTAAATAGTCTATACTTTCATAGTTTCCATCTTCATATGTTTTGGTTCTTCTAGATTCTTTTCCCCATAATCTTCCCAACTTATTATAGTACAACATATATCCACACACAATTCTTAATATGGTACAATTTAGATGCATTAATTGGTTCTATAATTGTATGAATATTCCACCAGAGATAGATAATGATCCCATGTTCCTTGAAAGTCATGATAACATGATCATATTATGTCTTATAATGTATATGTTATCCTTTCATACTGCCTATAATTTTGTGTATAATAATCGGTTCATAAATTTACCATGTACTAGATGCCCTTACAGATAATCTTCTAGAATTTCGATGAAAAACTATGGTCAGAATCAAATACAATTGACAGAGGTACCCCATGAAGTCTCATTGTTTCACTGATATAGAGATGACCAAGGAACTTATGGGGTAGGTCTTGACTTACTACATGGAAATGTGAAAACAATGTAAGGCGATCAATGAAGAAAAATATAGAATTTTTCTTACTTGGATTCTTTAGAAGCCTGGGGAAAAAGTCCATTATAATATTTTCACAATTCAGTATAGGAAAATTTAGTAGATCCATGACTCCCTTATGATGTTGTCATTCATTATTTACCTAGAGAAATAAAAAGATTTTGTACACATATTTCACAATTTCCCTCATCGTATTTTCCCACAAAAAATATTATTTAAAATCTATATACATAATTATGATACAAGATTGTATAGAAAATATAGATTTATGTGCGTCATATAGTAGTTCCCTCTTAAAATTTGGTTTGGATGGAACACATAACTTCTTTCCAAACATTAAGACTCTATATTTATAGATGAAGTCTAAAAATATCCAATCATTTACTACTTTAAGATACCTTTGTAAATCATTATCATCCTCCTAGGACCTAATCATATTTTCTAATAAATGTGGGTCAGAAATTTGTTATAAATGTCATTATGGAACCAATTTATTAATTATTACCATATCATTCTTTATAGATACTTAAATATAAGGTCCTTGTTAATACTCGTCAAGGTCAAAACATCATAGTCCCTCTAACTCAATGCATTGGTTACATTATTTTTCTTCCTTAGAAAGTAGTGTGTCATGAAATCATAGACCTCAAGTATTTCTAACATGAATCATTACCTCAAGTTGATCTATTTCGAAAAGAAAATATACCTCAAACATTTTTTCCATGTATATGTTGAAATCCTCACCATAAAGATAATAATTCCATATCAAGATCGAAAATATTACTACTTCAAACACAAGGTCTTGTTTTGGAGTGTTTTGTTCATGGATTATAAATTTCCATTATGGTTAAACAATAAATCAATCATTATGAATACAGAAACAACATAGTCATTTATTTTATGCAACATTATATATTTCAAATTCTTTCTTTCCTGATGGTAAATTCAATACTAGTGCCTTAATAAAAATCTTATTAATCTCATCAAAATATTCATCACATTCCCTTGACCATGTATATTTAACTCCTTTACATGTCAACATGGATAAATGGTCTTCCAATCGTAAGTTTTTTTAAAACAACCACTAATTGTAACATACTAGACCAATGGAACTATATACATCAGTTATATATTAATTCAATATATTCTTTGAATACCTTTCCCATTGAAGAATCAATAAATATTACATCCATGGAGGTAATATTACCATAAAAATAACCTTCATGGATCCGCAACATAAACTTATTAGATTTTACATATAATTAATTTTATCTAACATTATTAATAATTTCATATAGATTTTTCTCATGCTCTAAATATATTTTATGTTACATCATGATATTATCAATGAATACCACAAAAAGTTTAACATGATAATCCTTGAATACTTTATCTACCATATGCAAAAAAATACAAGGTTCATGTCGGCACCAAAAAATATTATTTCCATGTAATTTTCCATTCAACTCATGATATTATTCTCAATTTAACACCAAATTTATAATTGGATTATAAATGTAGATTTATGGTGGAATAAGGACAATATGGGGATTTCAATGTTCTATAATAATTATCACACACTGGGGGTGGATATTTCTCAAAACAATTATCAAATCCAATGGAATGGGGTTCATAATATCCCTATGAGAGAAGGTTGTGGATTGGAAATGAGAGGCGGGTTGTTATTGTTTCCAACCACAACATCCTCATCTAGGCCAAAAAATTCGTTTTGAGAAACCGTCCATTTATCATGGGGTTAGTGAAGATTGTCAAGGGACCGACAGTAATCTTATGCGGGGGTGCAGGGGAATATCCTCTGTGGTGTGGACAAGAGGGATCATCTAGGTGGTTCTCCAGGGTAGGGGATCACAGATGTAGATGGAAACCTAGGTATTCATACACGTGCATATCTTGCATGCCTAGAGGATCATACAACCCCTTCTTGTAGGTCATTGAAAGAAAATCTACCCAAGCTCGAGACACCAATGTGCACCACCTATGCAATGAACCTATTTAGACAAACTCCTTTACCTTGGGTCCTATGTTTTACTCTAAATAAGACCTTGGGGTTCTTCATTTGAATGAAAAAAAACTAGATAAGTATCAAATATTTTCTTAATCTAATCATTTTTTCAGGCCCTCAAAACCATCTAGGTAACTCTCCAAACCCCAAGAGAAGATGGAATGAAGGGGATATTGGTGTACATTTCTCTCTTGTGTGTGAAATACAAAACACTTGTTGAAGGATCTTCTCCGCTCTAACAAATAAGAACTAGTTTTAAGGGAGCATCCTAATTTCAGGACCTACATGATCCCCCTTCGGGGAAAACTGAGAAATCCCTTGGATCCTAAATCAGAGGCCACACCCAATTGTTTTTTCCCAAGTTTTTCATTATCTTAAAGTCATTCCTAGTTAAATAAATCCTTCCCCTTGTGAATAATTTTTCATCTACACGGGCATAAACCTTTGCAAGACCACTCTAAATCACTCATCTTCTACCTGCACGATCCAATTTCCACTCTCCCAAGCCTTATCTAGGTGAGCATCTTTTATGTACACTCTTTATTCCACCAATGGTGGGGATACTCCTTCTATGGGAATTCTGTATAATGGAGACCAAGCCAAAGACTCCACATATGACTTTTAAATTTCTCATCTATAGAAATATATGAACCAGTGTGGCTAACATTTTTTTTGTTCATTCATTCTGTTAGAGGTTTCTGACACTTTCCATATCTAATGGGTAGGTTCCTCATGGTGTATGCATTTATGAATCCCTTTTCTCTAGTAGACCCCAACCCTGGGGGAAGTTACATGGACCACACAATCTCAAACATAAGGGTTAGGGTACAGTCCTTCCCACATATTCTCTAAGAAACTAGGTCTTGGTTAATTTCCATAAATATTTATCACTGATACCAGGGACCTCCAGTTTCATATAGTCGGGGTCACGCATTAATTTCACTTTGAAGGATATAGCATTATCCTACTCTCTTCGATGGAATTGGGAGACAGTTAATCCCTCCTAGAGTAAGTCCCTACCATTACTTATGGGTTATAAACTGAAGGTTAGTCTGATAAAACTATCCATGTTTTGAAAAGTGATAGGATATTATCTCATAAAATACCTTTATTCTTCTTCCATCACCCCAACCAATTATACCTGTGGCAGATGGAAATTTTTTAGTTTTCCAGATCATCTTCCTCTTCTATTTTCCCACATTGTTCAAGGTTCACATGGTCTTAGATTCTATTTATGATCATGACTTTCACATTATCAGATGTATGTCTTGAAAAAATTCATTTTTCTAATCTTCTTCTCACCTCTATTCATAGGGATTCCAAAGGAACGGGTCCTAAAACCCAAATATCCAATAAAACGGAATCATACTTTCTATTTTAACCCCCTACCATAACAATCCAATAGGGCATCCTCCAATGTATAATCCCCAATAAAACCTCTAAATCGTCGTGAGTCAATAATTTTCCCATGGCCCCACTCAAAAGGGTCTCTTAACTAGTATAACCCCCAACCATATTAAAACCATATCACATATATGTATCCCCTTTGAGAGTTACCTTCATAGGGCCTCCATACACATGGGTCCTCAACCAAATGAATCTACACAATCTTTTATTCCCATTAAAATGGGATACATAGGATTCCTCTTTGATGTCAAAACCCAGCACTCCAAATCAACTATAAGTTCTTATAGGAAAAACTACTAGAATTGTCACATCCAAACAAGGATCACATATACAATATAGGTTTTAAAATCCAATTTATTATAAATCCCACACCAAAAATTTATTGGGCACCGTTATCTAATATATACTTATCGCACGATGATAAACACCATGGTTTGGTCTGCATCACAAGACTTTAAAAGGTATGTTGTTTATTATTTAATGGAACCTAACTACTTGGGTTTTGATTCCATTCATGAGGATATATAAGTATCACATTTCATGTGTCCTATCAGACATAAAAAATTATTCATCTCCCTGGATGACGATAAATTTCAATGTGCCCTGTTACATTGGCTTAAAACCAACATTGTGATAATAAATGACAATAGAATCTCTAATCCATCCACAAAAGGGAACCTTCCATGGAGAACCTAAGATACATATAAATGTCTCCATTGATGGAAACCATAGATACCTATAAATAATTATAAAATAAAAACATGTAAATAATTCATTTTTAATTCATGGGTGACCCAGGTCATGTTTGGGGATTAATAAATGATTTATTAACATCAATTAATAAATTAAGAGAGCCATAGAGTAAGAAGTAACCCTCTCAATGGTGTGATGAGCATGAACACACATCATCCTAACCAATGCAGGTCCCCAAGTTTCATTGGATCTATTTCATAATGACAACTTTCCTTTCTAAAGTAGGTTCATGAAACATCTCAAATAAGGGAAGTGTTGGGTGTTTCTTGTCTCCACAATCAAATCCCATTTAAAGCCATTAAAATGTGTTGAACCTGGTGTGAATAATTTTGAATCGTTAAGACCCCCAAATTCATTTCTTCAAGTGTAAAAAACATTAAACACGTACTTTTCCTCAAAAAAAGCACACCACTTAATCTAAATTAAATTAACTTAAACTCATAATGTAAATACCTCATTCAAAATGTCATATCAATTTATCCTCCTTCTTCACCCAATATGGATGATAACTAAAGAATTATATAACTATGAAAAATAATGATCTCACAGAAGAAGAAGAAATGTTTCCCCAATATGTGGTATAGGATACTTAATCTTTATAAAAAACTACATTTACCCCTATTAATTGATGAAAAATATCAAAGATATATGCTTCTTTTCCAGAGTAAAAATTGGAAATCCCCATAGTGAAGAACTAGTGCATATAAATCCATTATTACAAAGCTACTATAATTTTTTCTTCAACTCTTCCATCTCTATTACTGACATATTATAGGTATTTTTTTATATTTGTTAGGAATCATGAATGAGATTAATTAAAAACTCAACATTACACTTAGGTAGATGACCAAGTAATTCCTCTTAAAATAAATCAATGTATTTTTGTATAATGTATATATCATCTATTTTAATGGTTCTTTTCCTATTCCTATATATTATTTTATCCTCTTATTTTTTCCATTATTTTATTATAGTGTGATACTGTATGTTGGTCTTAAAAAGTATTGGGAGACTAAGTCTCTGCCTAGAAAATAAAGAATTTTACACCCCCTTTAAAATAAGTAATCTACTTCACTCAACAATAAATTATTATATTATAAATTTATAAGAAACCCATTACAAGTATTATATTAAAATCAAAAATAGGTATAATAATCATATTTACCACTATGTTATATCTATAAATCTTAATGGTTAATTTTTAATAGGTCTCTATTGTATAAAGATTTCAAATAGGTGTCACGAATGAAAACTTCATTCATAAATTAATGTGATATGACTTAATATTATTTTATAATACCCAATACATAATAGTGTTCATAGATCCAAAAGAAAATTAATCATTTTCTATGTTTTTGTTTATATTAAATGTACCTTATATCATATTTTTTGGGACCTCAAACTCTATTGTAGTGATCACATTAGCATGGAATTTCTACCTCATAATTATCTACAGAAAATTACCTTGTCATTTGGGGAATTTTTTTCATAATTCCCCATATACTAAAAGTTACGCCATTGAACACAAAAAAATCTGCAATTAATTTTCATTCATGAGCTCAATTTCCTTTTTTTTCTCCACACTTCAAACAGAATCACATTCCATTAAATCTATTACTTGAGTGTTTCATTCCATAATAATTACATGTCTAAAATTCAACCCTTTATTTCTTTCCAATCGCTATAATTTTCATTCTGTGGCTCTCAACTGATCCATTATTCTCTATATTTCCATTGAATACATTAGTATTTGAGAACTCCTTTTCCATAGAAATGGAACATAATATTCTATCCTCATACAATACAAATGAATGAGGGAATAGTTCTATTTTATGTATTAACTTTTCCCCATTAAGAAATGGTAAATATTTCATTCCATTTAATATACACAGTCAAAACAATTCTATCTAACCTTATAATTTTATCCTCATACATAGAAACATTTTAATCTTTGTTTTATGGAATACTAAGTAATTTCTTCTCTATTTTAACTCTTTGTTCATGAGAAAACAATTTTTCATAATGTATCACCTTAAAAGCTCTCCATTCCATGTTCTCTATCTTTACTTCCTATTTAGTGTTCTAAAATAGTAAACACCATTGATATGCATCTCTATTCAAATGATACACTATTATAACAAATTTTTCTCTTTTTCTACTTTAGAAAGAGTGAAATATATTTTATAGGAACTTGATCTATTTGATATCTACCAAAAAATTAGTAGTTACATTTAATGATGTATGTTGGTGTTTTATGAAGTGACCCAACATAGTTACACCACATATTGGATCATCAGGATTCTTATTATAGGCTTGGTTATTTGTCCTAACCTTGGTCACCTTGGCTAATATATTTATAAACTAATCGACTCCCAATCCATCCTAGTTGACTTTCATGGGATAAATATACCTACATTGACTATATGATTTATTATTGTTTCCATTAATTATGATATTCTCCATCTATAAGAAATGGAATCCATGAAATCGGCAGATAATAATGAATTGTAAAATAAATTTTCCATTCAATGTTTCTAGAAAATCCCCATATAAAATTAGGGGATTTTCATGATATATGTGGAATATAACTCGTTTTATCTAAATATAGTCCCCAAGGTTTTTACTAAGGTTATTGTAATACTATATTTAACTACCTAGTCTCCATAAACCTAGATATAGTAGGAATATTTCATTATTTATACAAAATACCAGAGTTCTCACAGGATCGAACAACTTAATACTGTTGGAAGACTAAATGAATATATATTTTTTACATTACAATTAAAAACATAACAAAAATCTTTAAAAATCCACGATAACATTATTGTCCATCCTAGAACATCCTATAAAACTACAAATAGTTATCTTCTAGTAATATTGGGGAAAGGAAAACAAAATAAGGATGATCTCAAGTGATCTGTAAGGAAAAGAATATAATGGAATCTATCATATCATAAGAATGGAATAAATATTATGTTAGAAGTAAATAATTGGAATAATTTCATAATAAAATGAAACACATGGAATAATATGTTGATGATAATAAATAAATACATAGACAATATGTAATGGTGTAGACCCTCCTGGTCCATTACATGGCCAATTTTTGGTGTTTGGGACGCCCTAGACCCCATCAGTAAGTTCGGATCTGAAGGGCGGAATGTAGATTGCAGGATGTCACCATGATTTCACCCATTAGTTACACTGATTAGTTCCACAGGGTCTTATCAAGCTTTCTTTCCCCAGTTTTCCTAACATTCCACTTTTGAGTCTTTTAACCGTTTTAAAGTGTTTTAAAGCTATTTTATCCCTATAAAAATTTTCAATCCCTTAAGGGTGGGTGACCCTCAACGAAACCCATTTTTTCTATATAAATTAAACCCTTTAAGACATAACTATTATGGAAACCTCTCTAATGAAAATTATTAAATAAAAAATAATCCATTGTGTGTAACCGTCCAACTACGTAGTGAAACCACAATCCACCATTAATGCCATTCAAAATTCATATCCTGTAACTCTAGGATCTCACCTTTTATCACATGAGATTCATTCTTCTTCTTGGTTGGTCTCTCTTCCCTTCCTTGGTGCGCCAGTGTTGGAGCCTTTCCTATACACTCTTGGAGTCCCAAGAGTTCCTACCTTCAATGTCCTCCATCCTCAATTCATTATGCATGGAGGAAAACATCGATCGTTGATCATCCAGGTAGGGTTTTCTTTCATCTCTCTTTCTGGGTACCATGTGGGGTGGGTGTGATAATGTGTCCTTTGGATATGGAGAAACCAAACCATAACAATGATAATAAATGGTTTTTAAATAATTAAGGAGTGTGTTTGATGATGATGTTTTACTCTATTACCTTAGTTTATATGTTTTTTAATTTAATGGTATTATGTACACTGAAAATCATTGTCATTGGTGGACCATTCTTGTGCACTAGTGAACCTCTGTTTTCTGGAAAATTCTACAATTGAATTCTTGTAATATGAAAACAGCTTAATCATGTAAACTTGGTTAAATAAATGGATTCCCAATGAATAATAATCCTTGTGTGGTCACCTCGGTTAACCAACGGAAGGACGAAACTGACGGAATGGTGTGTTTGAATCTAAAAAACTCTCTTTCTCTTCTCTGGTGATATGTTTGGTTATTATGCTTGATGGTTGTCGGGTGACATGGATGGGGATGGGATCCCCTATTGTGCAGTTGTTGGGTTGTGGATCTAAGGCCTTGTGGGGCCATATTTTGGGCCTCGGTTTGGCTCAAGTACGTTGATGGATCTCATGGATGCCTTTTGTTTTTGTGATGTTATAATAGAACTGGGTTTGAATGCATAGATTGATTCTTGGCTATTTTTCCTTCCTTGGCATGCGGCCATGCATATTAGTTTCCCAATATTGAAGAATTATTTAAATGGAATCACTTGACTATTATAACATGAATGGTATCATTTGGGGAATTTCTTTCTGGGAATGAGTCGTGGCGTGGTTGTAATTGTTGTTCTTTTTATGAATGAATAGTAACGAGGGTATTTGTGTATAGGTTGACTTTGGAACCCCTAGGTTGGGATGAGTTCTTGTTTAACTATTTTTATAATTTATTTATTATGTTTCTTATTCACACCCCACCCAATTTAATCACTTCGTGCAAAACATCCACATTCCATGGGGGAGGGTGTTTTCCCAAAACTCATAAGAGTGGCTGGTTATTAGCTCTTTTTCTACTCCCTTTCGTGAGTATCCCAAGACTCTTTAGGATAGATGTGATGGTCTAAGGTCTATTATAGACCAATACTAGTCTGGCAGGGTATATTGTATTGGTTGGACCAAGTGTGTGTGGGCTGGTTATTTACTAATTGTCTTCAGGATTAGGCCTAGGAGTCTTCGGGCATAGCGGTAGTTGTTCTGCACTATGTGTTTGCGGGCATGTTTACGTGATGTTGTTTTGGACCAGGTGATTGTGAGCAGGATGTGTTGTTGTGGTATCCTAGGTGTGTACAAGTGGGTTATTGCAGTGGGACTGCAGTGAGAATGATGGGATAGGTCTAACGTGTAGGATATCTTCAATGAATAGTGGGAAAGTGGTGCAGTGTACCAAAAATTTGATGTTTTATGACTATTACTTTGCATGACTTGCGTTATTTGGGGAGTGTTCTTGGTGAAGCTTAGGTGGATAGTTTCCTTTGTAGGTGCTTTTGTTATCACTTTTTCTCACAGGGCATTAGAATTCCTCCCCACTAGTTAATGAGATCTTTTGGTTTTCCATACTGAGTATCCCTGTATACTCACCATATGTATATAAAATTGCTTTTAGGTTTCCAGGAAGACTAAGAGGACCATGCTAGACTCTATTAGTTTTGACATTGGGGCAGTTTCCGTTGCAATTTTTCTGTTCTTTGGTACATCCCTTTGCTATTTTTCTTGTACCTTGTAGCACATTATTTTTTCACATGCATATGGGAATGGATTTTTTGGCTTTACTTTTTTTCTAGTTTAGTTTTGTTTGGATTTACTATCTTATCTCGATCTTATTAAATAAAAAGGGTAATTCCTTCCATATTATGTGTGATTCTATACCCTTGGTGATATTCTCCACTCTGATTCCTATTGAGGGCGGGTCTCTGGGTAATTATCTCTCCTTCAACTTGTAGAACGATGGGTCTTGTAGTTTTTTGTCCCTTCCTTCATCATGGTCAAGGTGGGTCCTGGCAGAATGGTATCAAAGGCAAGGTTGAGAGATCATATGGAGTTTGAAGTTAGGCACATTGAGGATTGCATAGGATGGTAGGGAAATAGTGTTATGTAATCATAGCGCATGATATAGGCCATGGAAGACGAGCTAGGATGTGGGATTGTAGGGCCCCCTGTGATATGATGCATGGACTATGGACCTACCAAATGGCCAAGTGAGGCTACATCGATTGTAGTGTAGAGACCCTAGGAAACGTACATGCATCATAATGACATGTTTTCATGTGTGTCTAGGGTAATTTGGGGGTTTAAAACAAATAAAAAGTGTAATAATAATTTAAAATAAATATTTTACACTACTCAGGATTAGGTTTTCCTTGTTTACCTTGCAGCTATGGTGTCAGGATGGAAACCCCGAGTAGTGTGGGAAATCAAGGCCCAAGAGGCTGATTTGGATGATCAGTAGAGGGTTGATTGAGAGGAGTTGGGTGACTAGTGGTAGAGGACACTTCATGCATTTTAGCAGTAGACCCTCGATAAGTACGAGGGTAACATATCATACATGGAGATAGAGAGATGGATCGAGGAGCTAATGATAGATTTCTTCTTGGTTTGGGCGCCGAAGGAGTACTAGTTTCCTCTGGATATAAGCCAGATGTGGGAAGCAGTGCGTTAGTGATAGACGCTCTATCTCAGGGAGAAGAGGGAGGCTAAGGTTTCATGGACAGACATCGAGAGGGAGTTCCAGGAAGAATTAATATCTTCCATGATGAAGGTGGAGAAGAGGTTGGAGCTACTCTTCCTACATCAGGGGAGCATGTTAGAAAGAGAGTTAGGGATCAAGTTCAAGGATCTCCTTCGCTTTGCTCTGGACCTCTTTTCGGATGAGGATGAGAGGACCATTTTGGGGTATACCCAACACTCAGAGAGGGGGTGAATCAGTGTTGGGGACTTTTTAATCCAATTAAATCTTTTATCCCTATACCTCTTGACATGTTAGGATCTAGATTCTCTTATTCATTGTTCCCTGTCACATGAAATAATAGAAAGCATTAAAAATATGCACACGATATTTTTACAAGGTTCACCACTAAATAAGAGTAGCTACATCCTTTCCATGCATGAGGATGACCAGTGAATGGATTTTACACTATAATGTGATATGTTGTTATAATGAAGTGGCTAGAAAAACAATCCTTTAGACAGTGTGAGTCCTTATACTTTACAGTGGGATGGGAAACAATCTTCTTCCATGGATTTGTGATAGCCTAGTCCAATTTGCAGCCTCTATCTGGTTCTTTATACTACCTATGGAGATAGTATTCTTCCTTCTTGATAAGGTAGTTCCTGATCTTGGTCATTATTAGTTCTCATCACATGATTACTTGCAGAGCAGTATGCAAGAAATTCTTCCTTCTTTTCTTTCTCTTCCTTTTTCTAGGGCAAAACCAACTGCACAAGACTTCGTCTTTCTCCTTCTTAGTGAAACAAACAACTACACTAAAACTTCTACTATCTTCTTCACTATAATCCCATATACCAATGTGATTAATCAGGATGTGAAGATATGTTCACCTGGCATCTTCTAAATCTTACTACCCTTAACAATTGTCAGCATTCAACTGGGAATACTATGTTATTCTTATTCTTCTGTCATTTTTCTTTGACACAATAGAATATGGAATGGTATTGCAGTGCCTTAATCTCTTTCTTCAGTTCTCAATACCAACACATAAGTGTGTCGGTATACTTCCTTCTTCCTTTGTGGAGATGTGAGTTCGATTTCACATCTAGTTCTTCTTTACTTCACAATGTACAACGAGGGTGATAAAAACAAGTTGTGTGAGTGCAGTTCAACTTCTCTTTGTGGAACAGAATGGTTCACAGTTCTTTATTCTTCGCAAATCCACTTCAAGAGTGTTATGCACCTATCGAATGCTCACAGGACCCCCAGATTTTTCGCACACCCTTCTAGGTGGATTGCACGTAAAATTCAAACCTTGCGCGTAAAAACACCTTTTGGCGCGAAAAACCTTTTCTTCGCAACTCTTCTTTTTCGTGCAGAACTTACCTTTTTCACGCAGCACTTCCTTTTTCGCATAGCAATTTTTCTATTCACTGAATACTCTATACATCAATTTTAACACGCATCAGAGCTTGGGATTTTTCTGGGAGTCAAGTCATACAAAATGAGATGGGATCACCTCATATTTATAGGCATTTTTGACTCTGCACGAAAAAAACTAATCCGCGTGTAAAACCTTTTTCATGTGTGCAAAAACTCTTTTACGCAACTTCTTATTTCGCGCAAAGCTTAAATATATCATGCACCACATGCATTTTCAAATTTTGAAGCTTCTGATCTTTAAACACCATTTGCATGAAAAACACCATTCCTGTATTTCGCGCATCCCACTTATATTTTGCACAACCTGCTACTATTTTATGCACCGCTTTATTTTTTCACGCAACCTAAATAAATTTCTTCACACTCCATGACATTGCTATTCTTCAATGTTCTGACCTTGAATCATGCCTTGAACGCAAAAAAATAAACCATGTTTAATCTTGCATGCTCCATCCATTTCAAAAAACGCATCTTCATCTCCCAATTTTTAGGCCCTAAAATTTGGCAAACACTGGAAAACGGCGCCACCTTAAACAGTGCTTTTGTGCCGCCCCCAGATTTTCCATTACTTTGTCATTTCTATTTTCACTACTTACCATAACCATTCTTCAGCTTTCATCATGAACTCCGCCATCATGATATATATCCTTTGAAAGACCAGCTTTAGCATCATCAGATTTACATTGAGAAGTAATGAAACATCCCATCTCTTGACGACATCATTCCTTCCAATCAAAACTGTATATGATTGGCATCATCATTTCTGCCCCTTTCCTTTATAAGGCTTTCATCACATGATCTCCTAACTTATGATATTTTTGAAATGAAATCAGCAAAGCATCATCTGATTGTACAGACCCAAAGCTAGACGTACATGGACATTACATTACTTTTGCGGAATACTTAATAAATAACAAAAAACACACACAAGGACTATAATAGTGTAGTGTCTTTGGAAACTCGTAATATAAACAACAAATCATGTTGAAAGATATTCAATATCTCCCATAACGATCTTCTACTTTTTGTTTCCTTACCTAAATCCTTTCTTTATTTCCCGGGGAAAATAAAACATAAAAAGGGTGAGCTCAAATGCTCAGTAAGGGCAAACATAGAGAACATAAAACAATCCATAATCATTTGAAAGAAAAAACATGAACATGAAATCAAAACGTTAAAACCTTGAGCAAAGACATAAATCTTGGAAGTACATAAGGCATATATCAAAAAGGAACATCAATCATGATAAAATATCATGGGAATAAAACATGTAATTGTGGAAACCATTCATCACTTGTTATGATTTCCATATTATCTAAGGCATTGCTGCCAAGACCATCTTAGTGGACAAAGTCCCTTTCTGAATCAAGTTCACTCCTCGTTTCAGTCCTGTAATACTGAACCAGATTAACTTACCATTCCAGCCATGTCTATATTATGAGATATAAATCTTTACCCAATGCATTGGATGGAGATATAGGTCCCACCCATCTCATGTGAAATCATTCTTACTTGTTCCACAAAATAAACATACATAACCCAATAAATAAAATGGGTTTCATAAACATAATCCCATCATGACATAATCCATATAAAATAAATGGATATCATTTCATAATAAGAAAAGTGAAACCGTGTAAATCATAGAGAAATTATACATGAAACATACACATATGAATTAATGTCATCTTAGATGGAAAATGGTTTTGATAAAACACTTAAAATGAATTCTTGAAGAAAATATCCTTTATTTTTCAAAATCATTTTCGTTTCAAAAAATTCCATGAAATTTTAAATGAAAATTATTTTGTTGAAAATAGTCCTAAAATATTTTGGAGGAAGCTTCATGAAAATAAGGCATTATAAAACCGTAAAAATCTGTTTGTGCCGTATAATTTAAAAAAACATTTTCTCGTACTTTTTCCGGAAAATCCAAAAAGTACCTTGTAAAAGAATGATTCCATACATACCATGTAGTAAAAGTAAAAAAATGTGTAAAAAGGACATTAATCATACATGAAACCATTTTTAAGAAACATGGAAAAGGATGAGAACAATAACCCCAGTAAATACTTACGAATAAACAATCTCAGAGAAGAACGAGATTGGAAAAGTTATCACTTACCTTAGGACCTATATGCTTTGTACAAATCCAAACCTCCTATATAATGATTTAAATAATGTCATTGACTTATTAAAGAATCATATTCATTGTTATTATATCATATATGGTTCACTTATGACTTTATATTACCTGTTCTTTTGTAAATTCATGTTAAAGTAGCGTTTTGGGTAAAATCGTCTCATTTGTCGTTCATGTTTTAACTTGTAATTATTCATATGATTACATCGATCATGATTACTTACATCCAGAATGTAAAACATGATTTATATATAATATATACTCAGAATATACATATATATTATAGATTGATAAATGGAAAGAAATACACCATTCATGGAGACGGTAGGTCGTACGTACACATGAAAGCTATTTTCGTTTCCTTATTGAATTGAATGGAATTAAGTAGATGACATACATATATATATACATAAATACAGTATCATTATTATGTCATATATTTCATGATTACTTATTATATATACTTTATAATCATTCATTAATGGTTAATCATTGAGAATGAATCTCATCGCGTCGTGGAGACAGTAGTCCGTACGTACGCACGGGCGATGATATCATTCCCATGATCGTCGAATTGTATTGAAGTGTATGTATAATATTTAAGAATCAATATAAATTTACAATAATCATATCTAGTCATTATTTACACCATTATAACCATCCAAGAATGGTGGTGGTGGAAAATAGATTACACCACGGCATGGAGACTGTATTCTGTACGTACGCACGCGTGGTGATTTCGTTTTCTGTAGGATGGATAAATGGTGATATAGGGTTGTTTCATACTTATAATAACATTTCATTATATTATTTATACTGATGTTATTACTTCATAATTAAAAACATAAATAATAATAAGTGGAAGAAGAAATAATGTTGAAAGAATTGGTAACGAACATTATCTCTTCTTTGAAGTGCCTCTTTGATACCTCATCTTAGGGCACTACAATTGGTCTTTGAAGAATACCAGGACCTATAGAATGTTTCTAGGGAAGTGGAGAAGAGAATATGGCAGTGGTTGTCCGACCATGAAGGCTCAAGTTGGTGTGATGAAGAGAGGGAGTAGGTGCCCTTTTATAAGGGAGGAGAGGGGCACCTTTGGAAATCTTAAAAATATTAATTTATAATAAATATAACCCTACTTAAAAACCTCCAAAAATGACTCATATTAGAATATTATATGAGATAGGGTTGTAATATCATCAACCAATAATATTTAGACATGTTAGGAAATTATTTTAAACATTATCAACTTGATTTATCCTAACTTAATCAATTTAATTTTATTTGTGGTAATAATATTCTAAATTTTAAATTATAACAAATAATTACTTATTTGTTGTGAATTTTCCATAATTGGATACTTTATAACATTTTAGACCATATAAATTTATATTTATAATTTTTATATATTTTTGTTATTTTTAAACAATTTTATAATATGTTATTTTTATAAAATAACAATGGTGTCAATTTTGACAGTATTCATTTATAATAATTTAAATAAAACATATATACAGAAGATATGTTTGAACTGAAAGCTTTAATAGATTCATAAAAGGTCACATGTGTCTAGAAAATTTTTGGAGAATATTAAATAGTTCATATAATATTTATTTTATTATTTTTAAAACCATTTATTTGGTTTATCTCTTAATAAAATAATTACTACAAAAATTTTTTATAATTATTTAATATACTTATTTGTTGCATAAAAATTAAAAATAAAATCCTATGATGAAGATAAATTTATTAAATTTCACAATAATACTTTTACTCTAATTTATCATCTTAAATTCACAATATTTAAATTGTTATATTTATTAAATTATGAAGGTGACAACTTTGGCATCATTAAAAATAATATAATATAAGTGTCATTATCACTTTTATAAGACTCCAAACGGTTATATATTAGGTAATTGGATGATTACGGTGGAGATATACACAACCAATAAGTTTTGGTCAGGTTTTTGGGCCTTTTAATGGGTATTAGTATTTCAATAAAAACTATATTACTGCTTTTTCAATTAATAAATAATTTCTGCATCATTAACGTATCACCATTAATGACAATTATTTGATGCCTAAAAATTATAAATAAATTATCATGATGTAGATAATTTTATTCTATTTCAGGATAATATTTATTTTTGAATTTTTATTAGGTTTATCACTAAATTAATATTATTATACTTATAAGATTTAAGAGAGTGACATGTTGTCACTTTCTTTGGTTTTAATAATAATTAAATTATTTTTGAGGTCAAAAGTCCATAAAATGAATCTAATCTGAAACTTAGGTGGTATGGGTATACTTTTAGCCATCCAGTATAATTTCTTCATGTGTTAGGGTAATTTTATAATATTATATTTACCATTAATTACCCAATTTACCTTTAACTGGGGTAAATAAAATTTACCGTATTTACTATTCATAATTCCCAAAAATAAAAAGTAGCCTATTAACATAATTTGGACCCAATGATTCCAAATATGGAAACCATTTTATCAAATTCAATATATAAAATTTTCAGAAATTAAATTAAAATTAATCCCTTTGTCGAATGAAAACGGGTTTTTCTATAAAACGTTGTAAAAGATTGAATTGATTTAACCTACGAATTCAAGGTAAAATCAATGATAATGACATACATTATATTAAATGGTAAAAATATATTCTATTTATACATTAAAACTATTCAATATTATAATTTAACCACATATGTTATTATGATGAAAAAATTTGATTTTATTTAAAATATAGCGTGTTTTTACTATTCATTAAAATATGAAAGTTATCATAATAATATGAAAATTTTATCCAAGGTAAAATTTTATTTCCTGATTCCAAAAAATAATATTATTTAGTAAAATTTAACTTATAAAAATGTCAAAAACTAGATTTAATGTGGTT
Organism: Viscum album; assembly: GCA_963277665.1. NCBI lineage: Eukaryota > Viridiplantae > Streptophyta > Magnoliopsida > Santalales > Viscaceae > Viscum > Viscum album. Next base: position 1,088,604,492 of record OY728129.1, read on the forward strand.
GAACCATCAAAAGGCGGCAAAACTGCATTTTTTTAAAAATACTTATTTTACCCGAAAAATTTATTTTGTTCTTATACCATGTTCTAGAAAATGTGTAAGATGAATAATAATGTTATAAAATTAAAAATTTAATTGATACTATTCATAACGTCTAGTTCATAATAATATTATAGTAATATATCGTTGTTTAGTAAAACCTGGTATTGCGTACAACACACACTATCGAGGAAGGTCGCGATTACGTGAAATGCAAGCCAAGTTAGGGTTGTGTGTAGTGCACAACTACTTTTTTTTTTGCGTATAACAATATACATTGAATATAAATATATATATACTCAATGTTTCTTTGAATAAATACTATAAAAAAACATGAAATTGTGTGTAACACGATCCAAGAATAGTGTTGCATATACTGCAAGCTAATACGGTGTTGCGTATAGCACAAGATAGTCTTGGTGTAGCGTACAAAAGAAGATATGAAAGTAATTAAAATGAATATATCTTATAAAATCTCGGGTTGTTACATTCTACCCCCCTTAAAATGAATTCCTCCCTCGAAATTCGTCGGGGTTATACATGGTTTTCTACATGAAAGTTTCCTTGAAACCCACTTCGTAAAATGAAATACCAAAACTTAACTTTCAAAAAGAAAGTATGAAACGTAACGGTTACCCAAATTAACTCATCAATGGGTTTTCACGTAAGAGAACATAGTTGAAAATATGGATATGGAAAAAAATCTAACCATCATGTTCTGATGGAGAGTGGAAGAGATTATGGCTATGAAAAATCCAACAATCACAAATCCATAAATTTTTTGATGATATAGGGTACCATCTGATTCATCGGATATAAGGGCACTAGGACAAATTTTTTGGTTTTCAAGATCATTTCCCTAAAGTTGAAGAATTTGATTTAGAATAAATACTTTCTTTATTTTGGTATAATCTCACTATTGTTCGTGCCTTGAACAATTTCCACTTCATCTATTAAAGAAATGATGTTGAATTTGTTATTCGTGAAGTGTTATCAGATCATGTGATAGAATGACGGGTCATTCCATCTATCTCATACAAAAGGATAGCAAAATATATTAAATATACATAAGTCGATCTATAGTGAGATTAATCATATATGGTTCCTAAAATGGACTTATACTTCATATATCATACTGCTTAATATAATAAAACTAGTTTCTAATAAACAGGGAATTCCTGTAGGCCAGTGGTAGGCGATAAAGGCCAGTCGCACTTCGTTTGTGGGTTCGATTCCCACAACCTTGTCTGACGCGATGGGTTGTCGCCCATCCTGCAGGTTGTTCTTTTTATAAAACTACAATACTATAACATCCCATCAATAATATCTAAAAAAGATCTATCTTTAAACAATACTAACTTATGTCCAACATAATCCATTCCAATCTTTATCTAAAATACTTCGGTCCAAGCTCATAGTATAAAGAAAACGATTACTTGAATTGTCATCAACCAACCATCATTTATCCCCCATTATCTTGTTGGTCACATTCCAATCATTTGAATACCTTAATCGTATATTCTCTTGAAAAATGAATACCCATTAAACCTTAGTGAAAACATGAATGCTGTCAAAAGATAACTCTTTCCACATACCAAAATCCAAAAATTCTATATACTCAAACCATGATATAACCTTCTCCTTATATCAGTCATGAGCTCATGAATACTGTCAAACATTTAATTTTCTCATTATCCCTTCATTATGCGCATATCATCTACTTTCCAAAAATACAGTTACTATTCATCACACACTTTCAAAACTTAAGGAAAGACAACAGTGTAACAATCCTTAGATGTCTTTTTATTCCATAGTACCATGAGGTTACTTATACAACATCACACTTGATAAACATGTAATCATTCCACTATATTCTTAAACCATTGACCGAGATTCAACAATTATTTCATCTCACATATCATTTGTAGTCTCTTCATCATCAACAACATAAATATTACCCATACGACCATACTGATTCTATTCATGAGACTTTACCTTAGGGCATTGGTTTGAATAATTCCCGTACAATCCACATTTAAAACATTTAACCATTGTTGATGTCGTAGAAATACCATTATCCTCATACATGGTGTTAACTAAACCTTTTTCTTTTGCACTTACTGGCTTTATGTCCTACTTTTCCACACCCAAAGCATCATCCAGTTCCTTTGAAACATTCCCCTTGATGCCTCTTCCCACATGATTTACATAGGGGAAATTGAACTTTCATTCCTCTATGATCATCATGAAACTCCATCTTTCGCTTATTAGCCGAGTTAGGAAACTTACCAAATTTGATTTTATTGATCATATTATGAGATTTTTGATTCGGAATAATAATGATGTTTGGACTTCCAAATCTAGTTTCATTTGGTTGCTCATGAAGAATATCATTCCATTGTCTGTTATATCCTCCATTATTGTGAATCTTCCTGTTTCCAGCCATTTTCTAAAACCCAAAAGGAATAGTGTGAGAGGGAGAAATCATGCTAGGGAAAAAAACATAGTAAAGGGGGAGTACCCTCAATATCTAACATCATAGGTTAAATTCTATGATTGTTACCATAGTTCTAAGACTATATCCTATATGTATACTTATCCTTAGGGATATCCCTAGACATACCTTAGAAATATCTATAGGGATCTCACTAACGTTTTCACATCCTAGTTTCCAAAGGTTGACTAAACCTTTCCTATGATACTAAATTTAGAGATGTGAAGCTTGACGTACATGGACATTACATTACTTTTGCGGAATACATAATACATAACAAAAAAAAGACAGACAAGGATCGTAATAGTTTTGTGTCTCTGGAATCTCGGAATATAAACATCTAATCATGTTGAAATATTTTCAACATCTCCCATAATGATCTTCCACTTTTTGTTTCCTTACCTAAAACCTTTCTTTATTTCCTGTGGAAAATAAAACAAAAAAAGGGTGAGCTCAAATGCTCAGTAAGGGCAAACATAGAGAACATAAAACAATCCATAAACATTTGAAAGAAAAAACATGAATATGAAATCTAAACGTTAAAACCTTGAGCAAAGACATAAATCTTGGAAGTACATAAGGCATATATCATAAAGTAACATCAATCATGATAAAATAGAATGGGAATAAAACATGTAATTGTGGAAACCATTCAGCACTTGTTATGATTTCCATAGTTTTCAAGGCATTGCTTCCAAGACCATCTTAGTGGACAAAGTCCCTTTCTGAATCGAGTTCACTCCTCATTTCAGTCCTGTAATAATGAACCAGATTAACTTACCGTTCCAGCCATGTCTATATCATGATATATAAATATTTACCCATGCATTGGAAGTAGATATAGGTTCCACCCATCTCATAATGAATTCATTCTTACTTGTGCCAAAAAATAAACATACATAACCCAATAAATAAAATGGGTTTTATAAACATCATCCCATCATCACATAATCCATATAAAAGAAATGGATATCATTTCATAATAAGAAATGTGAAACCATGTAAATCATAGAGACATTATACATGAAACATACACATATGAAGTAATTTCATCTTAGATGGAAAATGGTTTTGATAAAACACTTAAAATGAATTCTTGAAAAAAATATCCTTTATTCCTCAAAATCATTTTTGTTTCACAAAATTCCATGCAATTTTAAATGAAAATTATTTTTTTGAAAATATTCATGAAATATTTTAGAGGAAGCTTCATGAAAATAAGGCTTTATAAAACCGTAAAAATCTGTTCGTCCCGTATAAGTTAAAATAACTTTATTCTTGTACTTTTGCCGGAAAAGTCAAAAAGTACCTCGTAAAAGAAATATTCGATACATATCATGTTTTAAAAGTAAAAAAATGATTAAAAAGGACATTAAACATACATGAAACCATTTTTAGGAAACATGGACATGGATGAGAACAATAACCCCAGTAAATGCTTACGAATAAACAATCTCGGAGAAGAACGAGATTGGAAAAGTTATCCCTTACCTTAGGTCTGATATGCTTTGTACGTATACAAACCTCCTGTATAATGATTTAAATAATGTCATTGAATTATTACAGAATCATATTCATTGTTATTATATCATATATGGTTCACTTATGAATTTATATTACTAGTTCTTTTGTAAATTCATGTTAAAGTATCATTTTGGGTAAAATCGTCTCATTTGTCGTTCGTGTTTTAACTTATAATTATTCATATGATTACTTAGATCACGATTACTTACATCAAGAATTTAAAACATGATATATATATATATATATATAATATTCAGAATATACATATATATAATAGATCGATAAATGGAAAGAAATACAATGTTCATGGAGACGATAGGTCGTACGTACGCATGAACGCTGTTTTCATTTCCTTATTCAATTGAATGGAATTAAGTAGAAGACATACATATATATATACATAAATCCAGTATCATTATTATGTATTTTATTTCATGATTACTTATTATATATACTTTATAATCATTCATGAATGGTTAATCATTGAGAATGAATCTCATCACATCATGGAGACGGTAGTCCGTACGTACGCACGAGCGAGGATATCATTCCCATGATCGTGGAATTGTATTTAAGTGTATGTATAATATTTAAGAATAAATATCACTTTTAAATAATCACATATTGTCATTATTTACACCATTATACCCATCCAAGTATGGTGGTGGTGGAAAATAGATTAAACCACGGCATGGAGATGGCATTCCGTACGTACGCACGCGCGGTGATTTCATTTTCCGTAGGATGGATAAATGGTTAAATAGGTTTGTTTCATACTTACAATAACATATCAGTATATGAGTTATACTTATGTTATTAATTCATAATGAAACAACTAAAGAATAATAATTGAATGAAGAAATAAAGATGAAAGAATTCGTAACGAACATTACCTCTTCTTTGAAGCGCCTCTTTGAGACCTCCTCTTAGAGAACTAAAATTATTCTTTGAAGAAGACCAGGACCTCTAGGTTGTTTCTCGGGAAGTGGAGAAGATAATTTTTCAGGGGTTGGCCGATCTTGAAGGCTCAAATTGGTGTGAGGAAGAGAGGGAGGAGGTTCCCTTTTGTAAGGGAGGAGAGGGGAACCTTTAGAAATCTTAAAAATATTAATTTTTAATAAATCTAAACCCACTAAAAAACCTTCAAAAAATGACTCATATTCAGATATTAGATGAGATAGGGTTGTAATGTCATCAACCAATAAAATTTAGACATGTTAGGAAATTATTTTAAACAGTATCAACTTGATTTATCCTTTCTTAATCAATTTAATTTTATTTGTGGTAATAAAATATTAAATTTTAAATTATAACAATTAATTAATTATTTGTTGTGAGTTTTCCATAATTGGATAATTTATAACATTTTTGACCATATAAATTTAAATTTTTAATTTGTATATATTTTTGTGACATTTAAACAATTGTATAATATTTTATTTTTGTAAAATAACAATAGTGTCAATTTTGACACTATTCATATATTTGAATTTAAATAAAAAATATAAACAGAATATATGTTCAAAATAAAAGCATTAAAAGATTCATAAAATGTCATATGTATCTAGAAAATGAGTGGAGAACATTAAATAGTTCATATAATATTTATTTTATTATTTTTAAAACCATTTATTTGGTTTATCTCTTTATAAAATAATTACTACAACATTTTTCTATAATTATTTAATATACTTATCTGTTGGATAAAAATTAAAAATATAATCCTATGATAAAGATAAATCTATTAACTTTCACAATAATACTTTCACTCGAATTTATCATCTTAAAATCACAATATTTAAATTGTTATATTTATTAAATTATGAAGGTGACAACTTTGGCATCATTTAAAATAAAATAATATAAGTGTCATAATCACTTTTATAAGACTCAAAACGGTTATATATTCGGTAATTGGATGCTTAAGGTGTATATATACACGACCAATAAGTTTTGGTAAGGTTTTTGGGCCTTTTAATGGTTATTAGTATTTCAATAAAAACTATATTACTGATTTTTCAATTAATAAATAATTTCTCCATCATTAACGTATCACCATTAATGACAATTATTTAATCCCTAAAAATTATAAATAAATTATCATGATGTAGATAATTTTATTAGATATTAATGAGACTATTCAGGTTCTAATTTTTATGATGTTTATCACTAAATTGAATTTATTATACTTATAAGATTTAAAAGAGTGACATGTTGTCACTTTCTTTGGTTTTAATAATAATTAAATTATTTTCTTGGTCAAAAGACCATAAAATTAATCTAATATGAACCTTAGGTGATATGGGTATACATTTATCCATCCAATAGAATTTTTTCATGTGTTATGGTAATTTTATAATATTATATTTACCCTTAATTACCCAATTTATCTTTAACTATGGTAAATAAAATTTACCGTAGTTACTATTCATAATTCCCAAAAATAAAAAGTCTCCTATTAACATAATTTCAACCCAATGATTCTAAATATGGAATCCATTATTTCAAATTCACTACCCAAAAGTTTCAGAAATTAAATTAAAAGTAATCCCGTTGTCGAATGAAAACGGGTTTTTCATTAAAACATTGCAAAAGATTGAATTGATTTAACCTACAAATTCAAGGTAAAATCAATGATAATGACATAAATTATATTAAATGGTAAAACTATATTCTATTTATACTTTAAATCCATTCAATATTATAATTTAACCACATAAGTTATTACGATGAAATAAATTGTTTTTAATTAAAATATAGCATGTTTTTACTATTCATTAAAATATGAAAGTTATCAGAATAATATGAAAATTTTATCCAAGGTAAAATTTTATATCCTGATTCTAAAGAATAATTTTATTTTGTAAAATTGAACTCATAAACATGTCAAAAACTAGATTTAATGTGGGTGCACCATCAAAAGGTGGCAAAACTGCATTTTTTTTAAAAATACTTATTTTATCCGAAAATTTTATTTTGTTCCTATACCATGATCTAGAAAATGTGTAAGATGAATAATAATGTTATAAAATTAAAAATTTAATTAATACTATTAATAATGGCTAGTTCATAATAATATTATAATAATATATCGTTGTTTAGTAAAACCCGGTATTGCGTACAACACACGCCATCGAGGAAGGTCGTGATTGCGTGTAATGCAAGCCAAGTTAGGGTTGCATGTAGTTCATGACTACTTTGTCGTTGCATATAAAAAAATACACTGAATATATATATATATATACTAATGTTTCGTATAATAACTTCTATCAAACAAACATGAAATTGTGTGTAACACGATCCAAGAATACTGTTGTGTATACTGCAAGCTAATACGGTGTTGCGTATAGTGCAAGATAGTCTTCGTGTATTGTACAACTGAAGATATGAAAGAAATTAAAACGAATATATCTTATAAAATATTGGGTTGTTACACTGATTTTTCCCATTATTTTTGAAAAATGAATTCCAAATTACTTCTTCATCCTCACCAAAAATCCTCAATGCCTATTGGAGTGTTAATTCCAATGAACTCCAATGATCTCTCATCATCAAAAATGGAGGGTTGAAGCTTCTTCAAATACCTTAAATGTTTCAGAAAATGTATCACCTTTTATATGTGTATTTGGATCTTTTAGAATAGTGCAAAAATCATCTGATTTCAAGGAAATGTTTATTCATGACATTATTAGAATGTCAAGACCTTCCACACTCTCTCTTATTCTTCAGCCATTATTCTCTACTTAAGTCAAATCATATGATTATTTCATATAAGTAAGATCTTACATAGATCTCATTCAATCATGAATAATTGAATGGTATTCTATAACTCCTCATTCTTCATCAATCATCCTCAGAAGGATGGTATCTCACCATTCATTATTGTTGTAAATAGTGTGACACATTTGACCAATGTTCTTTGAACTTAGGATCAGTTCAAGAATCATCTGATTTGTTCTTCTTAGAGAATTGTACAAGTATCACATCCAATGCTATGATTCCATAAAAATTCTCTAGGTAACCTCACTTTAGCCAATCTCCATTGACTTTTTAGTCCTTCTTCATCTCCTTATTCATTTTGAAGAGTATTGATCTTGTAGGACCCCGGGACACCCTAAGAGAGGAGGGTTGAATCAGGGTGACCACTTTTTCTTTTAATGTGATGGATCTTGTTCCCACGTTGGTAGGAAGATGTTAATCATATATGATGAATATGATCAAAAAGGAAACATTCACTTGTAGATTGATGATACAGTACTTTTTACTTGGTTCACCGCTAAGGTCTATGTCCAAGGATAATATGCCGACAGGTTGTCAGTCGTACAAAATTACACTAAACGTCACTAGTTGTGGATTACAATGGTTCGGGCACTGTAACTCTGTCGCAGGATTACTACCTTTACAAAGGTTCAGGGATAGCTCAATATGTCCCTCGGGTGACTCTCGTTGACTTCCCCTAACTCACTACCTTTGGTGAAGTCCCACTCATTTTATATACTTGAAGGACTCTTCCGTAGATTTTCATTGAAGTATTTGTCTCTGCTCAACACGAGACTTTGTTGGCATCAAAATCTGGAAATGGTGCATTTGTACGCACTGAACCACTGAACCGGATAACCAAAACAATCAAACATGTTTCTCTGAGAATTGGGCACAACACCAACCCTTTCGCGTGAGACCTTACAATTGTGCGCAATATTTATTTTTTCTGCAGAAAAAATATTTCGCACACCAACACCCTTTTTCGCGCAACCCGGAATTTTTCGACCAGCTTCAATTTTTACGCGCAGCTATGACTTTTCACGATGCTCGGAATTTTTCATGCAAGGCCCTTTACGCGAACCTTTTACGCCCACCAAACCTTGGATCTTCTCTATGTCTTCAACTGTATCGAATGAGGGGGGTCACATCTTATTTATAGGCGTTTGAGACCCCCCATGCGCAAAAACCCCTTTGGCATGAAAAACTTCTCATCTATAATGTAATCTTTGGTGTTGGTATTGTTTTCCGAGCACATCATCGGATTTTTCGTACATCCCATCCCATTTCCATTTTTCGACGTTCTGACTCTGAAACACAATTTGCATGAGAAACCTCAATCCACTATTTCCCGCACCACACTGTTTTTCACTCCCAACTCAAAAATTTTGAACAAAGCCTTTATTTTTTGCGCACGACTTCCTCTTTGTGCCCACCCGATTTAACCAACATTCAATGTCTTCATTTTCCGATTTTGAGGCCCAAAAATTTGGAAAACACTAGGAAACGGTTCCACCATCAATACTGTTTTCTACTGAAACTAAATGATCTCTTTGCTGGAACACATCCTGATCTTCCACTAAGGATTGACAACAGACACAAACCATACTAAAATTCATGCATAGAATATCCATGGCTCCAACAATCTCCCACATTGGGTTTGTCGGCAATCACCAAATAATGTCAATATAGCACCAGTCGCATGAAAACCAAAAATGCAAGAACCAACATAGCCAAAATTTGGCTGTGCCCAAATTTACCCATGTTGTATGGTGTCAGTGGTAACTTGTAGTATGACTTGGATTATCAAATCCACAGGGACTGAAGAAGTAACATTGAGACACTATGGTTGAATGCGGGATTGGCTGTGAAGTGTCTAACAGTGGTGTTGATAGATTTGAAGAAATTGTGATTTGATTTAAAGAAAATATCAAAAAAAATGACTTGAATTAAAACAATTAACTAAGGTGAGCCGATCCTAGGTTGTCTCTAGGGCTTGATTGGATGTATTTATTTTTCTTTGAATTTTATGTTTATCAGTTCAAGTGGTATCCATTAAATGAAATAATTCCTCAATATCATTCTCTGATTTAATCCATACACAATTTCAAGGATATTCACCAATTCACTTAGAGGATCACTTAAATGAGAAATTCAAATAATTGGATCATAATAGAACTCAAATTTTGTTGTAAATAAATTCGTTGAAGACAAATAAGAAGATAAATCAAAGAAAAGAACTCATAAAATTAAAAACAAATTTTAGAGTTAAGAACATAAAATAACATTCAATCCAGCCCATGAAACTCGCTAGGATCAACCCATAAAAGGTTATACCTCCATTGATGTTATTATATCAATGAAAGCGGGTAGTCGACTTAAAGAAGTAGGACTGATAAATAAAAAAAAATTGAAAAATGAACACTCCACCATTGTGTGATAAATTCACAAGTGTGGGTGTGAATAAATTCAAACTTCTATTCAATGGTATAAATCTGTGAAGAATTGAAAAATAAAAAGTGGAGAAGAAAAAGAATAAATTTTATTAAAATACTAAATGTGAATGAAAATAAACTTACATTAGACGAATTGTCGATGTGATTACAAAACAAAAGCGAGAAATTACAAATGAAATAAATTCAATGGATGAATGAAAAACATCAATTGAAAGAAACAATATATTATGATTATTTCCTTCTCAACTAGATCCTTATATATGCATATTAGGAGCCTTAGGATGACCCCGTAACAATTAAGTGAGTCAAAACTAGGGTGAAGAATCAAAAGGAAATTGAAATTTCGAAGTTGACCCAGAAAACTATCTTGATTCATCCTCTATTTGGATGTTAGAATTTGACATTAAATATGGTAGAATCATCAGCGGTCGTAGCAGAAAAATATCTTCTTCCATGCGTTCTCTATCGTGTGTCCAAATTTCAGGTCATTTGGTGAATCCGTTTGAATTTTATTTCTAAAATGGTGAGTAAAATATATGGGCGTTCATATCGGTCCCACCATTTAAATGTAAACTTCGGATCCATATATATCCCTGAAAAAATCAGAATTAGCTCTGGCCACAGTTGAACAAAATGATCCTGTTATTTTTCGCTTTCTACATTAAAAATTAGTGCTTCATTGGGATTGGTTTGTGGGCCCCACATTTTTTTGATGGTCCTTAGGCCCATTATTCTTTTTCCAGTAAATTTCTGCATTCAGGCGCCAAAATATACATCTTCCCTTGGGATTCATCCATAGGACCTAAATGATAAAATGTTCCAATTAAAGTGATAAATCATATCTCAAAATATCAAATTCCGAAAATGAATATAATTCTATCCAAAAATAGATGAATGATTGGACCAAAATTTTCATTTTAAAAATTAATTGCATTTAAGATAAGAAATGAAGTTTGATTTATGTAATGCACTAAAAACAATATTTATAGACAATTGGAAAATAAATATAAAGATATTAACAATGAATATTAGCCACTTTTAGATACTAATCACACCCTCCAACTTGATTTTTGTTTGTCCCGCGCAAAATATATTACAAATATGATATTTGAATCTCATTTTCCAAAAACATTTTAATACACATTGCTCACCCAAAGACCTCATACAAAAATAATTATAAAAACCATAAAAATCATTTAAAAAAATCTAGTTCCATAAGAATATCCCAATATCATGATAATTCTTTTTTTCAAATTTTTCGCCACATTTCATCCAATTTCAATTAAACATGATAAAGTGGTGAGCATCACAAAAGATATGGGGCCCATTTTATTGTTCAAGGGGAAAAATAGAAGTGCTATGTGGGAATCACATTAAACCTTAAGATGAGTATCCAAATTATTTTTTTTGTCTTTTTTTACCCACAATATATATGAAAAGACAAACTCTGGGCAAGATAACTATAGAGTCATGATCCCCAAGTGTCAGACACCACTCATATTGTCAATTCCATACTCTAAAATAGAGATATAAATCCTAACTCTGGGAAAGACAACAATGGAGTCATGATCCTCTAGTGTTGGACGCCACGCATTTAGACAAAACATTGCTCTATGTGGTCATAATTTTTTTCAAAAAAAAAATCTTTTTTTATGCTACTCAAATTAACCTAAAAGTGACCCCAGAACCCTATTCTATAATAGAAGGGATCCAAGAACTCAAATTTACACCCACGATCTAGTAGACATGCATTATGGAATTTTTATTAATAGGATGAAAGTTTAAACTTTGAAAAATCACATCGAACAACCGCACTTTCCAAAAAATAAGCTCATAGACATAAACATACATTAAAATCTGAATCAAGGCATGCAAAATTATATTATATCCAATTTCAGAGTTTTCAATTTGTGTTATCATGTTCAAGGTTAATGGAATTTTTCATTCCATGCATGTTCTTAAAAAAATAATTTTTTATTTCATCATTTCTCACCCCCCAACTTAGAATAACATTGTCCGCAATGTTTAAAGAAACATAGATGGGGGTATAGGAAGATGGGAGGTGATCTAAAAAAAATTTGAAACAATAAACATGGAAAAATTCACCTGGTTTTTGAAGTTGAAGTTCATGATGCTCCATATTACTCCTTTGATCTCTTGGGTGTATAGGAACCTCCTTGATCTAATATGTATCACCCAAAATAGTCTATGAACCATACAAAGAAGAACAAACCAGACAAAACAAAAAACACAAAAATTTATTTAAAACCACATATCAACATTTTTAGGGTTTTCATTTTATTATTATTATTATTATTAATTTTAAAAATCAAACAGATCATACATTGTCTTCTTTATATTTTCTGGGTAAGGTATTACTCAGAGATCAAGCCACGTGACACGAATGAATATGGTTCTCCCTTTTCTTACCCATCCTTAATCAAAAAAGAAGAATAGTTCAATAGTCTATGATAATTTATTATATGACAAATAAAAATAAAAAGACAGTTCGCAATGATTGGAAACATATAAACCATGTGTTTCCTCCCATGCTGCGCTTTTGTTTAACGTCGTTAGCTCGACTTGAACCCCAAACATTATCCAATACCAACTTTACAGATTTTAACACACCCATCTTTCTCCACTTCAACAAGATTGATATTGATAGTTTTCTTTGATTTCTTGTCATGTAAAAACCCTTGTTCAAAAAGGGGTGTGAAAATCCATGGAATTTCAGTAATGGTTGATTCGGTTTTTTCTACAGTCTTTCCTAAGATTTCAAGGGTTAACCCCCCCCCCCGCCCCTTGTGGGTTTCATGAGATGAATGCATGAATAATGCAAGGTCATGGTTATCACCTATGATGGGATTCCTGTGTGGGGAAGTAAGGACATTGATTTTGAGTTCAGGTGGGATAGTACATTCAAACACAGATAATAAATTAGAATCAAAATAAATTTCATTTTCAAAATTTCCAATCACAATTGGTTCCCTTTGAATTGAAGATTAAATCTCAAAATATTCTAGATGAGTTTCATGAATGGGTATGGATTCGATGTTTGTGATTTATTTTAGTGGTTTAGTGATTACTGTTTCTAAAAAATCATCATTGGAGAAATATTCCATACATTCAATCCATGAAGAAAAATTTCCCTCTTGTGAATTCAGGAAATCAATTTCATCCTAATTTAAACACTCATTAACAATTCCCTCATGCTCTTTAGCATGACATTCATCATTACCTGACCAATTCTCTTCATTGTTGTAAACGCCAAAAAAAAGTCCGTAACTCCTAGAGGAAGTTTCGAAATTGAAAAGCGAAGACATATTCGGAATCAGAGGCCCATTCTAGAGGCCCAGGAAGTGGTGCGAAAAATAAAGGAGGACTTGAGTGAAATAAATATGTGCGCGTGAAGCATCCTCGGGATGCGCTTAATCGAGCCGGTGAGGCACGCAATTTTTCGCGCCCCTGTTCCTTGCGGTGAGGTTTTGCGTGCCGATGGTTCGTGGTGCGGAACTTTTCGTGTGCCGTCTGAATTCTGCAACGGCCGCTGCCTATAAATAGAAGGCGACCCCAAATGGTTTGGGGTTTCGGAATTCAAAATGGCTCCCATACGCGCAATTCCACTCCTCTCACGCGCAATATGGATTCCAGGAAATTCCCCTTTTCGCGCATCCTTGCCCCGGGGTTCGCCTTTTGGCGCAACTCCACTGGCTTAAGTGAATTTTCCCACTCCTCTGGGTTCTTCCCTTATGCGCAATCGTTGCCCCATGCACGCAATCCCCTTCCTTGCGCGCAATACCTTGCGAGCAATCGCCTATCCGCACAATCCTCTGACCCTATTGCACTCCATCCCGTTGTTTTGCGTGCAAAAATTCTCTTTGTGCGCAACACCCCGGCCCCTTTACCTTGACGCCCCTTGGATGCCTCTCCACGCAGGCACCTGATGTCTTCCCTGCCGAGCATGCGCGCCAAGCGTTGTTTTCCTGTACGGCCTTCCAGGCTTGTACGAAGTAACCTCAAGGTTCCTTGGGAGGTGTTTCCCATTGTGTTTCTTTGCCTTATGCTTCTCCGCATAGGCACGCTAACAGCTATTTCTTCTTCGCATAGCCACGGTAACGTGGACCCCTCAATGGTTCACCCTGTGGCCCCCCTTCACTACGGCCTTGCCGATGCCTTTCCTCCCACAAGGGGTAGAGGGCATTAGGAATGTAAGCCCTAGGGGTGTGGTGTGAACCCACCTCTTCCAAGCTGAAAGACGTTAAACTGCTAAGCACCTCATCCGTAACACATGACGTTAAACTGTGGTCTGACCCCATGCTTCGCACGCAGGGTCCCCCCGGCTCGGGCATTCTTTACGCTCACTCGTCTCCACAAGAATGGACTCTTCCTTGCATGGAATGAGACCCTCCTTGTCGGAGTGGTGTTGGTCTGTGGGGGAAGGACTTCCTTAGAGCGTAATCCCCTAGCCTCTCTAACGGAAGGTTTCACCCATGCATCTCCGTACATCCCCCTTCCAAGGCTAGTGGAGTCCCTTTCCCACTGTGATTTGTCGCACCACGGGCCTCTATCCTGGAGTAAGCCCCTGCACCAAGGGTCGTTAACCATGTGTATGTCCCTATTTCCTCTTTGGGCCGCTCAACGCATAAGCCCCTTTCTGCTTCTCATGGATGCACCCTTTGTGATGTGATCGTCTGGTCCCTGCTTCCTCTTGTTTCTCACACCGAGCATGACTCACATGGGCTTCAAGCACGCATCGACCCTGACATCCATTATGGGCTGCCTCAGAGCGTAAGCCCCATCCCAGTGAACTATGTGGACTTTGATCTGTGCTAACGCATGGTACGTAGGAAGCCTCCATGAGGTTTAAGCCCCCCGCCCCGTCGTTCCAACCTCTCCATGTCGGTTTTCCGACCACCATGTTCCACCTCAGAGAGTAAGCCCAATTCCCACTCTGGGCCACCTCAAAGCGTAAGCCCCAAATGCCCTCGTCCCATATGGCGTTCAACATTATGCCCTAAACTACATGGACATTGATCCGTGCTAAAGCATGGTACATAGAAAGCCTCCACGAGGTTCAAGCCCATCACTCAGTTGTTCTGAACCTTTCGCGTTGGTTCACCAGCACTATTATGGGTCGTCTTATAGCGTAAGCCCCATGCCTCACACCCACATCTCACCCTGACTTCCCCCCACAAAACCACGTGCCTCGGGAAGATCATTCCCTAGCCGGAGATCTTACTTCTTCCAGGCTCCAATCCATGCGTTCATTCTCACGGGTCACCTCTTCAGGTGTCCCACTGTACCACCAATCTACGCCGACATTGATACCATGTCATGGGGAAAAGTAGGAAGCATCCACGAGGTTCAAGCCCGTCACTCCATCACCCATCCTGATCCTTACCTGGGCCGCCACATCCCGGTGAGATCATGCCACCCCATCCCACTCCATGGTATTAGGGATTCCGCCCACGTGCTGGCCCCAACATCAGTGTTCCCCCTAGGAGGTCCTTCAATCTGATCCAATCTCAGTGTTTCGATCAGTCTGATCTGTCTCTGCAAGACGTTAAACTCGAGGCATACCCCATGTTAAACATGAGAAGATGAAGAAAAACCCAGATGGTACACAACCCCTGTGTTCGATGTGGGATGTCTCGGGCTTCCGTGCCCTCGAGAAGCCCTATGATAAGGCACAGAAGACGGGCATGCCAATCCCCTGCGTCAAGACATGCCAACGACACCCCAACGTGATCATTCTCCTCACCAAAGGTTTCTGCCACGACAATACCCCTTGGAGCGTCTCGACAGAAGCATTGTAAATAACTGGAATCCATGCAGATATGGCACTGGGATGAGCTTCAAGAACCCGTCTTAAATCTATGAGGGAGACCCGAACTAGGTGACGAGCTCCGAAGATGAATCCATGGAAGGTGGAATCGACATCCCATCATCCCCGTTTAGATCAAGGAGAAGACGTCCCTGAACAAGTAACGTATGTCGCCCACCTTTGGAATGTGGGAATGCGGGGAAACAATCCGCGCGTCCTCGCAATACGTTACGGACATGCGCGCACCCCGGCATAAAAGATTCGGAAACAGAAAATGGTGAACCCGACGTGAATCTCTTCTTCTCAATGTGGATAATGGTAGGGTTCGGGGTGTCGGAAGATTATCATGTCACCAGGTATGGGTACCTATCACCGGGATGTGAAACTCGCCAGGGGTTGAGGCAGTCAGGACATTGATCACTCCATTCCATGACATCGTCAGTGTGGATCCCTCTCGCTGACCACGGAAGACGGAATGACGTTGGGCAATTGCTTGTCAATCTATTTTCATGTTAGTACTAATGGGTTCATCTCCCTACATCCAGGAATCGAATCACTGCATCTGGAGCTCGATCACCACCTGCCCACCGGCGTAGGGGCAGGGGTAGTACCGACGTGGACACCCCGCGTGGTCTTTCCTTTTCCACAGTCACTCCTGGCTCCGATTGCCACGACTGTCAGGCGCTCACTCCCCCCCCCCCCTCCCCGTCAATAATCATCCAACGAAGGGTGATCAACGACTTGGTTCGTAGGTACGATGAGGAAGGGATCATCCCAACCAGGGGCATGGCCCATTTGGATCTAGAGGCGGCTGCGCCTCGACACCATCGTCGCCCCCAAGGGCTGCGCATGGAGCCGCCGCTACCCAATATGATGTTCAACCGCTTCGGGAGCCTATCCCCATAGGGCCTTGATACATCCCTCCCCTACGCCAATGAGGTGGGGGATGTCTAGGTCCACCCGATCGGAGACCCATCCCAGGGATTAATGACAAGAACCCCCGCCAGGCTGCATTGACGTCATCGCCCGACTCCCCAGGCCGAGGACCAGGGAATCGTTGTGCCTGCACCACCGGCTCCGACCCGTCTGACCCGACGCCATCGTCGGGCGCTAGCGAAAGATAATTCCTATCCTGGGGCACCAATATCAGCAACCACTGTTGCCCAAGAAACTGCTGACTCCTGCTACCAGACCCCCGCACACGTTGAGCAGGTCCAGTCACATGCTCGACTGGGATTGAAGCCCGACCGCCCTACAGGCAAGTTGGGTCGACTCTCCCGGTCGCGGGCACATGCAATGTCCACCACGGACCAATCTGCTGTACTGCCACCCACCATGAGGGCTCATTCCATGCCACTGATCTGGAAATTTGATGGCTTATTCACAATGGCTACACTCTGGGTATGACTCCTTCCAGCGCCCACTGCACTGGGTATGAGGTCACTCCTCCTACTGCTGGACGCGAGTATGGAGTCGTTGCGTATCTGGTCGCCCACTCATGTGGAGGTCCTCCCCATGTCCCTTTCGACATCTTTCCTGGTGCTTCTCACACCTCAGCCTTCAGTCCCCTCTGCCCCTGCACTATTGTGGCCAGGGGACTCCTTGACGGAAATCATCCTTACCCTAATGAGCAACCCAGGGGCAGGAAGGTGGGGCGTCGTCGTCGTAAGAAGAATGTCAAGGGAGTCTGGATAGAAATTAGACCAGTCAGTTTCTCAGATTCTAAGGCGGAATACAAATCGACGATGGAACCCCCCCCCCCCCCCCAACCCTTTGAGTCGAGGGTAGGGATGGGGACGCGGCACGTCAGTCTCGTACTCCCCGAATGCGAGATCCGTATGATTCCCTCCTCCCTATGAAGGTATATACAGGAGAATGAGGACTTGGAATACCCCTAGAGGGCAGACCCATAGTTACCACTGGCCTCCTCGGAAGCACCTACCACCTTAGTCAGGGAGGGTTGGGAACTTTTCGGGGGACCGAAGGAAGAGTCACAAGGTGACGCACCCTCGAAGAGCACTGACGCTGTGACAGGAGGCACATTCACCGGACCATCCTATCGCGACATAGAAGCCAGGGCACTGCAACCCCTAGAGTATGACTCAGGGATCCGCGGCCAGTCGGCCTGTTAGTCGTATTCCCCATCGGCCAGCCCACTGGCCCGGCGGCCTAACTCATCACCGTTGCCAAGTCCCCAGCCATTCTTTGTTGACAAGCAGGGGCATCAAGGTCCAGACCCCAAACCAGAGTCATGGAGCTTCTGGACCGTCCTCGTAGTGGGCCACTTCCTCGAGAAGTTTTGGCCGGATGCAGGGTCGGATTTTGATATGCCAAAGTTACTCACTCTGGGCGAATTTGAATGGTTCTTCCAGACTCTTCGAGTGACTCACTCCCATCTTCACCATCAACTAGCACCTTATCCCGGGATTCAAGCACATCTCGAGGATATCGGTGAGCAGTGCCATCGGGTTGACCTGGCTGCGCTCACCGCGGTTCGACACCCCGATTAACATGGCCATTATATGGCCCTCTAGCAACAATTCATCAAGATTTTTCAAGTACTCTGCAATGTTATTGAGGAAGCCACCCCCACGCACACGTCCGTGGATGGGGGCAGTATGATGCCCTTATTTTCTGGATGATCCACTGACAGCCCGATTTACTAGGCAGCCCTGAAGGAACATCGTCAAGGGCAGTGGTGGTCAACATGGCTAACCTTCCAGATGAGGGAAATGGTGTAGAGATCCTCGATGGGGATGCACCCCATGAGGACAAGACGCTATCGGACCCATCTGGGAAAATTACTCTCCAACATATAAGCCTCCTAGGTCTCCCTATACCCACGGAGGTACTAACACAGAGCCGAAACATCGGCAAGGGTAAAGAGCACGTCGGGTCTGTCAAGCTCGCTGACCCGTCTACCTCGGTGCATAAGGAAGAGGAAGACTCTGAGATGGTCGCACTACGCCTACAGCTTGCTGTGAAAAAGAGGATGGTTGATGAACTCTTGGTTGAACGCATTGCAGATTAGCGGCTTGACTACGGTAACCCTAGACGAGGACAGTAGGGGCAGGAGCACCTACACCTTGCCGAGGTTCCCCCGGGCAACCGCGACCATGTTTCGTTCACCAACAGGGGAGAGGCTGGAGCCAATGGAAAGAGGCGCGATATGTTTCGCAGAACCCTCCTGAGCGGCATAATCATCTGGGGGACCCTGCTCGGTTTCCTCCCGCTGTCCTGAGAGTCGCTCTGCCAGCCGCCACGCGAGCTGCTGATCTTGACTACCGAATTGAAGAGCCCAGCAATGCACTTGTGGTTAGAGATCCTCATCAGGAGAGGAATTCGTGTCTGGATGATCTAATGGAAGCACTAATCACCCCATTAGAGGCCCTGGAAACTCACCAGGTGGAAATCCCACTAGACGGCAAGCCATAACCAGCGTAGGTGGATGATATGTCGGCCCCACCGGGATTTCGGAATCCCACTTTCGCCCCCTTTAATGGGACCGGAGACCCGCCAAAGCTCCTGGCCCACTTCAACTCGAGGTGAGGGCCTATGTTAGGGACTCTGGCACAGAAGGAGGCTGCTAAGCTCCGTTGCTTCGTTCTGGCACTGGAATAACCAGCATTCGTCTGGTACAACGAGCTCCCTGTTGGATCTGTGACGAGCTGGGAGGACTTGCACCGGTAATTCCTCTACCAGTTCAGTTCCACAACTCGGAAGATGAACATCGCAGACCTCTTCAGGTGAAAACAAAGGCCCGGTGAGCGGGTCGTGGACTTCGTCGCCCAGTGGAAGGGGCCCACGTACTCCCTTGACATGCCACTAACTCAGGAAAAATTAATGACAATATGTGTAGGTAACATCAAGGCAGAGCTGGTTCCTTCTCTGATCACTCATAATTACCATAGAAGGTTCCAGGACTTCTCATACAAGGCTTAGCGCCTCGAAAAAGCCCTGCAATAGGCCAACCAGGCATGCCCGCTGCCTCCTGTAATCCCTGCAAGAAGAACTGCCAGAGCTGGGCCTAATGTTGTTGCCCAGATAGAGGCCTCTAGACAGCTAGAGTTGCTACCAGTAAGGCCAGATCAGCAGCCCCATAGGGGTCAACCCCCACAGGCATAGCCTCCGACCCAGCAGTGACCACCTCAAAATCGACAGGCGCCTCCGCGTGACGCACCACCACCACCCAGGTGAGATAATCAGTCTCTGCCTCCTCGAAATTCTCCTTCAACCCCTGGTCATATATAGCTTCCAAGATCCCCCTTTCCAGACAGAAGTAATCGGACTTACTCATTTGAGAAGGCCCAGGTCCCCTGTTATTTCTGTAGTGCTTTGGAGTAGAGGATCATACGGCTGCCAAAGCGCCAGAATCTAGAAGAGGCGTGTCTCACTGATCACCCTAACTACTGCCCTTATCACCGGACCATGGGGCACACTATCCAGCGATTCTATGTGTTCAAGGACTGGCTCCATGACCAAATTGACAACAACATAGTCATGTTGGGCCCAGCCCCAGTGCAAGTGGCAGATGTCTTCGTGAGATCAGATGGCAGCAGTGGCAATGAGGATGAGTGGGAACTGGTTTCCAACCATGGTTACCTGATGTATAATGAATGGATGGCCCGCAGGATGGTCTCCCGTGCCCAAGGCATCATTCGTGCCTTCCTGAGTTAGCTAGAGCCCTCCGAATCTGCGAGAGCCGCTTTGGCATCGTCGTCTCAGCCTACCTCTTCCCAGAAGAGCAAGCGGCGGAACAAGAAGAAATAATGTGCCCTTACAGTGTCGTCATCTTCCCGCACGCTTGGAAATTTTATTCCCCAAGAAATTGGGATCTCTCCGAGACTTCGTCCAGTAGTGGATGACTCCTCGAGTGAAAGCCCGGGGTACGCTTCGGTTAACACCATAGAGTTGGTAAATCCCTTTTTTACTCCCGATGAAGAGGAATGCCAGGTGAACCTACCCAATGTCCCCATCCGTTTCCAACGTCATCGGAGCCATGTCTACGTGAATCTCTAGGTCACGGTAGTCGTTACCTCCATTCAAGCCGTGCACACTACTGAGACCAGGTAGTAGGACCGATGCAGAGATCACCACACGCGTCCCCCTCACCCGATGTCGACAGGTTTTCCTCCACCACCGTTTGTGTTGCTAGATCAGGCGGGACCACCTCGTCCTTGCCGCAACCATCCCTGCCCTGCCACCGGCCGAGTACAACCTTCTGGTCCTAACACGACAGCCACATCTCGGGCTTCAGCTAGTGAACAGTGAGACATTCCTAGTACCAGTCAGTCACCAGTCCCGCCAGCTGGTCCCGTCATGCCTCCAATCGCAAAGCGTCCTCCTGTAAGTAGAATCTCATGTTTGGCTCGAGTGTATGATGTTCTGTAGCACATGGACGGCATTCCAGCAAGGCTTTCTATCCTTGAGTCCCTTTGCCTGTCGTCTGAAATGCATGAGGCACTCGTCGAGGCTCTCAGGAGCCCCCTCCAGTTTGATATGGAGGTAGAGGCCGTAGAAGCCTTCCACACCAAGGCGATTGAGGACGCTGAATGTCAGGCAGTTATCTCGTTTTTTGGTGATGATAAAGACCTTCCCATACAGGGGAACATTCACCCACTTTACATCACCGACATGTTCAATGGCATGGAAGTCTGCCGCTGTCTTGTTGGCATGGGTTCTGGGATTAACCTAATCCCAACTCGGACGCTGCGGAAACTAGGGTTGTTTGAGGATGATTTAACTCCCACCGACCTCAGGATACATGGGTATGATAGGACCGAGAAAACCCCACTCAGCAAGATTCGTTTGAAGTCCCAGTTCGGCAGCCTAATGGCCAATACCGAATTCATGGTTGTATCTAAGGACACCGCCCACAATGCATTGATGGGAAGGTCGTGGCTCTACCTTCACGCAGCGGTCCCCTCATCGTATCACTAGTGCCTCAAATACTCCCTGAATGGTTGAGTGGGCATGCTCTATGGAAATGTGTCTCCTTTTGAAACTTGTGAAGCCCGTTATCTGGACGCAGACTTTTACAAGAGCAAGGAAAAGCAGATCCTGGCAGGTGAGGTCGAGCCCGCCACTATCACGAGTGAACCCTGGGCAGGTTTGGACATTGCATATGTCTTCCCAATCCATCGGTTTGAGGCCACAACCCCCGACATGGGGCATTGCGTTGTTGTTTCGGGTACCAGATAAAGGCATATTTCTGAGTCCAAGCGACGATGCGAAATCACCTTGTACTCTTACACCAACTAGGCTAAGGTGATCCCCGAGCCTCCTACCCCTGCACGATATCGGGACGTTAGGCTCATGGCAACAGTAGTACGTCATACGTGTCTGTTTCGCCAAGCCGAAATCGACCGACTCAAGCCGACGTGCCACTACTACATTGATATCATAAAGCGTGGCCCCTTGGGATGAAGGCCAGATGGGATTGGATCAACCGCCACTGTTTCCATGGTCTCTGCGGTGCATGAGTCTCTTGACGTGACGACCTCTGCCGCCCAAGCCGGCACCAGCTTCCCTTTAGGGTCTGGAAGCCCCGAAACGGCTCCCCCCATGGATTATCCCTCCACAATCGGAGAGGAGGACATGGAAGATGCTCCTCCTGCCTTTAAGGAGGGCGTCTCCACCACGGTCGACGAGTTAGTGCAGGTGGACCTCGGTAGGAAGGCGGACCCGAGGCCCATATTGGTCAACGCTGCTATGCCCCCCGTGGAATAGAAACAGTACGTAGACTTCCTCAGACAGCACAATGATGTGTTCACCTAGAGTTATGAGGAGAGGTCAGGACTAGATCCCCAGGTATCGGTCCACCACCTTGGCCTTCCAGCAAACCATCGCGGGTTCAAGCAGCCTCCCAGAAAGACGCACCCCTCTCACGGTGCCATGGTTGAGGCTGAAGTTGATAAGCTCATCAAAGACAACATAGTCAAGGAAGTCAAGTACACCTGGTGGATAGAAAACATTGTGCCAGTTAGGAAGAAGAACGAACAGATCTGGGTCTGTATCGACTTATGCGATCTCAATCGCCACTGTCCGAAGGATGATTTTCTCCTTCCCGTGACAGAGTTGTTGATCGATGCCACAGCCGGGTTCCAAGCCCTCTCCTTCATGGATGGGTACTTCGGGTACAACCAGATCCGGATGGCCCCCGAGGATGAAGTTTTCACTGCCTTTAGGGCCCTCCAGGGTACTTTCTACTACCAGGTTATGCCCTTCGGCCTGAAGAATGCGGGTTCCACCTATCAACGGGCCATGTACCGCATATTCATGCCGATTCTCGGGACACTGGCAGAGTGTTACGTGGACGACATGGTGGTTAAATATCGTCAACGCCAGGACCATCTCAAAGACCTTGATAAAGTGTTCGGATTCCTCTATTCTATCCACTTGAATATGACCCGTTGAAGTGTTCCTTCGGGGTCAGCTTCAGAATGTTTCTTGGCTTCATTGTTAGGTATCGATGCCTCAAGATAGACCTATAGAATATCAAGGCCATCCGTCAGATGCCTCCCCCGAATAATATTCAAGAGCTTCGAGGCCTCCAAGGCCACTTAGCCTATATACGTCGATTCATTGTGAATCTGTACGGCAAGTGTAATCCCTTTTCTTGGCTCATGAAGAAAGGAACCGCCTATGAATGGGACGAAGAGTGTCAGATCGCTTTTGAGGAAATAAAGCAGTATATGCTTCATCCTCCGGTCTTGATGCCACCCGTTTCTGAAAAGCCATTGGTCCTTTACGTGACCACCCTGGAGCGATCCCTCAGCACACTTCTCGCCTAGAAGAACAACTAAGTAACATAGAATAGCCTCTACTACCTTAGACGCATGCTCCTCGACGTGGAAATTAGATATTCTCCTATCAAGAAGAGCTGCCTAGCGCTCATATTTTCCATGCAGAAATTGTTGCACTACTTGCAACACCATGAGGTATAGCTGGTCTCTTGGGTAGACCCATTGAAATACATCCTGAACTGACCTATGTTAACCGGCCGATTGGCGCGCTGGGCAGTGATCCTCCAGCAGTTCGACATCAAGTTTGTTCCTCAGAACACTGTCAAAGGATAGGCGTTGGAAGACTTCTTAGCTGACCACCCAACCTCTATGGACCAGCCATTGGATATATGCCTTCTTGATGAAGCAATCATCTCAGTCGATCACGACATCCCATGATGGTAGATTCACTTTGACGGTGCCTCCCAGAGCCCCACCGGTATAAGGCCCAATGATCTTAGGCTTAACAGAGTGGGCCTGGGTATTGTCTTCATCACCCAGGAGTATGCCGTTCTTCCATATTCATTCCTATTGTCAGAAGGTTTCACCAATAGTGAGGTAGAATATCATGCCCTCATCACTGACCTCGAGTTGGCTCTCGAGATTTGTGTACCACATATGTATGTAAAAGGGGACTCCGAGCTAGTCATCAAGAAGGTCAACGGTGACTATGCTATCAGAAAGCCAGAACTCGTGCCACTGCTGGAGTGAACCCTCTATCTAATGGCTATGTTCCCCTCTTAGCCAGAGGTCGTTCACATTCCTTGGTCGCAGAACATTCGAGAAGATGCTTTGGCTAGCCTGGCCACATCACTTGCGGAGCCCAAATAGGATGACCTAATCATCCACGTGGCACATCGAAGAGTCATTTCCCCTGTTATTATGGAGGGCGATCGTGGCCCACGAGTGAACCATCTCACCACTGGTGCCTCTACGTTCAGATCCCCTGGGGCTTCAGGTGCGGTAATCGAGACAGTTCATGACTAGAGGACGCCCATGGTTTAATACCTCCAGCACGTCAATATTCCGCTGGACTGATCCGAGCGAGAGCGAATATGATGCCGCCCGCCGTAGTTCACCCTTCAAAGCAGTCCCAGCCTTGAGAAGATCCTTTACAGGCGCATATTTGATGGTGTTATCCTCTGTTTCCTCCAAGGAATAGAGATCCCATGGGCCATGCAAGAAGTGCATGTTTTTTCTTGTGGCACCCACCAAGCCAGGTCGAAGTTTTCCCGCTAGATTCGGAGGCTGGGATACTTCTAGCCCCCCATGATCCACGACTGCATCGAGTATGCCAAGAGGTGTCATGCGTGCCATGTTCATGATAACTTTGTGCATATGACACCAGAGCCTCTCCATACTACTATGTATTCTTGGCCCTTTGTAGTCTGGGGGGTGGATGTCATAGGGCCTTACCCGCCGGCGATGGACCGCCAGTGCCGGTTCATCTTAACCGCTACGGACTTCTTCTCGAAGTGGGTAGAGGCAATCCCACTATGGGAAGTCAAGGAATGTTCTATCACCGACTTCATGAGATCCAATATCATCTATCATTTTGGAGTACCTCATGCTATCCTCACAAATAACAGAACCAACTTCCGAGCAGCCGAGCTGAAGAAATTGTACGCTATGTAAAACATTCTCTCTAACCACACCTCCCGCTATCATGCGCAGGAGAATGGACAGATTGAGGCGTTTAACAAAACCCTCTCTAACATTATGCAAAAGATGGTTAGTCAGAACAAGAAATGTTGGACGGACAAGCTCCCCAATGCCCTCTGGGCTTATATGACCATGACTCATAACTCAACCCAGGTGACTCTGTATTCTCTAGTATACGGAGCTGAGGATGTCCTGGCCATCAAGATCCAATTTCACTCATTGTGCATGGCGGTCTATGACCAGCAAGGGCTGGATAGAGTTGCTGAAATCCTTCTAGCAAAATTGGAAGTGCTGGATGAAATTAGGCATCACGCTTTACATAACATGAAAAGGCATCAGAGTAGGATGGCTCGAGATTTCAATAAGATGATTCGCCTCCGCTCCTTCCTGCAAGGTGACCTGGTGATGGCTCTCAGAGCGCCAATGATTCCCAGCAGGACACCACCCATGTTGGAGCACAAATGGGAGGGGCCTTTTATTTTCCATAAGGTCTATCCCAATGGCGCGTATTCCCTGGTGACTATGGATGGTGAGCGTGTCACTCCTCCCACCAATGGTAGGTTCCTCAAACAGTATTTTTCCTGAGCCACAACGGTCCGAGTTCTACGTCCTAAAACTAAGATCCTCCTGCGGTCACGCAAGACCTTAAACTGCACCCGGTCCAGCATGAACTTAAACTACATTTTTCCCTACATCTGGGCTCCTTTGTCTGAGTTCTAAGACCTAAAACTAAGATCCTTATTTCATCCTACATGACGTTAAACTGTGCTTCTAGAACTATGTGTGGCTTGATTATCATCTTTATGGGATACGTAAGACCGCCTGAACACTTAGAATACAGGTTCAGCCCCGTCTCATCGGAGATCCCACGATCTCCCGATTGCCTCGGTCTTTTGGCATGCCCTTCCCTCAGGAATCTGCCATCTTTTGGCCGCTCTCAGACTGAGCCCTTTGTCCCTTTCCAGTGGCCTTCTAATGTGTTCAGAGTAATCTGGTCTAGGACCTGGAGTGTCATGTTCAACTTAGGAAAGTTTTAGTGCGCTTGTCAAGATTCATGATCCCCTTCATTCAGGCCCCACCATCCTTCACACCTGGAGGGACCCCCAATAATAGCCTGGATACAACGCCTAAGGGCTCTCCTACCATAATAGGACAACACCACCGAGAGTTTCAGGCAACAAATTGATACAAATCCCGTTTTGCGAATGTAGTCAGCGGTTGATGCTCATTTGTTTGCCCCTACCTCTAGGATAACATGTCATGATGCTGTGTAGCGAACATAGTCAGTAGTAATCCTCAGTCATAACGCCAGCTACTTCTAGCCCTGAACGTTGGTCGCATGATTCACATTATGTTTTTACCCACCGTTTCAAGGAGGAATCTTGAAACTACTTGTATTAACCCTCAATACACCCCCACACGTCAGACATACCAAGCTGTGTAACGGTGTCTCTCGGGGCTCCCTTGATATGAGCACTAGAGTATGTGATTGGGTTTCTTCTTTATAG
This sequence comes from Viscum album, assembly GCA_963277665.1. NCBI lineage: Eukaryota > Viridiplantae > Streptophyta > Magnoliopsida > Santalales > Viscaceae > Viscum > Viscum album. The sequence continues at coordinate 1,088,631,542 of OY728129.1, forward strand.
TTTGCGTGCAGCATGTCCCTCATCCACATGGGAAATGAGGAGTCGCCCGAACATTGGGTTTCAGGCCCAGCATAGCTGGGAGCTAGCATCTCTTGCCCCCCAGATTGTTGAACCCTAATAGGACCCTTTAGCCTGAGAATCCTCTCTCGAAATCGTACGCGGTGATGGTATGGGATTACTCCCTCACCCGCATCAGGTACGCTTTATCGCATCATGCGTGTTCCCCCTGGTCCAAAGCAATACGACCATAAACTGTGCCACCAGGTCCAAAGCCATACGACCTTAAACTGTGTTGCCAGGTCCAAAGCCATACGACCTTAAACTGTGCGGCCAGGTCCAACGCCATATGACCTTAAACTGTGCCGCCAGGTCCAAAGCCATACGACCTTAAAATGTGCAACCAGGTCCAAACCATACGACCTTAAATTGTGCTTCCAGGTCCAAACCATACGGCCTTAAACTGTGTCGCCATGTCCAAATCAATACGGCCTTAAACTGAGCCGCCATGTCCAAAACCATACGACCTTAAACAGTGCTGCCAGGTCCATAGCCATACGACTTTAAACTGTGCCGCCAGGTCCAAAGCCATATGACATTAAGCTGTGCTGCCACGTCCAAAGCCATACGACCTTAAACTGTGTTGTTGGTCCAAACCATATGACCTTAAATTGTTCTATTGGTCCAAACCGTGTGACCTTAAACTGTGCTGGTGGTCCTACCATACGGCCATAAACTGTGATGATATCATCCTGGCCGCACGACGAAAAATGACACTGCATTGTGATGACCTCCCCATGGGGGACATCACACTAGGTATTGGTCGATTACCATGCCGCTTGTCAACGCCTGTTATGGCTTTATTATTGTGGAGACGCTAGAAATTTCTACCCTAGACAAATCACCCCACAAAAGAAAAACCATTTACCTCCAAGAACAAACCAGATATATCAAATGCCGCTTATTTTAGTGAAAGGGCTAGACCCGCACGGCTCCTTCGTCCTTTGCGCATGCGCCATATCGTTCCATGCTGCCTTTAAAAAACTACGTATGGCTTGATTCTCATCCTTTTGAGATACGTAGGGGCACCTGGGAACTTACCCACATGCCCAGTCTAACTTTTCGTGTTTGGTCTCTTGGACTAAACGCGTCCCTAGGAGCACATAGTAAGCAGGGCTTTTCCCCATTCACATTGGGTTTTGCAACCGATTTACCGTGTGTCTCCCATTCCCCTTCTCCTTTGGTCCGAGTTCTATGACCTAAAACTAGGATCCTTTCTTTGGATTTCCATGACTCGATTTCTCTTGTGGGATATTACGGTGTGGTGTGGGATGATGTCCTCATTCATGTCAGGTTACTCACCGTGCCGTGCCTATCCCCAAATGAGATGTGTCCCCCATCCCGCATGACATTAAACTATATTTCGTCCTACATGATGTTAAACTGTGCTTTTAGAACTACGTGTGGCTTGATTCTCATCCTAATGAGATACGTAGGAACTCTCGAACATTTCGTCTTGGGTCCAGCCCCAGGGATAACCAAATCTCGTCCCTCCTTATTGTCGGCCCCTTGGGCTGACTTCTTGGAAAGTGGTGTAATCGTGACATCTACCCCGAATAAGTTCGAGATTCCCCATTGTAATAATGGGAAGCGGCAGTTCTCTTGCCAAAGTGGTCCTGCTTGAAAATTTGGACGACCTGCGATCAGGTTGGTATGTCCGCCTAATGCGCCTCCGCCACGGTGGCGCAATTTCGGGAGTGTTGGACTCTGTTCGAACAAACCACCTCTCCACTATCCACGCTTTTCATGCCCCTTTATTTGGATCCACATTCTATTTCATGTTCGATGGGACCCCCTAATAGTATGGATGATAGACCTATGGTCCGCCTACTGTCCTGGGCCATCATTCCGGAGGACTGGTCATGTTCAATGGGACCCCTAACAGTATGGATGATAGACCTATGGTCCACCTACTATCCTGGGCCAACGTTCCGGAGGACTGGTCATGTTCGACGGGACCCCCTAACAGTATGGATGATAGACTTTGGTCTGCCCACTGCCACAATATGGATGATAGACCTTTGGTCCGCCTATTATAGCAATATGGATTATATACCTATAGTATGCATGCTGTCCTGGGCCAACGTTCCGGAAAACTGACCGACGATATTTGAGTTACGCCCCGTGTTGCAAACATGTTCAGTGGTCAACCCTCATTTGTTGTCCCCATTATAGGCCAACACGATATGGATGATGTGTTTCCGCCACAGTTAATAGTTATCCTCCATCTTCGCACCCCATAGTGTTCCGAATTCGGGTAGCATGATTCACCATTCCTCTCGATCTCCCTATGTTCGGATGGATTTAAACACCCCAGCATTTCCCCGCTCATGTGTCAGAGCACATTGAGATGGTGATATATCAATTGGTATGAGGTCTTCTCCCAAGAAATCTAGGCCCAATTTCAGATGCCTGAAGCTTGGTCAATGCCCCACAGTTGGACTAAATGATAGCACGAGTATCGTTTTCTTCTCGCGTTGGGTGTGACCCACATGAGCCTAGGGATAAATTTTTATTCATTTCGGAATTATGGTTGAGAATATTAAACAAAGGGTACAAATAAATGGATTTTTCAATATATTGGATTGAGATGATGAGCAGTACAAGCAAGAAGTTCATGGGATGGCCAAAACAAAGCCCTTAAGGATCAGCATGCTGAATTGATCTTTCCAGCGTTGCTACCCTGTGGCTGGTAGCCATCAGGATCACTTCTCGCTCCTTGAAGACTCTCTCCTAATCAGCCGCCGCAGAGCACAACTCGCCAATACTAGCTTGTGCATGCGCCCGCTCAGTTCGAAGTACGGTCATCTGGTGACTCGCCTCCATCAGTTGTTCGTACGTGTCAGCTAGCTGGGCTGTCAGTTGATCCAAAAGCTTATAGCATGTTACAATGAAGGCCTCCTTATCTACCACCTGCCCTTCGAGCTACCGAACCTCCCGCTCTGACGTCAACAAGGCTCGGGCGCTGGCCGATCGTTCCCGACACTGGGCAACGTCGGTGTGCTGGCTGATGTCGTGTATCATCTCATCCATCTAATCACGGACCGTCAGATGAAGACACTGAGCATCAGCCGCTCCGGCGCACAGGAAGCGTAGGCAGGTCTGGAGTGATCCCATCTGCCTCAGCCAATCTGGCTGGGGATGTCTGAGAATGCGCTGGATACTCTTCCACCCTTTGCGTCCTGTCATTCGGCTCTCCTTCGCTTCCTCTGAGTCTGAGTCATCTATCTCCTCATGGTCAGCGGGTCGATACGTAGGGAAGGTAGCTAGCATATCGGCAGCAGGATCTGCCTCAGGGATGTCTTCGTGAGGAATAGGATCCCCAGCGTCTGAGCGACCTTCCTCTCTCGCCCCCGCAGTGACAATTCCTCTGTCAACTTCCAGCCTCACCTCAGGAACAGTGCCGCTGATGTCCGCTGCCCCTTTCTCACCAATTTCAGGGGCCATGTCATTGTGGGGAGTATGTTCTGAATGTGGTGGTATGTCCTCCACTGGTCCTCTCATGGATAGCCCGAGCTCTATAGCCTGACGAGCCTCCAATGTTGAGATCACTGTGCTAGACGTACACTGATTTTTTGGGATGTTTTGATACCATGAACCAGTGTTGAAGCATGAGACTTACAAGAATCCAGAGAATTTGTCTCCAGTGTTCCGGCCGCTGCAGGAGCCGCCATGATGGGAGACCCCTCTGCGCTTGTTAATTCAATGATGGGTGTCAGATCCCCATCCTGTCCCACCGGTTCCTCTCCTCCCTCCACTAGTGGGGATGCCCTACCAACACTCAGACCCTCCTGAGCAAGGTAGAGAGATGGTTCGGATATTGAAAAGGAGAATGGACGAAGAAGGAAAATGAATGAAGATAGAGACAGACATCCAGTATCTCGGTTATGTTGAGATCAGAGCTGATAATATCGCCTCTCTCTCGGAGACTCCCTTGGTAGGTCACCCCCCTGTGACCCCTCACATTTAGGTTCTCCTTCTTCTTCATCTTCTCCTTCGCCTTCATCTTATCCGGTCTCCTCCTCCCCCTCCGAATCCTCTTCACAGTCGCCTTCTCCTGGCAACATCGCTTCCGGATCATGCTCCTGGCCAAGCATCACATTCACTAGGAAATGTGGCTCCGCACGCTGACCCCTTTAACGCATGTATGTGTCCATGGTCGTCAGATAAGCATGCTGCCGATGGAAGTTTACCCGGTCGGTAATTCGAACGAGCCCGAACTCTGGTAGGTGGATCCCATTTTGAATTATCTTCTGCCAAATGGCTTCAACGCTCAGCGATTTTCACAGTTTCATCCATGCCGACCACAGTGCCGGGAGAATTGCTTCTTGAAAATGTTTGAGCAGGTATCTTGTATTGTTCCTGGGCAGCTCCCTGACCGCCTCATGTGACCCCCCATACGGTCAATGAGGTTGCGGCAGCGCTGTGTGATGTTCACGCTGCTTAAGTCCCGGCATGTCCAGGCCTCACTGCCTGACGCACCCCCGGTTCCCCCCTTCCAGCAGCACCTTGCCTTCTCCCCCATTGCCTGGTATCCGTGCGAGTAGCCTCGAGTTTCCATTCTCGCATGCGCAAAAGCCCCTCAGGGTATGTGATGGTCCAGTGTTCGGCATACTCGATTGCTAGGCCAGCGTCAACCCCGGTGGGAGGATGAGTAATGACGTCGCCAGAGCAGAAAGTGGTAAAAATCAACCACATCTGGTGCAGAACGCTGGAATTCTTCTCTTACCAAACAGTCGTGAATACCTTATTCGGTATTCGTTGGAGGCACCCAAATTTCCTGGCGAATCGGGATGGCACGTAAGGCCCGCAGATCACCTTCCCGTCGATCCGATCCATGAGCACCCCACCCCGAATACTCTGGAAATACTACTGCTGTTCCAGAGAGCCTCTCCCATTTTCCACCATCTGGACGACCGGGGTGAGGAATGGGCTGAAGTGGAAGTTGTTGTGGTTGTCGATGTGGATTCTCACACCCTCCTCATTGAGCGGCATCAACGCCACCCCAGCGATGTTCAGTAGGGACAGTCATAGGCCATTTCTCGGAGGACAGATGGCGTTTGGGAAAGTGTACCCACCGAGATGAGTTGCCACCCATCCATGGATGATCTGGAAGGGACCATATACTCTTTGAGGTGACCCCCTCATGAGATGCGTCCCATGATGGAATACAACATGGCCATAACAGGGACTCCCACTTTGAATCGTTTGTTGGCGGCCATGGTGCCCGCCATGACCAGTGTTGCAGGAAGGACGCCCATCCTCGCGTCCCGCACCGGCAGGAGCCACCCTCTTAAGAAGGCATTGAGGAACGCAGCGTACCAGACATTCGGGTCCTGGGTCTTATTGACGCAGTAGCCCCATGATTGGGATTGCCCCACCTCCAGGGTCCTCGAGTATGACCCATCCCTGCTCCTCTGAGCTGCAGTTGGGCACCGTTTACCCCGTCCCAACATCTTGATGGTCGGATCCTTCTCAAGGAACTGGATGAACTAGCCCTTGTAGGCAATGTCATTGAGGAAGTCCTTGACCCCCAGCCTCCCTTTGGCCAGCTCGAATAGGTGCCACGTCAACATAGGCATCTGTGACCTGTCTTCCCAGGTGCTCATTGGAGAAAAGAACACGTCATATTGGTATCCCTCTAGTGGGATGCCTTTGATGCAGTGAACATCCCAGAGACTGATTCCAACTTCCCCATGATGAAGGTGGAATGTGTTGGTATCAGGAGACCACCATGTGAATATCTCCGGCCCGAGCTCAGGTTGATGGTGGAAGTGGAACTGGGACGTCAACACCGCCTCAAAGAGGATAATATGCCGCAGTTCATCCCCGAACTCGTCGCAAGTATGGTGAACCCAAAATGCCTAGGCCCACTCACTGGTGAAGTTGCCCCCTGACCGTAGGTCCGAAACCTTCATCCAGCCCTTCGTGACATCCGTGATTCTCTGACAGAACGTGCTCGCGTAGAGGGCCGAAGAATTCTCTATGACATTCTCGTCCCTGGTAATGGTCCTGGTCCTTGGGTTCAGGACATATACGTCCATATGTCTGGTTTCACTAGTAGGACAGTTGTTCTTGGTGATTTTGTAGCGAGGAAGCTCGTCCTTCTGGGTCACCCATGACCACGACGTGTCCACCTCAAAGCCTGGCAGGGGCACCTCCTCCAGGATCCAAAAGTTCCAGAGCGGGAGGTTGTCAGATAGGGGATACGTCTTCTGGGTTAGATTCAGCAGATTGAATACGGTCATGTTGTTGGAGATGATCACCTTGGTGCCATAAAGCCCCTCAGTCACCGCCATTTCAGTCCTACGAGCAGTGACTTCCCCCTCATCAAATCTGTTTGCGGCAATCTCGAATATCTCGGTAGTTTCACGAAACCAGGATGTTGTGCGTGGAATCGGAGAGTGCTGCATGAAATCTGAAGTGGCGGTGCGAAATCCAGGAGATGGGTGCACAATCGGCATGCTAATCACAGAATATCCCTAGTAGGCGCGCAAGGATGGCCAAAATTAGGAAGGAATTCCACACTGCCATAGAGTTTTTATGCGCAGCCACGAGAGCAATTTCGTGCACCAGAGCAATAATTCTATTGCTCGGAAAAGCTAAGCTATGGATTTGGGACCCATCTCCCCGTTTTATAGGTGAGGCCATGGTTCGCACCGCACGTAAAGAAAATTCTTCGCCGATCCGTCGTTTTGTGTGCTGCATGGGTTGTTTGCGCGCTAAGCACCCAGGAGTGGCCCTGCTTTGGCATTTCAGCGTTTCCCTCAGAATCTGATCATTGAGACCTCTCGCTGATCCAATTACGAGGAGTGAAATAGTAGACGCCGAAAAAAGTCTGTAACTCCTAGTGGAAGTTTCGAAATGGAAATGAGAAGTCATATTCGGCATTAGGGTCCTGGTCCGGAGGTCCAGGAAGTGGAGCGTGAAATAAAGGAGGACATGCGTGAAATAAAGCCGTGCACATGAAGCATCCGTGGGATGAACGTAATCGAGCAGGTGAGGCGCGCAATTTTGCGCGCCCCGGTTCCTCGCAGTGAATTTCTGCGCGCCGACAGTTCCCGGTGCGGAACAATTCACGTGTCGCCTGAATTTCATGCGAGCCACTGCTTATAAATAGAAGGCGCCCCCAAAATGGTTTGGGGTTGTGGAATTCGGAACGGCACCTGTTCGCACAATTCAACTCCCCCGCGCGCAATATGACTTCTTGGTAATTCCCCTTTTCTCACAAACTTGCCCCGAGGTTCGCCTTTGCGCGCAACTCCACTGGCATAAGTGAATTTTCCCACTCCTCCAAGTTCTTCCCCTGCACGCAATCGTTGCCCCGTGCATGCGATCCCCTTCCCTGTGCACAATACCTTGCATGCAATTTCCTATCAGCACAATCCTCTGGCCCTATTGCGCATCATCCCTGTGTTTTGCGCGCAAACCTTCTCATTGTGTGCAACACCCCGACCCATTTACCTTGATGCCCCTTGGATGCCTCTTCGCGCCGGCACCTGATGTATGTCTGGCCGGGAATGTGCGCCATGCGTTGTTTTCCCGTACGGCCTTCCAGTCTCGTACAAAGTAACCTCAAGGTTCCTTGGGCAGTGTTTCCCATTGCGTTGCTTTTCCTTATGCTTCTCCGCTTAGGCACGCTAACGGCTATTGTTTCTTCGCATAGCCATGCTAACGTGGACCCCTCAATGGTTCGCCCTGCAGCCCCCCTTCACTACGGCCTTTCTAATGCCTTCCCTCCCATAAGGGGTAGAGGGCATTGGGCATGTAAGCCCTAGGGGTGTGAAGCGAACCCACCTCATCCAAGCTGCAGGACGTTAAACTGCTAAGCACCTCGTCCTTACCACATGACGTTAAACTGTTCTCCGACCCCATGCTTCACACGTAGGGTCCCCCCGGCAGGGGCATTCTTTACACCCACTCGCCTCCATGGGAATGGAATCTTCCTCGCATGGAATGAGATCCTCCTTGTCGGAGTGGCGTTTGTCCATGGGGGAATGGCTGCCTCAGAGCGTAAGCCCATAGCCTCTATTACGAAAGGTTTCACCCATGCATCTCCGTACTTCCCCCTGCCAAGGCTAGTGGAGTCCCTTTCCCACTGCACTTTGTTGCACCACGGGCCTCCATACTGGAGTAAGCCCCAGCACCAAGGGCTGCTAACCACACATATGCCCCTGTTTCCTCTTTGGGTCGCTCAACGTGTAAGCCCCTTTCCACTTCTCACGTATGAACCCTTTGTGACGTGATCGTCTGGTCCCTGCTGCCTCTTGTTTCTCACACCGAGCATGACTCACGTGGGCTTAGAGCGCGCATCGACCATGAAATCCCCTATGGGCCACCTCAGAGCGTAAGCCCCATCCCAGCAAACTACGTGGACTTTGATCTGTTCTAACACATGGTACGTAGGAAGCCTCCACGAGGTTCCAGTCCACCACCCTGTCATTCTGACCTCTCCATGTTGGTTCCCCGAACACCTTGGGCCGCCTCAGAGTTTAAGCCCCATACCCACTCTGGGCCGCCTCAGAGCGTAAGCCCCAAATTCCCTTGCCCTACATGACGTTAAACTGTATGCCCATGTCCTGCATGACGTTAAACTATATCTCGTCCCACATGGCGTTAAACTATATCTCATCCAGCATGACGTTTAACTTTATGCCCTGAACTACGTGGACTTTGATCCGTGCTAACGCATGGTACGTAGGAAGCCTCCACGGGGTTCAAGCCAAGCACTCAGTTGTTCTGACCTCTTCGCGTCGGTTCGCTAGCACTATTATGGGCCGTCTCAAAGCATAAGCCCCATGCTTCACACCCACAACTCACCCTGACGTCCCCCCCCTCATTCCCACGTGCCTTGGGAAGCTCATTCCCTAGCCCATAGATCTTACTTCCTCTAGGATCCAATCCATTCATTCATTCTCACGGGTCGCCTCTTCAGGTGTCCCACCAAACTACGCGGACATTGATTCCCTACCATTGGGATACATAGGAAGCCTTCTTGAGGATCAAACCCATTGCTCCATCGCCCATCCCGATCCTTACCCAGGCCGCCACATCCCGGTGAGATCATGCCAACCCATCCCACTCCGTGGTATTTGGGAAGCCGCCCACGTGATGGCCCCAACATCAGTGTACCCCATAGGGGGTCCTTCAATCTAATCCACTCTCAGTGTTTCGATCGGTATGATACATCTCCGCAAGACGTTAAACTCGCGGCATACCCCATGTTAAACATGGGAAGCTGGTGAAAACCTCAGATGGTACGCAACTCCCGCGTTCGATGTGGGATGCCTTGGGCTTCCACGCCCTCGTGAATCCATGTGATATGGGACAAAAGATAGACATGACAATCACCAGCGTCACGACATGCCAACGACAACCCAACATGATCATTCTCCTCACCGAAGGTTGCTGCCCCAACAAGACCCCTTGGAGAGTCTCGACAGAAGCAGCGTAATTAACAGGTGTCCATGCAGATATGGCACTGGGAAAGAGCTTCACGAACCCGTCTTAAATCTATGATGGAGACCCGAACTAGGTGACGAGCTCCAAGGAGGAATCCACTGAAGGAAGAACCGACATCCCATCACCCCAGTTTCGATCAACGAGTAGACGTCCCTGAACAAGGAACGGATTCCGCCCGCCTTTGGAATGTGGGAATGCGGGGAAACAAGCTTCATGTCCTCCCAATTCGTGACAGAAACGTGCTCGCCCAGGCGTAAAAGCGTCAGAAACAATTATCCAAATTTGATTTCCAAGATTTTAAAGTGGGTTATTTACTAAATTCAAATGATTTATGTGTGTAACATGAATATTCTATAAGTGATATGGAAAGGAAATCCTGAGTGGGAATGGTTTCTTCATAAGTCTCAATGATTTTTATTTCTAATCTTGTTGAAAAAACTTCATAATTCATTTTAACGATTTTTTCACACAAATTTTCAATATTTTTTTCCAAATTAGGATTGATATATGTTTGGACATCATGAACTTCATTAAGATTGATATATGATTTGATTTTCTTAGAGAATTGCACAAGTATGACATCCAATGCTATGATTCCATTACTATTATCCAGGAAACCTCACTTCAGCCATTCTCCACTAACTTTTTAGTCCTTCTTCATCGACTTCTTCATTTTGATGATTTTTGACAATTGTTGACAACAAATACAATCTTCATACAAAAAGTGGCCCCAACAATCTCCCCCTTTTTATTTTGTTGTCAATACACCAAGGTGTCCTCCAATGAATGTGTCAATGTCAAAATAAAAAACTTCTCTCTTCCCTTTACTTGTTTCACTCCCCCTTTCATTTCAAACATTAATTTCACTTTCTCTCCACCTTATTGACAAGAAATACAATGTTCATGGTAGATAGGGTATCGATCCTTATTGAAGTAGTGTGCCATCAATCATTTCACTCTAAGTCTACTTGAGAAAAGCTCGATGTAGAAAACAAGAGCATTTTATTTAGACAAAAAAGTTGTCCGTTACCCACGGAATATGACACCTCTTGAGTTGAGAACTCATACACTTGTCTTCAAGGGTTTTCAACTTTTATTCGAGCCTGAATATATTGAATGTGATTAATAAATAATCAACCTGAAATTCCTGCACTCACTTCCACAAATGGATCAAAAACATTCAAGTGCAATTGGATGGATAATTGGACTTGGGGAACTTTTATTATTCTTATGTATCTGATTGATTCAATTGCTCCCCCTTTGAGAAAATATTTTTATTTTGAGTAACCAAGGATTAGAGATTAAGAAACACCATACCTTTTCCAATGACATGATCTTAAGACAATCTTCAGAGTAATTGAATTTTATACCAACTGATGTTGATACTAATTGAGATAATGACTCTGGAAGCTTCTTCATGTGTCTCCCCCTCAAGGGAACACTTCTCCTCACTAGAACCCAGGTTTTCCCCTATATATCTTACATAACCTTAAATTCCTTTTATTATAATAACAAATAAAATACACAAATATTTAATGGAACTAAAAGGATCATATTTTCTCCATCAATGTGACTAACAAGGTTGAGATGATTTTCTGAACCGAGATGCTCCATTCTTCACACCTTCACAACTTATCTTCAATGATTACTGTTAATGTGTGGACCTCACTATTTCTTCCATCGCTTTGTGTGTGATTCTTCTTTCTTCAAGGTATTTTAAAGAACTTGAATCTTTTGGTGAAACTTTCATATTTTGAGGAATTCTTGTAGGGATAGATGAAATTCAAGGCATCTTTTAACAGTATGACCAGCCTTGTTTCACCTCACACACAGAACTTCCTTTTCTTCAAGTAGAATATTCTTTGTGCTTTTAGAACACTTATTATCATGTTTATCTTCCATTTTTCTCATTCTTTCCAAATATTCTGGCCAAACCATCAAAATATCATTAGGGACTGAAGCATCATGATTGGATATTCTAAATGGATTCTTCTGAGTGGATTCCTTCTTAGTGGTTCTTTTGGATGCACCACCATTCACCTCATTGGACATAGAATCCAATGGCTTCTCAGCTTTCCTCCTGGGATCTTCTTGGGAGAATTTTTTTAAAAACATTATTCTGATTTTTTCCCAAGGATGATTTCATTCTTAGATATCTGTTGGGATTTTCTTTTCTTATCAGCTTTGGGTACCTATTGAGGTGAACATGCACTATTCATGTGACCACTCCTATTGCATACACCAAATATGTTATCTAATATTCCAAATCTGTTTGCAGTACACAGATGATTTTGGATATGTGGATGTTTCTTTTCTTCTCGATCTTTCTCCCCCTTGAGATGGGCTTTATCTGTGCTTTTACATATAAGGGATTGTTCCAGAAATCCATTGCACAAATCCCAAATCTATTACCGCACCATCATTGACCAAAAAACCTTGACTTCCTTCCATCTTCTTTATAAGGATTCTGAATCTTCTTCTTGATATATTTTTATATCTGTGGAGTTCTATCTTCCGCAGTCTTTCCACTATCCACTCTATCCATGGTGGTAGGTTTCTTCTCACACATCTTCATCCATAGTTGTTTATAATTTTTCATCCAACACGTACTTTTGGAAGAGGAAATTTTAGAGACATTAGTATAATTTCGTATGGATGATACCTTTACATTCTTATCTACTTCTGATAAATCAATGAGTCATGTCATGATCTTCATATCACATTTTGGAGGTCTTTTGACAATAGAATCCTCCAATGAGCATTGATTACTAGCAGCAACTGTTTCCTTCTTTTGTGAGGACTCAATATGCATCTTCTCAAGATTTTCCAACTCAACTTCCAATCCAAGATATATCATTTTGAGGATGACTTCCTGGTCTTCAAGCATAGTGATATTCTCTTCACAATACTTCTTTAATCTTTCAACTTCATCTTCATGCATCTTCACATTGTTTTGTATCAAAGAGTCAAGTTATCTGATCTTCTTTGAATCAATTTCCAATTGTAACACCATGACATCATAGCCTTTTTCTAGCTCATCTTCAAGGGAATGGATGTTTTCTTCTAGAGTCTTATTGACTCCCTCTTTTTCTTCAACATATTTTAGCCACTTTGAAGAGCTTACTTCAAATCCCCTATAGGATGTTTCAAAGGCTCCAACCTGTCTGGAGTGATTTAAAAATTCAACAATTTTTTCTATTAAGTCTTTCTACAAAATATCAGTTTCTTCTTCCAGTGGAGTGATATTTTCCTGCATGCATTGAAATACCCCACAATCCAGGGATGTACTCACTTTAGGAATACCATGAAAAATTATTCTTAATCTATCAACTGATATTTCTAAAGATGTTTTAGATTGAAAATCACCACTTGTGCTAGAATTTTTGTCATGAAGATAATTTTCAAACATACGACACATACTTCATGATCTGTTGAGGTAGGATGGTTTTCCATATTCTTGGTGGGGACTTGATCCACCTTCTCTTTACTTTCCAAGTCTGGTGTGTCTTCAATAACAGCCAGATATAGAGAACCATATACATCTTATTGTTTAGGTAAGAGGGAATTCTTATTCAACATTCTCATCTCTTTATTTTTCCTATTAGTCATTGTCTTCGTAGATATAGCCTTATAATCAGAGGTAACTGAATCTTTACCAACACTGCTCTTCATTGTTGACTCGGGAAGGGAACTCAAGTATTCAAAAGTGACTAACCTCACTATCGAGAATCTAACAGAGGTGAACCTTCCTCTAATATCAATTGAGAGGACCAGTTTGGGATATACCAAACACTGAGTGGGGGTTGAATCAATGTTGGGGACTTTTTAAATAAATTCCAACATTTATCCCTCTACCTCTTGACCTGGTAAGATCTTGATTCTCTTATTCTCTATTCATTATCGTATGTAATAATAAAAAGCATTAAAAATATGCACAATATATTTTTACAAAGTTCACTACTCTATAAGAGTAGATACATCCTTTCCATGCATGGAGATGGCATGTTCATGGCTTCTCCACTATAATTTGATATGTTATTATAATGGAGTGGATAGGAAAAAAATCCTCTAGCCAGTGTGAGTCCCTAAACTTTAGAGGGGGGTGGGAAACAATTCTCTTACATTGATTGGTGATAGCCTAGTCCAACTTGCATCCTCTATTTTGTTTTTCATACTACCTATGGAGACAGTATTGTTCCTTCTTGATAAGGTAGGTTCTACTCATAGTATTCTTTAGTGGTCTTCACTTGATTACTTGTAGAGTAGTAGGAAACAAATTCTTCTTTCTTGCCATCTCTTCCTTTCCAAGTGCAACACATACTGCATAGGACTTCTTCTTTCTTCTTCTTAGTGCAATAACCAACTTCACTAAAACTTCTTCTATCTTCTTCACTAGAATCACATATACCAATGTGATTAATCAGGTAGTGAAGATCGGTTCACTCGGAATCATCTGAATCTAATTTCCCTGAACAATTGTCAGCATTCAATTGGGCATACTCTGTTATTCTTCTTCTTCTCTCCTTTTTCTTTGACATAGTAGAATATGGAATGGTATTGCAGTGTCTTAATCTATTTCATTAGTTCTCAATACCAACACGAAAGTGTGTCAGTATACTACCTTCTTCCTTTGTGAGGATGTGAGTTCGATTGCACATCTAGTTCTCATTTACTTTGCAAAGTACAACGTGGGTGATAAACACCAGTCTTGTGAGTGTGGTTCAACTTCTCTTGGTGAAATCGAATGGTTCACAGTTCTTTCTTCTTCACAAAGATTCTTCGAGAGTGTTATGCACCTATCGAATGATTGTGGGACACCCAATTTTTTCTCTCACCCTTCTAGGTGGTTGCACATAAAATTCAAACCTTGCACGTAAAACACCATTTGGCACGAAAAACCTTTTTCGTGCAACTCTTCTTTTTCACGCAAAACATCCCTTTTTCGCTTAGCACATCCTTTTTCATGTAGAAATTCTTCTTTTCACGCAATACCTTATACATCCATTTTTTTGCACATCAGAGCTCAAGATTTGTCTACGAGTCGAGTCTTACTAAATGAGATGGGTACTTGTTATAATCATTTTAGACAAGGTGCGAAAAAAACTAATCTGCGCTTAAAACCGTTATCATGCACGTAAAAACTCTTTTACGCAACTTCATATTTCGTGAAAATCTTAAATTTTTCGTGCACCACATGCCTTTTCCAATTTTCAAGATTTTAATCTTGAAATACTATTTTCACGAAAAAACATCATTCATGTATTCCACGCATCCTGCTGATATTTCGCGCAACCTGCTACGATTTCACGCACCAATTTATTTTTTCGCGCAACCTTCCTAAATATTTGCACACTCCATGCCTTTGCTATTTTTCGATTTTCTGACCTTGAATCATTCCTTGAATGCAAAAATCTAAACCATCTTCAATCTTTCATCCTCCATCCATTTCCAAAAACACATCTTCATCTCCCGATTTCCAGGCCCTAAAATTTGGAAAACACTGGAAAACGGTGGCACCTTAAATTATGCTTATGTGCCACCCCCATATTTCCCATTGTTTATTCATCTATCTCTTCACTACTTCCTATAACCATTATTCGGCTTTCATCATGAACTCCACTGTCATGATATATATACTTTGAAAGATCAGATTTAGCATTGTTAGAGTTACACTGGGAAGTACTGAAACATCCCATATTCCAACAGAATCATTCCATTGAATAAATACTGTATATGATTGGAATAATCATTTCTCCCCCTTTCCTTTATAAGGCGTGCATCACAAGTTCTCTTAACTTATGATATTTTTGAAATGAAAATCAGCAAAGCATCTTATTATTTTGTCCACTATATTTGGAAAATGAATTCCAAATTACGTCTTCATCCTCACCTAAAATCCTCAATGCATTTTGGAGTGTTAATTACAATGAACTCCAATCATCTCTCTTCAATAAAAAATGGAGGCTTTAATCTTCTTTAAATTACTTCAATGTTGCCGACAGTGTATCACCTTTGATAGATGTACTTGGATCTTTATGAATAGTGCAACAATCATCTGATTTCAAGGAAACGTGTAATTCATGACCTTCATAGAATGCCAAGCCCTTCCACACTCTCTCTTATTCATCATACATTATTCTCTACTTCATTATAATCCTATGATTATTTTCTATAAGTAAGCTCTTACACGGTTCTCATGCAATAGTGAAGCAATGCATGGTCTTCTTTAACTCCTCATTCTTCTTCAATCATACTTAGATGGATAATACCTCACCAATCTTCATTGTTGTAAACAATGTGACACCTTTGAGAAAAGTTCATTGATCTTAGGATCAGTTCAATAATTATCTGATTTGATCTTCTTAGAGAATATCACAAGTATGACATCCAAATCAACGATTCAAAAACTATTCTCTAGGAAACCTCAATTCAGCCAATATCTAATAAAGTTTTAGTCCTTCTTCATCTCCTTATTAATTTTGACGAGTATTGACAACTGTTGACAACAAATACAATCATCATACACAAAGTGGTCCCAACAGAGGAGTTTCGGGTGGGATGTTTAGAGGAGGAACTTTGGCCTTCTCCTCAGTATGATGTTATTCACATTAGTCTACTGACATACATGTATGTCCAAAAGAGTGTCTAAGTGGTTGAGGGGATGCACATTATAGGAGGTGTGTCGTGAGAGGGGAACCAATTTGGATCGTCAAAGGGGATGGTCGTCATCAGCAGACCTCTAGCATGAGGGCCTTCCATGTTTTGGCCAGTGGGGAGCTGGCCCTAGTAGTTCTAGTGTGGATCTCCCAGACCTGGACCCATCCTTTCAGGCCCAGGGCTGAGATGTTTCATCTTTGTAAGTCATGGTCACATTCTAAATCAGAGCCCGGACCGAGTGCAGTACACTGGGGGTGGGCAGGTTCAGCGTCCACCTCAACAGTATTAGTTTCTATCTATGAATTTTTAGCAGAAAAAGTGTGGATATTGAGCTCCCTCTCCACTAAGTGAAAACATTGAAGGAGGAGGTTGACCTCAGGGTGCTCCTCAGGGACCTCAAGAAGGACGTGGACAGGGAGGAGGCCGACAGTCGAAGTGTAGAAGAGCTGGGTGTGGGTAGATTCACGTTGTGGATGTAGTTGTTCCAGCAGGGCCAGAGATCATTCAAGGTAAGATCATCTTTTTTAGTACCCATGCTTGTTCCTTGTTTGATTCAAGAGCTTCACACTCCTTTGTTTCACCCAGTCTACCCCATGCTTGGGTCTAGATTTAGAGACAGTTCCTATACCCCTCGTTTTGAGTACGCCAGTCAGAGGTCAGACCATCTTGTCTCATGTTTTTTGGGGATGTAGACTAATGTTTGGACCGCATCAGTCTAGTGGGGACCTTATGTTGTTGTAGATGTAGCTGTATGATGTCATTATAGGAATTGATATTCTATTCTCTGTGTGTGTCCTTATTGACTACTTCCAAATAAGGATTGTGTTTTCAAATGTGGGCCGATAACTTGTGACATTGTTCTGTGAGAAGGGTTTCCAGGAAGGGAGTCGGTGAGTAGAGACCCTTTTTTTCTTGTTAGATGATCTATCAGTGGAGTCAGCAGATATATAGATGGTGGAAGTCCAATGGATCTTCAGAGAGTTCATGGATGTCTTCCCAAAGGAGGTGGTGACTCTACCCCCTCGATGTGATGTTGATTTCAGGATAGACTTGCAACCTGGTGATTGTCTAATTTCGATGGTGCCCTATCAGATGGCACCTTATGAGTTGAGGGAGTTATGGATTCAGATTGATGATATAATGAAAATTTGTTTTGTCCGACCAAGCATGTCACCATGTGGTTCTCTAGTATTGTTAACGAAAAAGGCATATGGTCCTCTCAGGTTGTGCATAGAATACCAAAGATTGAATCTGATAATTTCCATGAATCATTACCCTCTCCCAAGGATAGATGACCTTTTTGATCAGTTGAAGGGGTGGGATGGTTCTCCAAGATTGACCTGTTGTCAGGATATCACCAATTGAGGGTGAAGGATGGTGAAAACTCAAATACTACCTTTTGAGGCAAATATGGGCACTTTGAGTTCGTAGTCATTCCGTTAGGCATGATAAACACATGATCCATGTTCATGGGACTCATGAACTCCGTCTTCTAGGAATATCTGGACTGGTTTGTGGTCATGTTTATTTAAAACATCCTGATCTACTCAAGATCTGAGGAGGATCATGCTAAGCTTTTTAGAATGGTTTTAGGGGTCCTCAGATAGAACTATCTCTATGGGAATTTGTCCTACTGAATGTTCTGGACATGAGAGGTGCACTTCCTTGGATGTGTGGTGTCTGAGTAGGGAATATTAGTTGATCATTCAAAGGTTGAAGTAGTTATTTCATACAAATCACCCAAGAATTTAATGGAGGTTTATAGTTTCCTTGGTCTAGCAAGCTATTATCAGAGGTTCATGCCCGACTTATCTCTAGTTGCGGCTCCTTTGATGGTTTGGACAAGAAAAAACCTAGCTTTTATATGGAGTGAGCAGTTCCAGGCAGCATTTATTTATCTAAAGGGGAAAATGGTTAGTGCCCTGATACTGATGATGCGAGGGGAACTTGTGATGTTTGAATTGTTCTGTGATTCTTCTGGCCAAGGATTAGGGTGTGTACTGATGCAATAGTAGGGGTGATCTCTTATGGTTCTAGACAGTTATATCCCCTTGAGTGTAACTACGCCACCCATGATCTGGAGCTTGTAGAGGCCATGTTCTCACTAAAGTTGTGGCGAAATTACCTCATTGGGGAACGCTTTGTGGTCTTCACAGATTACAAAATCTTGAGGTATATCTTCTCCCAATGGGGCATGAACTTGCGATAGTGCAGGTGGAATAAGATTCTATATGACTACAAATTCAGAATTTCATACACCTTAGGAAAGGTGAATGTGGTGGCTGATTCCATGAGTAGGAAGTCACTGAAGGATGTGGTTTGTGAATCAGGATGTTCTTGGAAGGTGATTGAGGATTTGGTTTCCCTACACCTGGATGTAATGGTGGAGGAGGGTAGAGGTTGTCTATTCCAGATGACATAGTATTCCTTTCTATTGCAGTAAGTGGAGGAGTCACAGTGGGGGGACTTAGAGGTTGAGGTGATTTGAGACCGTGTTGTCCAGGGCAATGTTCTGGAAGGATGGTCGAAAGATGTCCAAAATCGAATGTTGTTTCATGGAAAGTTGTCCGTCCCAGTGGAAATGCGTAGGAGCGTTATTGGTGAGTTCTACAAATCACCCCTAGCAGTGCCCCTAAGAGTTTACAAGATGTACTAGGTCTTCAGGGTTCAGTTTTGGTGGCCCTGGATGAAGCGGGCAGTGGCAGGGTTTGTGGTAAGGTTCCTAGTGTTTCAACAAGTGAAGGCTAAACATCGCATCCCAGGAGGTTTGTGGTAGCCCTTAGATATCCCTGAGTGGAAGTGGGATTACATCTTAATGGATTTCATCATATGACTACCCATGGATCAAGGAGGCTACGTTTCAATCTGGTTAGTTGTAGACCAACTGATGAAATTAGCTCACTTCCTATAAATCATGGAGTCGAGTGCGGTGGATTCCTTAGCACAGAAGTGCTTGAATGTGGTGGTGCAGTTTCATTGATTTCCAAGGTCCATAGTCTCTAATCGGGATACCTGGTTTACCTCATGGGACTAGAGAGGATCACAACATGCATTTGGCACCCTTCTATGCCTTAGCACTTCTTTCCACCCCCAAACAGATGGGCAGACAGAGCTCACCATCCATACATTGGAGGATCTGTTGCGTGCATGTGTTTTGTACTTTGGGGGATTGTGGGTATGACACTTTCCTCTAGTAGTGTTTTCCTACAATAATATATATCACTATACTATGGGCATGGCTCCGATTGAATCTTTGTAAGGAAGGTTGTGTCGCTCACCCATGTGCTAGGCAGAGGTCAAGTAAGCGGGTGTTCTTGGCCCGAATGTACTGCAGAGCATGAAGGAGAAGGGTCAACTTAAACAGGATAGAATGAAGGCAGCTCAGGACCGATAGAAGTCATATTCCACGTTGGATTTGGTGGCATAAAACCAACTAATTTGTACTTTATTCATTAATAAATAAACTATCACATCTTGATTGTTATTCTATGTGACACTGCATGTGATAATGTCCTATGGATATTTTTTGAAAAAAAGGGTCATAGAGGACCCATGCTTTGATGAGAACCCGGAAGTTCCATATATCTATTTCTGAATATATGTTCTATGACTGGATGATGTTATTTGAGGGACACAAATAATACAATCCATTAGGGGTGATGACTCATAAAACATTAAGGCACCTTCTCAGGGTATGTGCCCTTGGAAATATCCATGAGGATATTATGAGAACGAGGCCAGTCAGGAGGAAATCTACATTTCATACTATCATTGGATGTTTTTATCTGTGCATGTGTGTACTTGTCTGTAGACTATAGGATTGTTATTAAAGGATATTAAAACTTATGCACTTATATGTATTGACAAAAACTATGACGACACACTGTTCATATCAAGGTAGGATATGTTGGGTGTGTCACGAGTAATACTACATCAATAGGTAATGCGAAAAAGGATTTGTCCATTTTGTTCCATAACATAAGTAGATATATCAGTCCCATTGATAGAATTGATATAGCCGAAATAAATCCATGGCCATGGTACGGAATGTGCGATTTCAATTATGGGACAACACAGAAAGAATAATTGAGCACATGGGTTGATGGAACCAGCATGTAACACACCTGATTAAAGATTTCGAGAAAAAGGGATTATATTACATGGTAAGTGTTCATCGGAGGTGACACATCATTGTGGTGTTAACTTATTTCTCTATGGGTTCCATAGAGTGTTTCTAGACACTAACCTTGTTCTTTAGGCAGGCTCCGCCTAATTCCACTAAGATAGAGGCCTAGAGGGTCACACACTATGTATGTCCAAGTATCTCAGTTAAATATTAATTTATCAAGTTGAATAAAGATTATTCCAGATTGTGGATTAATAATTATTCAAGGATTCTAGATCACATTTCTTTTGACACTAGTTATTCAATAGAATATATTTTTGGTACAATAATAAACTTATTAGCGATTAATGTAGTGATATTTATTTGAGAAATAAGTACCCATTATTAAATGTATAATAAATGTGGTGGAGGAAATAAGGAAAAATAGAAAAACAAAAGTACACATCGTGTATATTAAATGTACACACCATGTATTTTTTCTAGGAATTCATGAGAATTAATATTATTTATTTAATTAAATAACATTAGTTGTAATTCGCTGGGTGCATGTCGGGTAATAATAATAGTCAACTATTATTATTACACATGGTGGATTACTATGAATTAAATGAAATGAATGAATTCTTTTGGGCAGTTAACTCATTTTATTTTTCAATGTAATTAAAAATACCAATTATATATTTCTCATTATCCAAGATATTTTTTTTGGTAGTTCACAATGGATCTAGAGAAAGATCGCAAGCCAATAGAGAATCCTTTTCTTCCAAGAACCCTCTCAAACTACAAGAGTGAGATCCTCCTCCACATGATCAAGGTGATCGAAGAAGGACATTGAAAGTGAAGGAACTTGTATGCTCACACCTAGAGATCCTTTTGGTGATTTCCAGAGATATGTGGATCACATTTGGATCAATTATAGAGGAATCCTACACTTGGATTCTATATCGCATCGATGGATTACATCTAATCGTGACCGAAGACATCAACGAAGAAAAAATTCCCTCAATGTAATTATTTTCAATTTATTAAATTAATTATAACCAACATATAATGTTCCAATTTATGGTTCCAAAACTACCCTCTTTTCTTTTTCATTCTTCATTATATTCCAAAGATCCGGTGTTTTATTATCATGAATGATATCAGATTGATCGTTTTTAATGCCCAAATTAATGTTGGGTACACCCACCAACATGCTTCTGCTGCACCCAGAACCTACAAGTGGTATTATAGGGGTCATGTCATATATTATAATTATTTAGTTTTTAGTTGGTGATTTATGCATTTAATAATATAGTTGTTTCAATTCAATTTAATCATTTTTTAAAATATGATTCTCGAGATCTAGTCCTCCTCTCTAGTTTCTCGTTCACCTTAACGAAAAGAATTTTTCTTTTATTTTTTATTAAAATAAAATAGATGATCTTATCTAGAGGTGCCAAACATTTCAGGTCGTACAACACCAGAATACACAACGTGTATTCTGTAGTACACATTGTGTACTCTAGGTTCAATGCATCAGATTGGTCCGCTAAATCAGGATGTGTGTCAGAGTATTTCTATGTCTTAAATGAATCTGTGTGTTGACCTGGAATAGGTGGAACACTGTTTCCATATTACAAACGTTTTGGTCCACTAAACACAACGTGTAGTCCCTTCAGGTTAGGGTTGGACCGTGTACCCTATACATAGCTTGCTCAGCTAGAAACCATGTAATGCAGATACTAGATAGCATGTGTCCCACTGAACATGCCCTGTACTCTGAATATTTCTGATGTACATCTAAAGGCCATGTCCCCAATCATGTACTTCAGATGGACGGTGACCAAAAGTACACATTGTGTAGTCAGAACTACATGATGTTTACTAATTAAAATTACGTAGATTTATTCAAATTTATTATTATATTATATAAACCCTTGAGACGTGTACCATAGTGAAGGCATATAGCTAAGGCACAACACATGATAGGTGTTTTATATGTATTTGTTTAATTTAACTTCTGCATAATGTTCAATTCTACTCATTGGGATGTTATGAACGGGAATTCACTGGGTAGCATCTAGGGTACATGTTATGTACAAAGATAATTTTAAATGAATTTATTTTTTAAAAATTATAATTGATGATAATCTCAAGAAAATTTATAAAAAAGAGTTGAAGATAAAAGGATTGATTGATTAAAGTTAATTAATTGATTTGATCATGATTTATTTTAAATAAGAATGATTAAATAATTGAATGACAGTTTTATGTATGTGTAAATATTATTTCATGTATGGATAATCATGAGATAAAACAATATTTTGTATGTGAATGGTTTCTTTTAATATATTTAGTGAAATTAAATTTTTTGGCATGCAAGCCTTCTCCTCATTAATATGTAGGGCATGCATGCCCAGGGTTTCTTTTATGTAAAACCCCATTTTACCACTCACCTACATGTGAGATAAAAGCATATGTAATGGATGGAGCTCCCAAGCTAGTGGAGGCAGCTCAAGTTAGGATCCAAGGTGAAACCAATCCAAGGATATACAAAGGTGTACATGTGGGAATCTATAAACATAAACCCAAAACATTTAAGGTGTTTCTCCCCTAGGTCTTGGGTTAGTTTATCAACTACTAGATAAAATAACTAGTATAACAAGTTCATAATCATACAATTTATTTTCTTTCTGTCTGTTTTATGCTTTATTTATTGTGGTTTTCTTTTCACAATAACACAAATTAATGAATTAAAAAAGCATGAAAGATGGAACTAAAATACTGCAGGATTATGCCTGAAATATTATCATAGACATGGTTAATAACTTAAGCATATCCCACTTAATATTAAAAAGCATGTAATCAAAGATAATATAATGGAAATTTACCTATAAGGATAAAATCCTTCAAATAAATATTATGTCGGTATAGCCTTCCATAATCTTGGTTAGAATGGAACCATAGATCAACGTGCTTGACCAACTCTTGTTGGGGTGTTTTCAATTATCGGGGAATTATAAATCAAGGTTTTTGGTTGACTTTACTTGGTTCTCATGAAGGTTTGACTACCACAGTAGGACATGGTGTGACCAAGAGGAAAAGGATGAGGAAATCCAAAATAAAAGGGTTTTAGTATTGGGGAGTCCACTCAGCCGATCAAGGAGTTGTGACTTAATGCATTTGCCATTTCAAATACATACCTAAAACCCTTAAAGTTTCATGACTAGCCCTAGTTAGGGTATTGTGAAGGGGGATATGGATCCTTTCCACTAGAATATTCAGGTAATAGAATATTCCGATATCAATGGTGAGGGCTATTGGATCTCGATAAAATAGTGGGAGGCTAATAAGTATTAATTTATTTATTTGTCTTGGTTTTATCATGATAAAGTACTAAACCTTTTATTTTATTAATTTTTACAAACGGAAAGAAACATTACTTCAAACATATCATTTAGAACCATACATGAGAAGGAAAACCTTCTCACTTGTACCAATTTCTAGGAATGGTAGAGGCATTTACGCGTCAGCCTTCGCCACAAGAGGAAATTGTATGTGTTGGAAGATCCTATTCTAGTTGCGCCTAGAAATGAGTCTAGTGATAAGGAACTATCTCTTTATATGAAACATATGGATTATTCCATATATGTCCATTGTTTTATGATATCATCCATGTCTAATGAGCTCTTCAAGCAACATGAAAACATGGGCGTGAATAGCATGATGTCTCAATTTAAGGATATCTATCAAGAGAAGGCGAGACAGGAGAGATATGATATATCTAATGATTTTTTTAATACTAATATTGGAGAGTCTTCACCAGTTGGGCCTCATGTAGTCTAGATTATTGGCTACATTGAACACCTAGACATCATAGAAATTATGTTTCTGAATGAGTTTCATGCCGATCTCATCCTATCAACACTACCCAATACCTTCTCTAGCTTTATTATAAACTATAACCTGAGAAATAATGAGAAGAGTCTATCAGAACTTCTGACCGTAATTTTCCAGATTGATAAGGACATGGGGTGTGAAAAACCACAGTCTTTTTGGTGAATAAGAAAATTAAGGACAAGGAAAAGGGGCTAAAAACATATAAACGTTCTGAAGACCCCGAGGGATGTCTCTCCATGAAGTGGAAGATCCAAAGGTAGGGAAAGGAATAGGAGGTGGTCTATTTTTCATGTGGCAAGTAAGTCCACGGGAAGATTAATTGCACCCAAAAGCATGGGGAAGCTAAAGGTTTGTTCGTTATCAATTGTAATCTTTCCATTTCTACACATTGGGTTTTAGATAACCTTGTGGGGCTCAAATCTGTATTAAATATAAGAACCAAGTAGATTTAGAAATATTTCTAGAGGAAAGGTGGATCTTTGAGATACCAATGGCATGAGGCTGGATGTGTTAGCCATTGGTGATTACCACCTCCCATTGCCTACTAATATGATTTTGGTTTTACATAATTTTTATTATGTGCCAAGTGTTACCAAAAACATAATTTATGTATCATGTTTTGATATGGATGGATTTATTTTTATGTTTGGAAATAAGGGTTTCTTATTTTATAAGAACAGCGTATGTTATGGTATGGAACATTTAAATAATGGTTTATAAGTATTAAATTACAAAAACAAAGGGTTGGAAATCGATAATGAAACAAAATCACATGAATCATACAACACCTAGTTGTGGAATCTCCATCTCGGTCATGAAAATGATAAGCATTTGACAAAGCTCTGCCAAGATGGCTATTTATACTCTATTAATCTAAAACCACATGATAGATGTCACACTTGTTTACAAGGTAAAATGATCAAGCCTCATTTTGGTGGATAGGGTGAAAGGGCCACAGATCTTCTAGGATTTCTACACACGGATGTGTGTGGACCATTCCAAGTTGAAGCTAGAGGTGGATATTCTTACTTCATCACTTTCACTGATGATTTGAGTAGATATGGTTATGTATATTTAATGAGGTATAAGTCAAAAGATTTCGAGAAATTTAAGGAATTCAAGAATGAATTAGATAACCATCTTTGTAAGAAGATAAATAAGGTTTGTTAGGATCGAGATGGAGAATATTTTATCCAATAGTTCATCGATCGTTTATGGAAATCTAGGATTCTATCTCAGCTCACTCCTCCTTATACACCATAGTGGAATGGTGTTAGTGAATGGAGGAACCTCACCTTATTAGACATGGTGAGGGTGATGATGATTCATACAGATCTTTCATTTTCCTTTTGGGGATATACATTACAAACTACAACATACACATTAAACCAAGTACCAACTAAAGCATAAAATTGAATTCCCTCCAAGTTATGAAATGGAAAGAAACCCATTTTGTCCCCACACATATATGGGGATGTGAGGAAAATTTTTAAGGCCTTATTAGGCAACAAACTAGAACCCTGGGGAATTATGGGTATCTTTATAGGATATCCAATGGAAAATAAAGGATATTACGTATATAATCCTTTAGGCAATAAAGTGATTGTCACCAGAAAATCAGTCTTTCTTGAAAGGGAGCACGTCCTCCAAAAGTATAGTGGGAGAAAGATTGAATTTGACGAATTTAATGCTCAAGATACATAAGATTTGGTAATGGAACAAGTTTCAAAGGTCCCTATGGACGAGGTTCTAGAAACACAAGTACTTCATAGAAGCTCAAGAGAGGTATGGGAACCAGAGAGATTTGGTTTCTTAGTCATCAAGGATGGGGAATCATTAATGTTGAACAATGATGTACCTCTCTCCTACAAACAAGCAATATAAAGCTCAGAAGCTGCAAGATGGATAGAAGCTATGAATTATGAGTTGGATTCCTTGTATTAGAACCATGATTGGGTTTTGGTTGACGATCCAGTTGATTTAAAGCATTTGGATGCAAATGGGTATTCCAGAGAATACTGGACATGGAAGGTCAAGTTACCAACTAAAAATTAAGGCTACTGGCTAAAGGATCCATACAGCTTCAATGAATTCACTATGATGAAACTTTCTCACCAGTTTCCATGTTTATATCCATAAGAATCATACATTCCATAACAGCTTACCATGACTATGAGATTTGGCAAATAGATGTCAAAACAACATTCCTTAATAGGAACCTTCATGAAGATTTTTATATGATACAACCCGAAGGGTTTGTGACACCAGGTAAAGCCAAACGGTCTTGCAAGTTGCAGAAATCCATTTATGGATTAATGCAAGCATCCGGGTCATGGAACATTCAATTTGATGAAGCCATAAAATAAATGGGCTTCATTAAGAACGAATATGAGACATGTGTTTATAAGCTGTTTAATGGGAATGCAATCATTATCCGAGTAGTATATAGTGACAACATATAGCTTATTGGAAACTATGTACCAGTCTTATAGTTGGTTAAGGACTGGTTGAACGTGTGTTTCTCTATGAAGGAAGTTGGTGAAGCATCCCACATTCTAGGGATAAAGATAATTCTTGATAGATTATAGAGGCTACATAGACTATGTCAGGATACATACATTGACCAGATACTAAAGAGATTTATTATGGAACAATCCAAGAGGGGATTGGTTCCTGTGTCACATGGCCAACATCTTTCTAAGAAAATTTGTCCTCAACACAACAAGAGAATGATAGAATGAGTAATATCCCATTCGATTTTGCAATAGGATCCATCATGTATGCCATGTTATTTATGATTCTTGATGTTTCCAATGCACTAATAATGGTAGACAGATATCAAACAGATCCAAGAGAATAGCATTCGACT
This sequence comes from Viscum album, assembly GCA_963277665.1. Taxonomy (NCBI): domain Eukaryota; kingdom Viridiplantae; phylum Streptophyta; class Magnoliopsida; order Santalales; family Viscaceae; genus Viscum; species Viscum album. The sequence goes on from OY728129.1 coordinate 1,088,658,595, forward strand.
GCTGTTAAGATAATATTTAACTATCTAAGAAGAACTAAGGATATGTTCTTGGTGTATGGAAGCGATGAGGATCTTTTCATACAAGGGTAGGCTGATGCTAGCATCTATATAGATCAAAGCGATCTGAAGTAGCAATCTGGAAATGTTTTCTATCTCAGTGGAGGTGTTGTGAGCTGGAAGAGTTCAAAGCAACCAATTGTCACCAATTCTACATCAGATTCTGAATATATAGTGGCTTCTTATGTAGCCATGGAAGCCATCAGGCTTCATAACTTTGTCTAGGATCTTGATTTGGTACATAGAAGTAATGATCTTTTCACATTGTATTGTGATAATACTCATACGGTGGCTCTTGCAAAAGAACGAAGGTTGCATTAACGGAAAAAGTTTGTACTCTGGAAGTATCACCTCTTGAGGGATTTCTCTCAGAGGGGTAAAGTTGTAGTTCAAAGAGTGTCGACAAAAGATAACGTGGATTACCCCATGACTAAAAGACTATCTCTGCAGAAGCCTGAATATCATGTGAGAGCTAGCAGGTTAAAAGTTGTTAGCATTTGGCTCTAGTCCAAGTGGGAGTCTATGGTATTTGGCATCCTAGAACTAATGACATTGTACTTTATTCATTAATAAATACCTTATCACATCTTGATTTTTCTTCTGTGTGATAATGCCTGTGATATTGTCCTAAGGATATCAATTTCATTAAAGCGTCATAACGTATCTCTACTATGATGAGAACTCGGAAGAGTGAAAACTCTATTCTTGAATATATGTTATATGGATGAATGATGTTATTTGAGGGACACAAATAATATAGGCCATTAGGTGTGAAGTCTCATAAAACATTGAGGCACCTTCTCATGGTTTGCTCCCTGGGTAATATCCAGGAGGATATTATGAGAATGAGACCCACTAGTATGAAATCCACATTTCATAGTGTCATTGGATGTTCCTATCTGCGGATGTGTGTATTGGTCATTATACTTTAAGATTATTATTAATGAATATTACAACTCACGCACGTAGATGTATTAACAAAAACTATGATAACACACTATTTGCAGCAAGGTAGGATATATAGTGTGCGCCATAAGTAATAATGCATTAATAGATAATGTGATAACGGATTTGTCCCTTCTATTCCATAATTAATGTAGATATCTCAGTCCCTTTGAGGGAATTGATATAGCTTAAATAAATCCATGTACATGGTAAGGAATGAGTGAGTTGAATTTTTGGAAGTCAAAGAAAGAATAATCGAGCACATGGGTTGATGGAACCAGCATGCAACCCACATGATTTTAGATATCGAGATAAAGGGATTATCTTACACAGTAATCGTTTGTAGGAGGTGACATGCCATTGTGGTGATAACTTATTTCTCTATGGGTGCCTTGGAGTGTTTCTATATGCTAACTTTGGACATTAGGTAGGATCCACCTAATGCCACTAAAAAAGTTTCCTAGAGGGTCACACACTAAGTGTGTCCAAATATCTCAGTTAAATATTAATTTAAAAAGATAAATAAATATTACTCCGAATTGTGTTTTTATAATTATTCAAGGATGCATATTCACATTTATTACAAAACTAGTTATTCAAGAGAATATATTGTGGAAAAAATAATATATTTATTTGTGAGTAATTCAGTGATATTTATTGGAGACATAAATATCCATTATTCAAGCTCTAATAAATGTGGTGGAGGAAATAAAGAAAAATAAAAAATAAAAAGTATATGTAATGTATATTAAATATACACGCTATTTATTTTTTCCATGAGTTTATGAGAAATAATATTATTTATTTAATTGAATAATATTATGTGTAATTCACTGGGCACATGTCAGGTAATAATAATAGTCAACTGTTATTGTTAGACATGGGGTATTATTAAGAATTAAATGAAATTAAAAAATGATTTGGGGTAATTTATTTATTTTATTATTCTATGTTATTAAAAATACCAATAATATATTTCTCATTAGCCTAGACATTTTTTTGTGTTTTTGTAAAATGGATCTAGAGAAATCTCTCAAGAAAATAGAGAATCATTTTCTTCCAATAATGCTCTCAAGCTATCAGAGAGAGAGATCCTCCACCATCTGATCAAAGTGATCGAAGGTGGACATCGCAGGTGAAGGCTCATTCGTGATAGCACCTGGAGATCCCTTCGGTGATGTCCAGAAATACAAGGAGCACATGTGGAACACCGCTAGAGAAATCCTACACTAGGATTCTGCAATGCAACAATGGGTCACATCAGATCATGACCAGAAACATCATCGAATAAAGAATTACATCAAGGAAATTCTTTTCAATTAATTAAATTAATTTTAACCAATAAATGATGATCCTATCTACGGTTCTGGGACTCCCTTCTTTTCATTTTCGTTCTTCATTCTATTCCAAAGATCTGTTGTTTTATTATCATTACGGGTCTCAGATTGATCATTTTTGACACTAAAATTAAATTTGGGTAGACCCACCAACGTTCTTTCGCTGCATCTAGAACCTACATGACGATCATAGGAGGAGACTCTAGGAGTTTGAGGTTGGGGACCATGTGTTCTTGAATGTCTCCTCTCTATGTGGGAAATGGAGGTTTGGTAGGGGGAGTAAGTTTTCCCCCAGGTTTGTCGAACCCTTTGAGGTGTTGTTACTGGTTGGCGAAGGGGCTTATCATCTAGCGCTACCACTGCCACTAATGAGGGTGCATAACGTCTTCCATGTGTCCAAGATCCTTCAATGTCTACACGATGTTTCAGAAGTCCTCGACTGGGGGAAACTGGATATCGAGGATTACATGACTTTTGTAGAGAAACCAGTGAAGATCGAGGATCGTGAGGATAAGTTTCTTCATGGACAAATAATTCCCTGCATTCGTTTGTTTTGGAGGAATGGTGGCCTCAAGGAGAGTTCCTGGGAATAGGAGGCATAGATTTGTGCCCAATACCTAGAGCTATTTTGAGTTTTGTTCGGATTTGTTTTGTAATTGTTTATGATGTAGTGGTTGTCCTTGTTAACTTTCAAATGTGTTTTTTTATTTGTTCTATGAATGTGTGTGAAGTATCATGACTATGAAAAATGGGAGGACCTGATTCATAATCAATATGCATTAATGTGGATGTGATTGAACCTTTGCAGGTGATTCAGTGGCACCACAAGTGGATAGTATCTTGACACGGGAGAAGGGAATCACTAATCCATATGACCGGATGGAGTGAACATTATATTTTTGTGTGGCCACTTAAGGGGGAAGTGTTCATAGATGTCTAGGGTGGTTTGAACGTTAGATGTGTCTTCTAGGTTCTTGTTCGAACACCTCTTTTTAGAATAGGGTTTAGTTTTGATTCTTGAGGACAATAATAGTTTATGAGGTAACTAGTGTATTGGCTTGGACCCTCCAGGTCAATTAATTTTCTAATTTCTAGTGTTTTGCATGCCCTGGACCCCATTAGTATGTTCGGATCCAAAGGGCGGCATGTCGGTGACAGGATTCCACAATGGTGTCACCCATCGGTGACACTGATCAGTGTGTCACTGATAGGTGAGTGACCAATCAATGTGACAGTTATCGGTATGTCACCGATTGGTCTGTCAAAGATCATTGTGTCAATGATCAGTGTGATATCGATCGTTGTGTCACCAATTGTTGTGTCACTAATCAGTGTGCCTCTGATCGGTGTGTCACCAATCGGTGTGTCCCTGATTAGAGTGTCACTGATCTGCGTGTCACCGATCAGTGTGTCATGGATTAGAGTGTCACTGATCGGTCTTTTACTGATCATTGTGTCATCGATCGGTGTGTCCCTAATTGGTGTGTCCCCGTTATCTGTGACACCGATCGTTTCCACAGGGGCATGTCCAGTTTTCTTTCCCCAATTTTCCCGTAATGCCACTTTTGAGTCTCTTAGCCTTTTTAAAGTGGTTTAAAGTTGTTTTATATCCCCATAAAAATGTTTTAAATCTTTTAAGGGTGGTAAACCATCAACGGACTGATTTTCCTCTCTTTAAATGAAATCATTTAATGCACAACTATTTTAGACACATCTCCAATGAAAATTATTAAATAACAATTAATTCCACCCTAGGTAACAATCTAACTGTGTGGGGAAACCACGATCTACCTTTAAAGATGTTCAAAATTCATATCATGTAACTCTATGATCTCACCTTTTATCGCACAGGATTCATTCTTCTTCTTGGATGGGATCTTTTCCCTTCCTTGGTGTGCCTCTGCTATAGCCTTTCCTGCTCACCCTTGGAGTCCTCAAAGTTCCTCTTCTGCAATTCATGCATCCCTATTTCTTGGTGCATAGAGAAATAATTCGATCATTGATCATCCAAGTAGGTTTTTTCCTATATTTTTTTACTGTGTATCATGTGGGGTTGTTATGATAATGTTTCCTTCAGGGATGGATGAAATCAATCCTTTGCAAATATATTAAATGGTTTTTATAGAATGAAGGTGTGTATTTGATGATGCTATTGTAATATTTTACCTTTTCTTATATGATGAGAATTGTATGGGCTTATGTCCCTAGAAAATTGTGGTCGTTGGTTGTTCTTTCTTGTGCACTAATGAACCTCTGTTTTAGGATAATGCTATGATTTAATGGATTTAACATGGGAACTGGTTAATCATATAAACATTGTTGATTACATTGAATCCCAATGAATAAGAATCCTTATGTGGTCACACTGATTAACCAACAAAAGGATGGAACTAAATGAATGGTGTGTTTGAATCTGAAAAACTCACTTGCTATGTTCTGGTGATGTGTATAATTGTTCTTCATGATGCTTGTGGGGTGACCTGGATAAGTACGGGATCCCCTACTGTGCAGTTGTTGGGATGTGGATCTGAGGTCGTGTGGGGCTGCATATTGGGGCTTGTTTTGGTTCTTGTACTTTGAGAGATCTCACGGATCCATTTTTTTGTAGTGACTTTACAAGAGTACTAGGTGTGAATGCTTAAATTGTTGCTTAGATGTATTTCCATCCTGGGATTATGGATATTCCTATTACTATCCCGGTAGTGAAGAACTATTTAAATGGATTCACATGTATATGATGACAAAAATGGGTTTTTTGGGGAATTTATTTCCCGGAATGAGTTGTGGCTATGATTTAGCTGTTGTTCTTTTTATGAATAAATAGTAACGAGGTTGTTTGTGCATGTGATACATTGGAACTCCTAGGTTGTGATTATTTCTTGAATACCTATATGTATAATTTAGTTTTTATGTTTCCTATTCATGCCCCACCCATGTTGATCACTTCATGCCGAACACCCCCATTTCACAGGGGAGGGTGTTTTTCCCAGCACTCTTATTAGTGGCTGGTCATTAGCTTCTTTTATGCTCCCATTCCTGAGTATCACAAGACTCATGGGGTAGTCTGTGACGGCCAGAGGTCCATTACAGCCCTTGATACTCTACTAGAATTTTTTGCTTTCGAGGCAGGGGACTTATAGCGGCAGCCATTTGGTGGCCCCTAATACTATCAACAATGTCCACCAAATGGCGGCTACTGCATTTTAATACAGAATAAAAACTAATTTTCCCCCCTGACCCTGTGACACCATTTTCCACTCCCCGACCCCATGACCCCATTTTCCCCTCCCCGACTCTGCGACCCACCCGTCTCCGGCCCCGCGACCCTAACCCACGTGGACCCCGACCCCAGGCGACCCCTCCCTGACACCCGACGACCCCTCCCCGACCCCCGGCGACCCCAACCCTTGACCTCTAGTGACCCCGACCCCCAGCAACCACTGACCCCAGGCGATTCCAAGAGACCCCGGCAACCCCCGACGATCCCGACCCCCAGCTACCCCAAACCCCGGTGGCCCCCACCCCCTTGCCTCCATGTTGTGCCACCCATAACCCTAGTGACTCCCACAGCCTTGCCTCCACGATGTGCCCCCACAACCCTGACACCACTGCATCCTAGCAACCCCCCACCCCTTGCCTCTACGCTGCTCCTTCGGATAGTCCTGCTGTCGTCGTCCCCTCCCAGCCCCACTGCATCCCTCCGATAAGTCCTCCTGCCTCTGTTGGACCCTCCTGGTCCATTGTGCCCCATTGTATAAAACCCTCCCATGCTTCATCCAACGGTTCCACCCATTTAGAGTCCAGCCATTGAACCCATGTCATCAAGTCATTGTGGCGTCATGGATCCGCAATCGAATCACACCTCGTTGCCCACGGTCGAGTCCTCTACATGTAATGTTTTTTGTTATTCAACTTTTGTTTTTAAATTTTAATGATATGTGTTTTTTTATAATTTAAATAGGATATTTTACTTTTGATTTCCATTCAATACATATATGTATAGGAGTTGGATTGATATGCAAGATAGGATTTCAGCTAAATATTATGATGGGATTAATAAATTTATGGATTTCACCAACAGATTTCCAAGAGATATGATTAGTTTTCCATGCAGAAAATATGAAAATTGGTATGTCATCAAACGAGATAGTGTTAGAGAACATTTGTTTTTGAATGGTTTTTGAAAAACTATAAGACATGGACACATCATGGATAATATTTTGTTTCATGTCATCGCTCAAAAAGTATTGATATGAACATTGATTCGAGAATATTATATCTGGTGAACATAATGATCAATGATATGATGTGTCAGTTTCAACCTGAAGATAGTAATTTCATTAATGACGATGTTGGATTGAGTAATTTCTATTCTTCTACAAATAGAGAAGCATTGAAATTATTTCAAATTCTTGATGATGCATGTACTGAATTATATCATGGATGCACTAAATTTAGTAAATTATTGTTCATCGTTGAATTTTTACACTATAAGGCCTTGAACTAGTGGTCAGACACCTCATTTGACATGTTGTTGGTATTTTTGAAGAAGGTACTCCCTGATGGAGCGAAGATTCTAGAGTCATTCTATCAAGCTCCCAAGTTGACCGATGATCATGGTTTTACATATGATACAATTTTTGTGTGTCGCAATAATTGTATGTTGTTTAGAAAAAAATGTGCAATTAAATATTTGTACTATTTGGTATACATCCAGGTGGAAGACCAATGAGATTAATCAAGGTAGTCAGATTCTTCCTAGGAGAGTCTTAAATCAAGGGAAACATGTTCCCGCTAAACAGATGAGTTATTTCCCACTGAAACTGAGACTAAATAGATTCTTCTTGTCCACTAAAATATCTAAATTGATGACTTGGAATTTAGAGAGAAAGAAAGAGGTTGATAAATTAACTCACCTGGTATATTCTTTGGCATGGAAAGAGTTTGATCAAAGACACCAATACTTTTCCCTAGATGATCATAATATTCGACTGGGTTTGGTAGCAGATGGATTTAACCAATTTAGGTCCATGGTTGGTGTGACACATAGTACATGGTCAGTGTTGTTGGTTCCATACAACATTCCTCCATTGGTATGTATGAAGCATCCTTTTTGTTACTGTCAATTCTAATTGATGGACTGAGAGGACCTGGCAATAAAATCGATGTTTATATTCAACATTTGATTGATGAGATGAAAGAATTTTGGGCCGATGGTGTAATAACATTTGACTCGGTAGCTAATGAAATGTATAGACTTTGTGTTGCTTTGTTATGGTTAATTAATTATTTCCCAGCATATGCTAACTTATCAGGCTGGATTACAAAAGGATAATTTTCTTTCCCTTGTTGTCATAAGAGTAAGAAATCTATATGGCTTATGAACTATAGAATGTGGTCTTATCTTTGTCATATACACTTTCTTCCTCTGTTGGACAGGTTCCGAAAAGATCATGTATCATTTGATGGGAATAGTGAGTACGACCCATCACCACAAATACTTTATGGGGTTGAAATTTGTGCACAAAATCATCAAGAAAACATTCTTACAATGTATGATTTTCAAGATTTATTGGTTCCTGTATTTCCTTCAATTCCTACTGCAAATAGACAACAATTTCATAGCTGGAAGAAATGGAGTATTTTATTTTGAATTTCCTTATTGGAAATATAATATTTTAAGACATAATTTGGATGTGATGAACATTGAAAAAATGCATGTCATAATATACTGTGCACCATTTTAGGCATTAAGGGGAAATAAAAGGACATTGTTAATGATCGATGTGATTTGTATGAAATGGGATTGAGAATACCTTTACATATACAGTTGGGTGAAGGTAATCAGGCATACATGACGGTTTCAGAGTACACAATGAGTAATAAAAAGAAACAAACATCTCTATCAATTTTGAAGACCGTTAAGGAGCTAGATATTTATTTCTCTAATATTATGAAGCATGTTAATATGACGTGAATGGCATTACAGTGTTTAAAAAGTCACAATAATCATATTCTTCTTAAACAGTTAATACCTACAACAATTCGTGATTGCTTACTTGCCCTGGTTGTTGAGTTGTTGATTACAGTATCTAATTTTTTCAGATAACTCTATTCTAGGAATCATCTAATTAGTGATTTTAAAAAGCTACAGGATAAGATTGTACTTGCCCTATGTCACCTAGAAAAACTATTTCTATAGTCTTTTATTGAATTAATGGTTCACTTGACCATGCATTCAACTGGTGAAGTCGTTGCTAGCGGTCCAATGTAATTTAGGTGGATGTATCCAATAGAGTGATACTTAAATACATTGAAACGATATGTGCACAACAAATCTCTTCCGGAAGCCTCAATTGCCAAGGGATATTTAATGGATGAGTGTACTAATTTTTCTGCTTCATATATTGATGAGGTTGAAACAAAGATAGATAAACCCTCCCAGAATGATGAGGTTCTAATTGGGGATGGAATAACATTTGATATGTAGAACGATGAGTGGGTTCAAGCTCATCGATATGTGTTGTTCAACACTCCATCAGTTATTCCATAGATACAGTAAGTTTAATAGTAGATGTGTATTTTGTTTCTATATTTATTTTATTTCTTACCTTATATTTTTTTCTGCTTTAGGAAGCATATCACTGAGTTGAAACGTGAAAGGCCCCGTGAAACTGAATATCAAATCCAAAAACATCATTTCTACACATTTCATGAGTGGTTCAAGACTCATGTATGTATAATTGATTTAATATTTTTATAGTGAAACTTAGTTGTGTTTTCAGAATCCTTTATCCATTAAACTATATTTGTGAAATTTTCACATTCCAAAGTTACGTGATTTAACCCATCATGTGAGCGAAGAACTCAACCAACTAGCTGATGGTCCATTTATTACAGCTCATCGTTATAAGTCTTTGGATGCTAATGGATTCCAATTTTGTATTAGTGATGTTGACATGAACCGAGGCACACAAAATAGTGGTGTTGGTTGTTCTTTTGTTGGTGCGGGTTATTATTATGGATTGCTGAGAGATATTATAGAGGTTATTTATGGTCATGGATTAAAACACATATTGTTAAGGTGTGATTGGGTCGATCCAGTTCAGGGAATGAAATTTGACAACTTTGAATTTACATTAGTAAAAAGTAACCATATGCTAATTAAATATGACCGAGTAAGCAATGAACCCTTCATACTGACATCGAAGGCAGAACAAATTTACTTTTTCGGCATAGATTGTAATTGGAATGTTTGATGAAAATTTTTAGAAGAGGGGTTTTTTCTGATTGACCAAGAGGAACCTGATGTTGTCACATTTCCTGATCAAACAGTTGACCAAACAATAGTAGCTGTATGAGATGAAGATATACAATGGTCCAGAGAGATAGTTGAAGGAGATATGATAGAATTGCATGATTAGTGAAAATTATAATTATATCTCCAGTTATTGTTTGTAATAATATTTATGAGTTATATATGTGTAAAAATTGCATGATTTAACTATAATTTCTTTTAATGTAGGTATGTCACAGGGTGGTCACAGTGGTTCAAATAATTTTGTGGTATGCATGTCTTCATTTTTCTAAATTAATTGATTGTAATTTTCTATGTATATTTCCCTAACTATTTCTAATAATTAATTTTTATTGTAATTGAATTATGAAATAATGTTTATCCGGATCTAGTGTGTCTTCTAGCAGTCATAGGGGTCCTGGTAGAGGGGTTTGATCCTGGAACTCTGGAGCCCGATTGGATGTGTTATTTGATGACGCATTTCATCCAGTTAGAGAAGGTGATACTATATTGAGTCGTCAGTTTGGGCATATGATATGAGACTCAAACATATTCCCTATGACGACTCGTGAATGGAGTTCTTTCCCCTAGGATACTATGGACAGATTATGGAGGGAGGTTCAGGTAAATTCAATGATTAATTTTTCAAGATATCGTAATTATTATTGTCCCATCTACTGAAATTTTTTTCAACAGGATAATTTGACAACCTATCCAGATGAGTTTCGGGCTGTATGTATGTCCATATGCCTAAAATTATGGAAGGATTACATGTCAAGGGTAAAACGATATCACTGGACACCATTTGTGGGTGTGCTAGAAATTCTTCAGCGAGTCCCTCCGGGCATTCGTCCTACATAGTGGTAGGATTTGGTTTTATTTTGATCGAGTGGGGTGGATATGGTAAGAGTTATTACTTTTAATCTATAAATTAATTTTTTTTCAAATGACTATTAAAAAAATACGTTGAATGTAAACTGATTCTGCTCATCATTCACATAATCAGGTGATTTAGGGCACGCCTTCCAGACATGGCACTCGACATGTGTCACAACTCAGACATGATGTATGTTTATAATTCACTATTCATTCATATTTTAATGATATTGTAGTATAACATGATGAACCCATTTATTATAGTTACACCAACATGGCGAGTTGATCAATCAGATGTCAAAATGGGTGAGGACTCGTAGGGCAGGTGATCTCGATGTTCCCAGTGTTATAGTAAGAAAATTATTTACTAATAAATGTATTTTTATTTTATATAAATTATTCATTTTTGTTTATTGATTCATTATATGATACATGATCAGTTTGACACTCAGTTAGTAGAGTTACCAGAGGAGAAACGTCATAGTACTGTGCAAAGAGATGAAATATTTCACCGTGTCATGGGGCGTGATGGTCATGGTTATTCTTTGACTTATGGTGAGGGTGTCCCACGACATTCAGTTGTAAGGGCAGATGCGATGGGTGCATGCAGAGATTCAGGGATGCGCACAGAGACTGAGATATAAGCTTCCATGCAGGATATGCAATGCAATTTTGATGCATTGTTTCAGCAGTTATGTGTATTGTATGACGATAGGTTGTCACAAATGTCATCATGTATCGATGAAATGACGACGCAACAAGTGGTTCCATAGGTAAACAATAAAACAAACCATACTCAGATTGACTTATATTGATATTTCTAAGATACATAATATTGATATATATTTTAGGCTCTGAATATATCTGGTGGACATTTCAGTGATATTGGTGATCTAGATTAGAGTGAACCCCATGCATGTGGTAATTTCATTTGAGTTGATGAATTCTCTAAGAGTTTTTATATCTTTTATGCATAAAATCTTCCATTTTTACCTAGATTAGTTTGTTTTACTATTTTTTGATGACATCTTAATGCACTCCAAGACTGATGATGATCTTACCCAATATCTTGACATCATCCATATTAAACATATAAAGCATTGACTATACACCAAGCTATATATATTTCATTTATGTATAGATTAGATATAATTATTGGGTCAAATAATCATAGAGGATGGTGTGTAAGTGGATGGAGAGAAACATCGGGAAGTTGTTTCTTGGAAGAACCCAAAGAACTCTTTCAATATCTGTAGCATTATATGGTGAGTGAATTGTGAAGTGGTCACATCGATGGCACATCAATCAGACGTGTGGTTTAAGTGGTACATCTCAATATGAATTTTTTAAGTGTTGGGCATGCTTCATAAAGTCACATGGGGGGTCAAATGGGTAGAAAGAAGTTAGAATGGACTAAAATCAGATGACTATAATTGGTGAGTGAATTGTGAAGTGGTCTGGTAGACGACACGTCAATCGGAGGTGTTGTGTGCCCACAGTGACCAAGAACGCACTGCTGGTGTCATAAACGGCCAAAACGGGCATTTAATGGTCAAATTCATATAGTCAGACATTTCCTTGGCCTTAAATCATAGGGAAACAATCTAATTATTATTTTCAACATGTATGAAGAGAAAACACATCAATCGAACGTGTGGTTTGTGCGGTACGACTCAATATGCATTTTTTTAAGTGTTGGTCGAAATTCATAAACGCTTGTGGGGGGTCCAAACCAATAGAACGCTGTTGGAATGGCCTGAAATAAGACCTCAATAATGGGTGAGTGAAGTGTGAATTGGTCACACAGACGACACATCAATCGGAGGTGTCGTGTACCCGTAGTGACCGAGAATGCAGTTCTTGTGTCATAAACGGCCAAAACTGGCGTTTAACGGTCAAATTCACAGAAGACGACATCGGATTGACCTGAAATCACAAGGCAACAATCTAATTATTATTTGTGACGTGCATGAGGATATTTCACGTCAATCATACAAGTAGTTTGTGTGGTATGACTCAATATTTGTGTTTTAAGTGTTGGGTGCACTTCATAAACATGCGTGGGGGGTCCAAACGGGCCCAACGAAGTCAAAATCCCATGAAATCAGACTAAAAAAATGGTTGAATGAATTTTGAAGTGGTCGCATAGACAACACATCAATCGGAGGTGCCGTGTTCCCACGGTGACTGACAACACAGTTCTGGTGTCATAAACGGCCAAAACGGGCATTTAACAGTCAAATTCATAGCGGAAAACATCGGATTGACCTAAAATCACGGGGAAAAAATCTATTTTTTTGTGATGTGTACAAGGAGACGACACATCAATCAGACGTGCGTTTTGTGTTGTATGGCTCAATATGAGTTTTTATGTGTGGGGCGCGCATCATAAACATGTGCGGGGGCTCCAAAAAGGGTGAACGAAGTTGGAATGGCCTACAATCAGACGACAAAAACTTGCGAGTAAATTTTGAAGTGGTCACATAGACATCACATCAATCGGAGCTGTCGTGTGCCAACGATGACCGAGAACGCAGTTCCGGTGTCATAAACGGTCAAAATTGTCATTTAACTGTCAAATTCATAGCGGACGACATCAGATTGACATAAAATCATAGGGAAACATTATAATTATTATTTTTGACAAGTACGAGCAGACGACACGTCAATATTACATGCATCTTGTGCGGTACAGATAAATATGTGTTTTTTAAGTGTTGGGTGCGCTTCATAAACACACGTGGGGGGGGGGGGGTCCAAATGGGCCGAACCAATTCAGAATGGCCTCAAATCAGATGACAACAATGGGAGAGTGAATTGTGAATTTTTCGAGTTGACTTCACATCAATCGGAGGTGACGTGTTCCTACGGTGACTAAGAACACACTTCTGGGGTCATAAACGACCAAAACGGGTGTTTAACGGTAAAATTCATAGAGTAGGCCATCAGATTGACTTGAAATCACAGGGAAACAATAAAATTATTATTTGGGATGTGTACAAGGAGACGACACATCAATCAGACATGAGGTTTGCACGGTACGGCACAATATGTGTATTTTTAAGTGTTGGGTGTGCTTCATAAATGCGCATGGGGGTCCAAACGGGATGAACGAAGTCGGAATGGCCTGAAATCAGATAACAACAATTGGTGAGTGAATTATGAAGTGGTTACGTAGATGTCCTATGAATCGGAGGTGTCGTGTGTTCGTGGTTACTAAGAACGCAGTTCTAGTGTCATAGACGGACAAAAGGGGCGTTTAATGGTCAAATTCAAAGTGGAGTACATCAGATTGACCTGAAGTCACATGGAAACAATTTAATTATTAGTATTGACAAGTAAGAGGAGACAACACATCAATCAGACATACAGTTTTCATGGTACATCTCAATATGCATGTTTTAAGTGTTGGGTGTGCTTCATAAACATGCACGGGGGTGTCCAAACGGGCCGAACGAAGTTGGAATGGCCTGAAATCAGAAGAAAACAATAGTTGAATGAATTGTGAAGTGGTCGAGTGGACTACACATCAATCGGAGGTGTCGTGTGCCCGCGGTGACCGAGACAATACTTCTCGTGTCATAAACGGCCAAAACGTGCGTTTAACAGTAAAACTCATAACATAATACTTCGGATTAACCTGAAATAATAGGGCATCAATATAATTGTTATTAATGATGTGTACGAGGAGATGACACGTCAATTGGCCGTGCGGTTTGTGCAGTATGGCTCAATATGTGTTTTTTAAGTGTTGGGCGCCCTTCATAAACGTGCGTGGGGGGTCCAAACAGGCCGAATGAAGTCAAAATGGCCTGAAATCAGATGACAACAACAAGTGAGTAAATTTTGAAGTGGTCGTGCATACATAATGTCAATCAGAGGTGTCGTGTGCCTATGGTGACCGAGAACACACTTCTGGTGTCATAAACGGCCAAAACGGGCATTTAACTGTCAAATTAATAGCAGACGACATCAGATTGACCTGAAATCACAGGTAATCAATCTAATTATTATTCTTGACATGTATGTGGAGACGACACATCAATTGGGCATGCAGTTTTCACGGTACGACTCAATATGCATTTTTTAAGTGTTGGGCGTGCTTCAAAAACACACGTGGGGGTCCAAACTAGCCAAACAAAGTCGGAATGGCCTGATATCAGACGACAAGAACATTAGAGTGAATTGTGAATGGTCACATAGACATCACATCAATCAGAGGTGGCGTGTGCCCATAGTGACTATGAAGGCAGTTCTGTTGTAAAAAACGTCCAAAACGGGCGTTTAACGATCAAATTCATAGCGGACGACATCAGATTGACTTGAAATCATAGGGAAACAATCTAATCATTATTCCTGACATGTACAAGAATACAGAATGTTAATTGGATGTGGGGTTTGAGTGGTATAGCACAATATTCGTTTTTTTAAGTGTTGGGTGCGCTTCAAAAATGTGTGTGGGGGGGTCCAAATGGGCCGAACTACGTCAAAATGGCCTGAAATTAGACGACAACAATGGGTGAGTGAATTTTTAATTGGTCTCATAGACAACACATCAATCGGACGAGTGGTTTTTGCGGTATGGATCAATATGCATTTTTTAGGTGGTTGGCGCGCTTCATAAACACGCGTGGGGGGTCCAAACTGGACAAATGAAGTCTGAATGGCCTGAAATTAGACTTCAATAATGGGTGAGTGAATTTTGAAGTGGTCGCATAGACAAAACATCAATCGGAGGTGCTGTGTACCTACGGTGACTGAGAACACAGTTCTTGTGTAATAAACGGCCAAAACGGGCGTTTAACGGTCAAATTCATCGAAGACAACAACAGATTGAACTAAAGTCAAAGGGAAACAATTTAATTATTATTCATGATGTGCATGAGGAGATGGATCATCAATCGGACGTGCGGCTTGCACGGTACGACTCAATATGCATTTTTTAAGTGTTTAGCGCGCTTCATAAACGCACATGGGGGGTCCAAATGAGCAGAACGAAGTTCAAATGTCCTGAAATCAGACAACCAAAATGGGTGAGTGAATTTTAAAGTGGTGGTGTAGATGGCACCTCAATTGGAGGTTTCGTAATCCTGCGGTGACCGAGAACACAGTTTTGGTGTCATAAATGGCCAAAACGGGCGTTTAATGGTCACATACATAGAGGATGACATCGGATTAACCTGAACTTGTAGGGAAATGATCTAATTATTATTATTGATGTGTACGATGAGACATCATGTCAATCGGACGTGTATATTGCATAGTACGGCTCAATATGCATTTTTTATGTGTTGGGTATGCTTCAAAAACGCGTGTGGGGGTCCAAATGGGCCGAACTATAGCGTAATGGCATGAAATTAGAAAAAAACAACAGGTGAGTGAATTGTGAAGTGGTCACATAGACTTCAAATCAATCGGATGTGTCGTGTGCCCACGGTGATCGAGAACGCAGTTCAGGTGTCATAAACGGCCAAAACAGGCATTTAACGGTCAAATTCATAGCAAACGACATCAGATTGACCTGAAATCATTGGGAAAATCTAATTATTATTCGTGACATGTATGAGGAGAGGGAATGTAAATCTTACACGTGGGTTGCGCTATATGGCTCAATATGTGGTTTTTAAGTGTTGGGTGCGCTTCATAAACGCGCATGGGCGGGGGGGGGGGGGGGGAGGGGGGGTCCAAACTGGCCGAATGAAGTCATAATGGCCTGAAATCTGGCGACAACAATGAGAGGTTTAATTTTGAAGTGTTCAAGTAGACAAAACATCAATCAGAGGTGTCATGTGCCTGCGGTGACCAACAATGCACTTATGGTGTCATAAACGGCCAAAAAGGGCATTTAACAGTCAAATTCATAGTGAAAAACATCCGATTGACATTAAATCACAGGGAAACAATCTAATTATTATTATTTATTTTTATGAGGAGACTACATGTCAATCGGACATATGGTTTGCGTGGTACGCCTCAATATGCATTTTGTAAGTGTTGGGTGGGCTTCAAAAACACACGAGGGGGGGGGGGGGGGGGTCCAAACATGCCGAATGATGTCGAAATGGCCTGAAATTAGACAACAACAACGGGTGATTGAATTTTTTATTTTTCGTTCAAAAATAACATCAATTGGACGTGTGGTTTGCATGGTACGACTCAATATGTGTTTTTTTAATTGTTGGGATCACTTTATAAACACGTGGGGGGGGGTCCAAATGGACCGAATGAATTCTGAATGGCCTAAAATAAGACGACTACAATGGGTGAGTGAATTTATAAGTGTTCACATAGATTTCACATCAATCGGAGGTGTCTTGTGCCCGCGGTGACCGAGAATGTAGTTCTGGTGTCACAAACGACCAAAACGGGCATTTAACGGTCAAATTCATAGTAGACGACATCAGATTGACCAGAAATCACCGAGCAACAATATAATTATTATTCGTGATGTGTACATTAATACTACACATCAATCGGGCGTGTGGTTTGTGTGGAACAGATCAATATGTGTTTTTTAATTATTGGGTGTGCTTCATAAACACGCGTGGGGGTCCAAACGAACCGAACAATGTCAGAATGGCCTAAAATCAGACGGAAAAAATGGGTGAGTGAATTTTGAATTTTTCGTGTAGACGGAATTTCAATTAGAGGTTTTGTGTTCCCACAGTGACCGAGAATACAGTTCTGGTGTCACAAACGGCCAAAACGGGCGTTTAATGGTCAAATTCATATCGGACGACTTCAGATTAACTTGAAATCACCAGGAAAAAAATATTATTAGAACCATAGAATTAATGATTTTAATTTTTTAAAATGGTAATCAAAATTATGAATATATTTTGAAAATAAAATACCTTCAACCTGTTATAGTAAGATTGAATTGAAATATGTTAATTAGTTTCAATTTTTTTTATAGGTTTTATTCGGTACTAATTTTGATATTAAATTTTGTTATACAGTTATATTTGATTATGGATATGGAGATTGGAAAATTAATGGTGGGATTTATGTGGGTATATTTTATTATGTTATTGATATTTTTAATAAAAAAATTAAAAACCTATAGTGGCCGCCATTTGTAGGCCACTATATGGATAGAATACAGTGGCTTCCATTAGGATTCCGTTGTAGTTGATTCTATCATCGCCTACAGTAGCCACCATTTTGCATCCGCTTTATCCCATTCCAGCTTGCCTACAGCATCCTCCAAAAGGTGGTCTCTGATAGAAATAGTGACGAGCCAAAATCGGCCAACGTTTGGCAGACGCTAGGCCGCCACTATAGACCTTCAATGACGTCTTTTGGTGGCCGCTAATGTTATTGATTGTACTAAGGGAAGGGTACCTTTTGGGGGTTGGCTCGGGTGTGTGCAGGTAGGTTGTTTCCAAAGTATCTTTGGGATGAGGCCCAGGCATCATCAAGTGTAGAAGTAGTTGTTCTAAACGGGGTTTTTGTAGGCATGGTTACTTGTGGTTGTTGTGTCCTAAGTGTTTGCAGGCGAGATGTGTTGTTGTGGTAGCCTAGGTGTGTATGGGTGGGGTATGGCAGTGGGACTGCGATGAGAATGGCGGGAGTGGACTAAAGCATGGGATGTATTCAATAACAAGTGGGAAAGTAGCACGAGGCACCCAAACATTGATGTGTTGTGACTATTACTTTACATGATATGAATTGTTTGGGGAGTGTACATTGGTGAGGTTGGGGTGGATAGTTTCCTTGCTATGTGCTTTGGTTATCTCTTTTTCTCATGGGGCTTTATAATGCCTCCCCACTTGTGCACAAGATATTTTAGTAATCCTTAATGAGTATACCTGAATACTCACTCTATGTTTATAAAACTGTTTTCAAGTTTCCAGGAGGACTACGAGGAATGTGTTGGACCCTACTAGTTTGGATATTGGGGTTGTTGTTGTTGTTGTTTTTCTTTTCTTTGGTACTTCCCTTTGGATTTTTTCTTGTACCATGAAGGACTTTATTTTGGAACATGAATATGGGAATGGATTGTGTCGTCTTTACTTTTATTTATAGTTTGGTTCTGTTGGGATTTACTGTCTTGTCTCTTGGTATTACTAAATAAAAAGGGTAATGCCTTCCATATTACATGTGATTCTATACCCCTGGTGCCATTCGCCACTCTAGGGCCTATTGAAGGCAGGTCTAGGGGGTCATTATCCCTCCATCCACATGCATAAGGAAGGGTCTACCAGTTTTTGGTCCCTTCCCTCATCTTGGTGAATGCAGTTCATGACATAATAATTAATAATCTCATGCTAATGTAATGAATAATGTCGTACATAATAAAAATGTCTTTAGGGAATTGTACCAAGATATCATATATAGATGGGTATGATATATACCAATACCCTAGCTAGTTTGTCTCAAGAGACCTAGTTATGAATTGAGGGACTATCTATAATGGGCCCCACTTTTCATTAATTAATTAAAATGCATTCATCATAAGAGTTAACAAGATAATTCATAACATTAACAAAGGAATATATTAAAAAATCATGGATGAACAAAACAATGGTTATCCATATTATGGAAATAAATATATAATAAATTTTCTATTTAATGGAATAATGTGTCTACCAAGAAGAATAACCTGACATATATATATAAACATTGGGGTATTCCCAGTGTAATAGGAATCACCTTTATAAAATAATAATGATAAGGTACAGGATAGTGATTTTTCAAAGAGTTAGGTTATAAATATAATATACTAATTGATTTTAGTAGTCTATAATGGTATAATATCCAATAAATGGTAGAAATATATTTCATTAAGGTTCATAAAGAGCATGTGAATTATCGAAATCTTGTCCCCATGGAGATTCAAGTCATGAGGGAAATCTTAGGCCCACTCATTGTTCACCATGTAATGATTTAGTTGATATTCAAACATCATATTTCATGGTGATTACTCCTAGGTGAATCTATAAAAAACATGTATGACCTTTAAATATACAGATAGGGATTTAATTTCTTGAAATACCATACGCATACTTTATTTTTAAAATTTAGGATTTTTGGGCATTATTATGGTTCAGTTAACATTTCATTGAAAAACTATTTAAATTAAAAATATTTTAATGAAACATAAAGTTCACATCATAAAACTTATAATTATTTATTTATTTATTTATTTATGACATTCTTTTCATTAGAAAAATATGTTTTCTTTCTCGTTGAGTTCTGGTTGGAATTGTTTTTTGAGAAATGAGTGTTTTGGGATTGGCATAATCTAGTGCATGGGGAGAGCACATTATGGAAACCATGTGTTTTCACCGAGGTAACCGTGCAGTCTTCCCAATGTTCAAAATAAAAAAAATTAAATGAATAATAATAATATAAAATAATATAAAATAAGAAAAATGAAATAATAAATAATTTTATAAATAATTTTTTAATAATAATAATGATATTATTATTATTAAGATTATTATTATTATTAATTTGTTATTGTTATTATTACTATAAGATTATTATGTTTTTATTTTATTTTATTTGATTAGGGTTTCTGCTTCGCTCACCCTCTCCCACCACCCTATATACCCATTCCATCTCCATGTCGCATAACCCCCTGCTTGACATCTCCCCTTCAGCGCCTCCCTCTCCTCCAACTAGAGAGCTCCCCTATGATGGCCTCTCCCTCGTGCAACCCCTTTGGCACCCCACTCTCCCTTTTTTCACCCCTTCAGTGCATTTTTATCCCTTGTGTGACCCCACTGATTCTTTTATCTCCCTCGTGCGACCCCACTAGCACCCTAATCCAATGTGTGACCTTGCTGGTGCCATCTACTCCATCGACTACACCTCCCCCCTCGGACGGCCACACCTCCTCCCTCCAGCTGCCACAACCTTATGGGTAACATATTAGGGTTTTTCTTCACATTATTTAGGGTTTTGATTTTCTAGTAGGTATGGTGTTCAGTTTGATGTTTAATTTTTAGTTTTTTGGTTTGATCACTTGGATTAGTGTTATATCTTGGTTTCTTTTTTGGTGTGGTTGAGGTACAATTGAGAGGTCACACCATTTTTATGAAATAATCATTGTTTTAGGTAGGTGATTCTATTATTAAATATTGTTAGATAATTTAATTTTCTGCTTTTGATTTATAAGTGTGTTATATGGTTTTCATGTGCAGTGAAAAATGTAATTTTTAAATGGTTTGTGAAAGGAATTGAGTTGATTTTGGTTTTAAATTGGTTTTTACCTAAGGAGGATGGGTGTATTTGTAGCGTAAAATCTTATGGTGTATCTTGAAAATGATTTATTAAGTGTATAAATGATTTATTAAACTATCTAAATTATTTTTTTAAGTTTTATAAATGATGAAAATGGTGTTTAAAAAATGTTTTAGTTTGCATTTAGTTTTAAATAGATGAATTAGAGTATGTTTTTGGGATAAATCTTTTTGGTGAATCTTGGAAATGTTTTATTAATTATTTAACTGATTTATTAAATTGTATTTGTGGTAAGAGAGTGGATTATGAATGGGATTTTCATGCATTCGGTTTTAAAAGTGATTTTTTATGAGAAATTTGGTGTGATTTATGTGCAAACCCTGGTTGAGTCATTTGATAGCAATTTATAAATTGTGCAAGAGGTTTATTAAATTTTTTGTGAGATGTGAAACATATTTTTAAATGGTTTTGTTGTGTGTTTGATTTTTAAATATGGCTTTGTGCATGGAAGTTGTGGCTTATGTTGTGCAATTCGTTGTTTGGTTGATGAATTGTGGATCTAGTGTGTTATGTGATATGCGAAACTTGATTGAGAATAAAAGTAAGATAATGTATCTTTGTGAGTGGACTATGACTAGTATGTTTGGAGACCACATGGCCATTGGGGTGTCCCCTCCTAGTGGCTCGTGCATAAGAAAGCTATTGGTCATGGTTTTTATACCGCATTTCACCAAGGTATGAGGATCCCAGGGTCCAATTACTGGCTAGTTCCTATGGGTATTTCTAATGCATGTTCTAGTGTCATTGGACATTAGGTAGGATACACCTAATTCCACTTACAAAGTTTCCTAGAGGGTCACACACTATGTGTGTCCAAATATCTCAGTTAAATATTAATTTAAAAAGTTAAATAACGATTACTCCCGATTGTGTTTTAATAATTATTCAAGGATGCCTAATCACATTTATTACAACACTAGTTATTGAAGAGAATATATTGTGGAAAAAATAATATATTTATTAGTGAGTAATGCAGTGATATTTATTTGAAAATAAATATCCATTATTCAAGCTCTAATAAATGTGGTGGAGGAAATAAAGAAAAATTAAAAAGAAAAAGTATATGTCATGTATATTAAATATACACGATATTTATTTTTTCCATAAATTTATGAGAAATAATATAATTTATTTAATTAAATAAGATTATTTGTAATTCACTGGGCACATGTCAGGTAATAATAATAGTCAACTGTTATTGTTAGACATAGGGTATTACTAAGAATTAAATGAAATGAAAAAATGATTTCGAGTAATTAATTTATTTTATTATTCTATGTTATTAAATATACCAATAATATATTTCGCATTATCCTAGACATTTTTTGTGGTTTTGTACAATGGATCTAGAGAAATCTCTCAAGAAAATAGAGAATCATTTTCTTCCAATAACGCTCTCAAGCTACCAAAGAGAGAGATCCTCCTCCATCGGATCAAAGCGATCGAAGGTGGACATCGCAGGAGAAGGTTCCATCATGATAGCACATGGAGATCCCTTCGGTGATGTCCAGAAATACAAGGATCACATGTGGAACACTGCTAGAGGATTCCTACACTAGGATTCTACAGTGCAACAATGGGTCACATCAGATCATGACCGGAAACAACAACGAAGAAAGAATTACATCATGGAAATTCTTTTCAATTAATTAAATTAATTTTAACCAATAAATGATGATCCTATCTATGGTTCTGGGACTCCCCTCTTTTCATTTTCATTCTTCATTCTATTCTAAAGATCGGTTGTTTTATTATCATTACGGGTCTCAGATTGATCATTGTTAACGCTAAAATTAAAGATGGGTAGACCCACCAATGTGCTTTCACTGCATCTGGAACCTACATGATGATCATAGGAGGAGACGCTAGGATTTTCATGTTGGGGACCATGTGTTCTTGAATTTCTCCTCTCGATGTGGGAAATGGAGGTTTGGCAGGGGGAGTAAGATTCATCCCAGGTTTGTCGAACCCTTTGAGGTGTTGTTACTGGTTGGCGAAGGGGATTATCTTCCAGCGCTACCATTGCCACTACTGAGGGTGCATAAAATCTTCCATGTGTCCAAGATCCATCGATGTCTACATGATGTTTCACAAGTCCTCGACTGGGGAAAACTAGATATCGAGGATTACATGACTTTTGTAGAGAAACCAGTGAAGATCGAGGATTGTGAGGATAAGTTTATTAATGGACAAATAATTCCCTTCATTCTTTTGTTGTAGATGAATAGTGGCCTCGAGGAGAGTACTTGGGAATAGGAGGCACAGATTCATGCCCAATACCTAGAGCTATTTTGAGTTTTGTTCGGCTTTGTTTTATAATTGTTTATGATGTAGTGGTTGACCTTGTTAACTATGAAATGTGTTGTTTTTCTTTGTTATATGAATGTGTGTGAAGTTTCATGATTATGGAAAATGGGAGGACTTGATTCATAATCAGTATTCATTAATGTGGATGTGATTGAACCTTTGCAGGTGATTCAGTGCCGCCAAAAGTGGATAGTATCTTGACATGGGAGAAGGGACTCACTAATCCATATGATCGGATGGAGTGAACATTATATTTTTGTGTGTCCACTTAAGGGAAAAGTGTTCGTAGATGTCTAGGGTGGTTTGAATGTTAGAGGTGTCTTTGAGGTGCTTGTTCGAACACCTCTTTTTAGAATAGGGTTTAGTTTTGATTCTTGAGGACAAGAATATTTTGGGAGGTAACTAGTGTAATGGCTTGGACCCTCCAGGTCAATTTCGTTTCTAATTTCTAGTGTTTTTCATGCCCTAGACCCCATTAGTAAGTTTGGATCCGAAGGGAGCCATGTCGGTGACATGATTCCACAATGGTGTCACCCATCAGTGACACTGATCAGTGTGTCACTGATAGGTGAGTGACCAATCAATGTGATAGTTATCAGTCTGTCACCTATTGGTCTGTCAAAGATCATTGTGTCAATGATCAGCATGATACCGATCGTTGTGTCACCAATCGGTGTGTCACTAATCTGTGTGTCTCTGATCGGTGTGTCACCAATCAGTGTGTCCCTAATTAGAGTGTCACTGATCCGCGTGTCACCGATCAGTGTGTCATGGATTAGAGTGTCACTGATCGGTCTTTCACAGATCAGTGTGTCATCGATCGGTGTGTCCCCGGTCTCTGTGACACCGATCGTTGCCATAGGGGCATGTCCGGTTTTCTTTCCCCAATTTTCCCATAATGCAACTTTTGAGTCTTTTATCCTTTTTAAAGTGGTTTAAAGTTGTTTTTTATCCCCATAAAAATGTTATAAATATTTTAAGGGCGGTAATCCATCAACGGACCGATTTTCCTCTCTTTAATGAAATCATTTAATGAACATCTATTTTAGACACCTCTCCAATGAAAATTATTAAATAAAAATTAATTCTATCCTAGGTAACAATATAACTACGTGGGGAAACCACAATCTTCCTTTAAATATGTTCAAAATTCATATCCTGTAACTCTATGATCTCACCTTTTATTGCACAGGATTCATTCTTCTTCTTGGATGGTATCTTTTCCCTTCCATGGTGTGCCTCTGCTAGACCCTTTCCTGGTCACCCATGGAGTCCCCAAAGTTCCTCCTCTGCAATTCATGCATTCCTAGTTCTTGGTGCATGGAGAAATAATTCGATCATTGATCATCCAGGTAGGTTTTTTCCTATATCATTCTTACTGTGTATCATGTGGGGTGGTTATGATACTTTTTCCTTCGAGGATGGATGAAATCAATCATTAACAAAGATATTAAATGGTTTTTATAGAATGAAGGTGTGTATTTGATGATGCTACTATACTATTTTACCTTTTCATATATGATGAGAATTGTATGGGCTTATGTCTATAGAAAATTGTGGTCATTGGTGGTTCTTTATTGCGCACTAATAAACCTCTGTTTTAGGATAATTATATGATTTAATGGCTTTAACATGGAAAATGGTTAATCATATAAAAATTATTGATTAAATTGAATCCCAATGAATAATAATCCTTGTGTGGTCACCCTGATTAACCAACAAAAGGATGGAACTAAATGAATGGTGTGATTGAATCTGAAAAACTCACTTGCTATGTTCTGGTGATGTGTATAATTGTTCTTCATTATGCTGGTGGGGTGACCTGGATAATGATGGGATCCCCTATTGTGCAGTAGTTGGGATGTGGATCTGAGGTCGTGTGGGGCTGTATGTTGGGGCTTTTTTTGGTTCTTGTACTTTGAGAGATCTCACAGATCCATTTTTTAGTGACTTTACAAGAGTAATGGGTGTGAATGCATAAAGTGTTGCTTGGATGTATTTCCATCCATGGATTATGGATATTCCTATTAATATCCTAGTAGTGAAGAACTATTTAAATGGATTCACTTGAATATGATGACAAAAATGGGTTCGTTGGGGAATTTATTTCCCGGAATGAGTTCTGGCTTTGATTTAGTTGTTCTTTTTATGAATGAATAGTAATGAGGTTGTTTGTGTATGTGATACATTGGAACTCCTAGGTTGTGATGATTTCTTGAATA
Organism: Viscum album; assembly: GCA_963277665.1. Lineage (NCBI taxonomy): Eukaryota > Viridiplantae > Streptophyta > Magnoliopsida > Santalales > Viscaceae > Viscum > Viscum album. Next base: position 1,088,683,887 of record OY728129.1, read on the forward strand.
CCTATATGTATAATTTAGTTTTTATGTTTCCTATTCATGCCCCACCCAAGTTGATCACTTCATGCCGAACACCCCCATTTCACGGGGGAGGGTGTTTTTTCCAACACTCTTATTAGTGGCTGGTCATTATCTTCTTTTCTACTCCCATTCATGAGTATATCAACACTCATCGCGTAGACCGTGACGGCCAGAGGTCCATTATAGCCCAAGATACAGTACTAGAATTTTTAGCTTTCGAGGAGGGGGACTTATAGCGGCAGCCATTTGGTGGCCCCTAATACTATCAATAGTGGCCACCAAATGGCGGCTACTGCATTTTAATACAGAAAAAAAACTAATTTTCCCCTCCCCGACCATGTGACCCAATTTTCCCCTCCCCAACCCCATGACCCCATTTTCCCCTCCCGGACTCTGTGACCCACCCCTCTCCAGCCCCGCGACCCTAACCCCCGTGGACCCCGACCCCATGCAACCCCTCCCCGACACCCGACGACCCCTCCCCGACCCCCGGAGACCCCAACCCTTGACCTCCAGTGACCCTGACCCACAGCGACCACTAACCCCAGGTGATTCCAAGTGACCCCAGCAACCCCCGGCGACCCCGACCCCCAGCTACCCCCAACCCCGGTGACCCCCACACCATTGCCTCCATGTTGCGCCACCCATCACCCTAGTGACTCCCACCACCTTGCCTCCACGCTGTGCCCCCCACAACCCCGACACCACCGTGACCCAAAAACCCCCACCCCTGCCTCTACGCTGCACCTTCGGATAGTCCCGCCGTCGTCGTCCCCTCCCAGCCCCACCGCATCCCTCCGATAAGTCCTCCTGCCTCCGTTGGACCCTCTCGGCCCGTTGTGCCCCACTGTATAAAACCCTCCCACGCTTCATCCAACGGTTCCATCCATATAGAGTCTAGCCGTCAAACCCATGTCATCAAGTCATTGTGGCATCATGGATCTGCAATCGAATCACTCCCCATTTCCCGCGGTCGAGTCCTCTACAGGTAATGTTTTTTATTATTCAAATATGGTTTTTAAATTTTAATGATATGTGTTTTTTTATAATTTAAATAGGATATTTTACTTTTGATTTCCATTCAATACATATATGGATAGGAGATGGATTGATATACAAGATAGGTTTTCAGCTAAATATTATGATGGAATTAAGCGATTGATGGATTTCACCAATAGATTTCCAAGTGATATGATTAGTTTTCCATGAAGATAATGGGCAAATAGATATCTCATCAAACGAGATAGTGTTAGAGAACATTCTTTTTGAATGGTTTTTGAAAAACTATAAGACATGGACACATCATGGAGAAGATTCTGTTTCATGTCATCGCTCAAAAAGTATTGATATGAATGTTGATTCGGGAATATTATATCTGGTGAACATACTGATCAATGATATGATGTGTCAGTTTCAACCTGATGATAGTAATTTCATAAATGATGATGTTTGATTGAGTAATTTCTATTCTTCTAAAAATGGAGAAGCATTAAAATTCTGTCAAATTCTTGATGATGCATGTATTGAATTATGTCATGGATGCACTAAATTTATTAAATTGTCGTTCATCGTTGATTTTTTACACCTGATGGCCTTGAACTAGTGGTCCGACACCTCATTCGACATGTTCTTGGTATTGTTGAAGAAGGTACTCCCTTATGGAGTGAAGATTCCAGAGTCATTCTATCAAGCTCCCAATTTGACCAATGATCATGATTTTACATATGATACAATTGTTGTCCGTTGCAATAATTGTATGTTGTTTAGAAAAAAGAATGTGCAATTAAATATTTGTAGTATTTGGTATACATCCAGGTGGAAGACCAATGAGATTAATCAAGGTAGTCAGATTCATCCTAGGAGAGTCTTAAATCAAGGGAAACATGTTGCCGCTAAAAAAATGAGTTATTTCCCACTGAAACCGAGACTGAATAGATTCTTCCTGTCCACTAAAATTTCTAAATTGATGACTTGGAATTTATAGAGAATGAAAGAGGATGATAAATTAACTCACCCGGTATATTCTTTGGCTTGGAAGGAGTTTTATCAAAGACACCCATAATTTTCCCTAGATGATCGTAATATTCGACTGGGTTTGGTAGCAGATGGTTTTAACCAATTTGGGTCTATAGTTGGTGCGACACATAGTACGTTGCCAGTGGTGTTGGTTCCATACAACATTCCTCCATTGGTATGTATGAAGCATCCTTTTTGTTACTGTCAATTCTAATTCATGGATTGAGAGGACCTGGCAATAAAATCGATGTTTATATGAAACATTTGATTGACGAGCTTCAAGAATTTTGGGCCGATGGTGTAATAACATTTGACTTGGTAGCTAGTGAAATGTATAGACTTCATGTCGCTTTATTATGGATAATTAGTTATTTCCCATCATATGCTAACTTATCAGGTTGGATTACAAAAGGATAATTTTATTGCCCTTGTTGTCATCAGAGTAAGAAATCTATATGGCTTAAGCACTATAGAATGTGGTTATATCTTGGTCACAGACACTTTCTTCCACCATTGCATAGTTTCAGAAAAGAGCATGTATCGTTTGTTGGGAATAATGAGTATAACCCATCACCTCAAATACTTTCTGGGGTTGAGATTTGTCCACAAATTGATCAAAAAAACTTTCTTACAATGTATGATTTTCAAGATTTATTGGTCCCTGCATTGCCTTCAATTCCTGCTGCAAATAGACAACGATGTCATAACTAGAAGAAATGGAGTATTTTTTTAATTGCCTTATTGGAAATATAATATTTCAATACATAATTTGGATGTGATGAACATTAAAAAAATGCATGTCATAATATACTATGCATCATTTTAGGCATTAAGGGTAAATAAAAGGACAATGTTAATGCTCCATGTGATTTGTAAGAAATGGTATTGAGAAAACCTTTACATTTATAGTTGGGTGAAGGTAATCGGGCATACATGCCTGCTGCAGAGTACACAATGAGTAGTAAAGAGAAACAAACATTTCTATCAATTTTTAAGACCGTTAAGGTGCCAGATGGTTTTTTCACTAATATTATTAAGCATGTTAATATGACGTGAATGACATTACAGGGTTTAAAAAGTCTCAATAATCATATTCTTCTTCAACAGTTAATTCCTACAGCAATTCGTGATTGCTTACTTGCCCAGGTTGTTGAGCTGTTGATTAGAGTATCTAATTTTTTCAGATAAATCTATTCTCAAAATCATCGAATGAGTGATTTGAAAATGCTACAGGATAAGATTTTACTTGCACTATGTCACCTAGAAAAACTTTTTCTACAGTCTTTTTTGATTTCATGGTTCACTTGACCGTGCATTCAACTGGTGAAGTCGTTGCTAGCGGTCCAATGTAATTCAGGTGGATGTATCCAATAGAGCGATACATAAATACCTTGAAACGAAATGTGCACAACAAAGCTCGTCCGGAAGCCTCAGTTGCCACGGGATATTTAATGGATGAGTGTACTAATTTTCCTGCTTCATATATTTATGAGGTTGAAACAAAGATAGATAAACACTCCCAGAATGACGAGGGTCCAATTTGGGATGGAATAACATTTGATATGCAGAACGATGAGTGGGTTCAAGCTCGTTGATATGTGTTGTTCAACACTCCATCAGTTATTCCATAGATACAGTAAGTTTCATAGTTGATGTGTATTTTGTTTCTATATTTATTTTATTTCTTACCTTATATTGTTTTGTGATTTAGGAATCATATCGCTGAGTTGAAACATGAAAGGCCCCGTGCAACTGAATATCAAATCCAAAAACATCGTTTCAACACATTTCATGAGTGGTTCAAGACTCATGTATGTATAATTGATTTAATATTTTTATAGTGAAACTTAGTTGTGTTTTCACAATCCTTTATCCATTAAACTATATTTTTGAAATTTTGACATTCAAAAGTTATGTGATTTAACCCATTATGTGAGCGAAGAACTCAACCAACTAGCTGATGGTCCATTTATTAAAGATCGTTGCTACAAGTCATTGGATGCTAATGGATTCTGATTTTGTATTAGCGATGTTGACATGAACCGAGCCACACAAAATAGTGGGGTTGGTTGTACTTTTGTTGGTGCGGGTTATTATTATGGATTGCTGAGAGATATTATAGAGGTTATTTATGGTCATGGATTAAAACACATATTGTTAAGGTGTGATTGTGTCGATCTAGTTCATGGAACGAATGTTGAAAACGTCCAATTTACATTAGTAAATATTTAAATTATGTTAAATAAATATGACCAAGTAAGAAATGGACCCTTCATACTGACATCGAAGGCAGAACAAGTTTACTTTTTCGGCATAGATTCTGAATGGAATGTTTGGTGAAAATTTCTAGAAGAGGGGTTTTTTCTGATTGACCAAGAGGAACATGATGTTGTCACATTTCCTAATCAAACACTTGACCAAACAATAGTAGTTGTATGAGATGAAGATATACAATGGGCTAGAGAGATAGTTGAAGGAGATATGATAGACTTGCATGATTAGTGAAAATTATAATTATATCCCCAGTTGTTGTTTTAATAATATTTATGAGTTATATATGTATAAAAATTGTATAATTTAACTATAATTTCTTTTAATGTAGGTATGTCACAGGGTGGTCACAGTGGTTCACCTAATGTTGTGGTATGTATGTTTTCATTTTTCTAAATTAATTGATTGTAATTTCCTATGTATATTTCCCTAACTATTTATAATCATTAATTTTTATTGTAATTGAATTATGAATTTATGTTTATCCAGATCTAGTGTGTCTTCTAGCAGTCATAGGGGTCCTGGTAGAGGGGTTCGATCCTGGAACTCTGGAGACCGATTGGATGTGTTATTTGATGACGCATTTCATCCAGTTAGAGAAGGTGATACTATATTGAGTTTTCAGTTTGGGCATATGATATGAGACTCAAACATATTCCATATGACAACTCATGAATGGAGTTCTTCCCCCTAGGATAATATAGACAGATTATGGATGGAGGTTCAGGTAAATTCAATGATTAATTTTTCATGATATCATAATTATTATTGTCCCATCTACTGACAATGTTTTTAACAGGATAATTTGACATCTTGTCCAGATGAGTTTCGGGCTGTATGTATGTCCATATGCTGAAAATTATGGAAGGATTACAAGTCAAGGGTAAAACCAGATCACTGGACACCATTTGTGGGTGTGCTAGAAATTCTACAGTGAGTCCCTTTGGGCATTCTTCCTGCGTAGTGGGAAGATTTGGTTTTATATTGGTAGAGTGAGGTGGTGATGGTATGATTTATTAATTTTAATCTATAAATGAATTTTTTTCAAATGTCTATTAAGTAAATACGTTGAATGTAAACCGATTCTACTCATCATTCACATAATCAGATGATGTAGGGCACGCCTTCCAGACATGGCACTCGACATGTGTCATAGCTCAGACATGATGTATTAATATAATTCACTATTCATTCATATTTTAATGATATTGTAGTATAACATGGTGAACCCCTTTATTATAGTTACACCAACACGGCGAGTCGATCAATCAGATGTCCAAATGTGTGAGGACTCGTAGGGCAGGTGATCTCGATGTTTCCAGTGTTATAGTAAGAAAATTATTTACTAATAAATGTATTTTTATTTTATATAAATTATTCATTTTTATTCATTGATTCATTATATGATAAAGGCTCAGTTTGACACTCAGTTAGTAGAGTTTCCAGAGGATCAACGTCGTAGTACTATGCATAGAGATGAAATATTTCACCGTGTCATGGGGCGTGACGGTCATGGTAATTCTTTGACTTATGGAGATGGTGTCCCACGACATGCAGTTGTTTGAGTAGATGTGATGGGTGCATGCAGAGATTTAGGGATGCATACAGAGACTGAGATATAAGATTCTATGCAGGATATACAGTGCAATTTTGAGGCATAGTTTCAGCAGTTACGTGTAGTGTGTGACGAGAGGTTGTCACAAATGTCATTATGTATCGATGAAATGACGACGCAAAAAGAGGCGCCACAGGTAAACAATAAAACAAAACATACTCAGATTCACATATATTGATATGTTTAAGATACATAATATTGATATATATTGTAGGCTCTGAATATAGCTGGTGGGCATTACAGTGATATTGGTGATCTAGAAGAGAGTGAACACCATGAATGTGGTAATTTCATTTGAGTTGATGAATTCTCTAAGAGTTTTTATATCTTTGATGAATAGAATCTTCCATTTTTACCTAGATTAGTTTGTTTTAGTATGTGTTGATGACAACTTCATGCACACCAAGACTGATGATGATCTTACCAAATATCTTGACATCATCCAGATTACACATATAAAGCATTGACTATACACCAAGCTATATATATTTCATTTTTGTATTGATTAGATATAGTTATTGGGTCAAATAATCTTAGAGGATGGTGTGTAAGTGGATGGAGAGAAACATTAGGAAGTTATTTCTTGGGAGAACCTCAATAACTCTTTCAATATCTGTAGCTTTCTATGGTGAGTGAATTATGAAGTCGTCACGTAGAGGGCACGTCAATCAGATGTCTGGTTTAAGTGGTACAGCTCAATATGCATTTTTTTAAGTGTTGGGTATGATTCATAAAGGCACATGGGGGGTCAAATGGGCATAACGAAGTCAGAACTGACTAAAATCAGATGACAATAATTGGTGAGTGAATTGTGAAGTGGTCTGGTAGACGGCACGTCAATCGGAGGTGTTGTGTGCCCACAGTGAACAAGAACGCACTGCTGGTGTCATAAACGGCCAAAACGGGCAATTATTGGTAAAATTCATATAGTAAGACATTTTATTGACCTGAAATAATAGGGAAACAATCTAATTATTATTTTTGAAATGTATGAGGAGACAACACATCAATCGAACGTGCGGTTTGCATGGTACGGGTCAATATGCATTTTTTAAGTGTTGGTCGAAATTCATAAACACGCATGGGGGGGGGGGGGGGGTCCAAACCAGCAGAACACTGTTGGAATTGCCTGAAATAAGAATTCAATAACGGGTGAGTGATGTGTGAAGTGGTCACACAGACGGCATGTCAATCGGAGGCTTCGTGTACCCGTAGTGACTGAGAACGCAGTTCTTGTGTCATAAATGGCCAAAGCTGGCGTTTAACGGTCAAATTCATAGAAGACGACATCAGATTGACCTAAAATCACATGGAAACAATATAATTATTATTTGTGATGTGTATGAGGAGATTTCACATCAATCGTACAAGCAGTTTGTGTGGAACGTCTCAATATTTGTTTTTTAAGTGTTGGGTGTGCTTCATAAATGTGCGTGGGGGGTCCAAACGGGCCCAACGAAGTCCAAATCGCATAAAATCAGACTAAAAAATGGTTGAGTGAATTTTGAATTGGTCGCATAGATAGGACATCAATCGGAGGTTCTGTGTGCCCACGGTGACTGAGAACATCATTCTGGTGTCATAAACGGCCAAAACGGGCATTTAGCGATCAAATTCATAGCGGAAAATATCGGATTGACCTAACATCACAGGGAAACAATCTATTTTTTTGTGATGTGTACAAGGAGACGTCACATCAATCAGACGTGCATTTTGCGCGGTATGGCTCCATATGCGTTTTTAAGTGTGGGCACGCATCATAAACGTGTGTGGGGGCTCCAAAAAGGCTGAACGATGTTGGAATGACCTACAATCAGACGACAACAACTGTCGAGTAAATTTTGAAGTGGTCACATAGACGTCACATCAATCGGAGGTGTCGTGTGCCAGCGGTGACCGAGAACGCCGTTCCGGTGTCATAAACGGCCAAAACGGTCATCTAACGGTCAAATTCATAGCGGAAGACATCAGATTGACCTAAAATTATAGGGATACAATATAATTATTATTCTTGACGTGTACGAGGAGACGGAACATCAATCTTACATGCATTTTGTGTGGTACAGATCAATATGTGTTTTTTAATTGTTGGGTTCACAACATAAACACGCTTGGGGGGTCCAAACAGGCCGAACCAATTCGGAATAGCCTAAAATCAGATGACAACAATGGACGAGTGAATTGTGAATTTGTCGAGTAGACTTCACATCAATTGGAGGTGTCGTGTTCCTACGGGGACTAAGAACGCACTTCTGGCGTCACAAACGGCCAAAACGGGTGTTTAACGGTAAAATTCATAGATTACGCCATCAGATTGACTTGAAATCACAGGGAAATAATATAATTATTATTTGGGATGTGTAAAAGGAGACGACACATCAATAAGACGTGAGGTTTGCACGGTACGACTCAATATGTGTATTTTTAAGTGTTGGGTGTGCTTCATAAACATGCATGGGGGGTCCAAACGAGATGAACGAAGTTGGAATGGCCTGAAATTAGATGAAAACAATGGGTGAATGAATTATGAAGTGGTTATGTAGACATCATGTTAATCGGAGGTGTCGTGTGTTCGGGGTTACTTAGAACGCAGTTCTGGTGTCATAAACGGACAAAAGGGGCGTTTAATGGTCAAATTCATAGTGGACTACATCGGATTGACCTGAAGTCACAAGGCAACAATTTAATTATTATTCTTGACATATATTAGGAGACAACACGTCAACCAGACATATAGTTTTCTCGGTGCATCTCAATATGCAGTTTTTTAGTGTTGGGTGTGCTTCATAAACACGCATGGGGGTGTCCAAACGGGCCTAACGAAGTTGGAATGTCCTGAAATCAGATGAAAACAACGGTTGAATGAATTGTGAAGTGGTCGACTGGACTACACATCATTCGGAGGTGTCATGTGCCCGCGGTGACCAAGACCATACTTCTGATGTCAAAAACGGCCAAAACGTGTGTTTAACGGTAAAATTCTGAACATAAAACTTCGGATTAACCTGAAATCATAGGGCATCAATATAATTGTTATTCATGATTTTTACAAGGATACAGCACGTCAATTGGCCATACGGTTTGAGCAGTATGGCTTAATATGTGTTTTTTAAGTGTTGGGCTCCCTTCATAAACGTGCGTGGGGGGGGGGGTCCAAACATGCCGAATGAAGTCAAAATGGCCTGAAATCAGATGACAACAACAAGTGAGTAAATTTTGAAGTGGTAATGCATACATCATGTTAATCAGATGTGTCGTGTGCCTGCAGTGACCGAGAACACACTTATGTTGTCATAAACGGCCAAAACGGACATTTAATGGTCAAATTAATAGCGGATGACATCAGATTGACCTAAAATCATAGGTAAAAAAATCTAATTATTATTCTTGACATGTACGTGGAGACGACACATCAATTGGGCATGCTGTTTTCACGTTACGGATCAATATGCATTTTTTAAGTGATGGGCGCGCTTCAAAAACGCACGCGGGGGGTCCAAACTAGCCGAACAAATTCAGAATGGCCTGAATTCAGACGACAAGAACATGTGAGTGAATTGTGAATGGTCACACAGACATCACATCAATCAGAGGTGTCGTGTGCCCGCAGTGACTAAGAAGGCAGTCCGGGTGTAAAAAACGGCCAAAACGGGCGTTTAACGATCAAATTCATAGCGGACGACATCGGATTGACCTAAAATCATATGGAAACAATCTAATCATTATTATTAACGTGTATGAGAATATGGAACGTCAATTGGATGTGGGGTTTGAGTGGTATATCTCAATATTCATTTTTATAAGTGTTGGGTGCGCTTGATAAATGTGTGGGGGGTCCAAATGGGCCGAACTACGTCAAAATGGCCTGAAATTAGACGACAATAATGGGTGAGTTAATTTTTAATTGTCCGCATAGACAACACATAATTCGGAAATGTGGTTTACGCGGTACAACTCAATATGCATTTTTATGTGTTGGGCGCGCTTCATAGACACGCGTTGGGGGTCCAAACTGGACAAATGATGTCTGAATGGCCTGAAATCAGACTACAACAATGGGTGAGTGAATGTTGAAGTGTTCCCATAGAAAAAACTTCAATCGGAGGTGTTGTGTGCCTACGGTGACTGAGAACAAAGTTCTTGTGTCATAAACGGCCAAAATGGGCGTTTAACTGTCAAATTCATAGAAGAGGACATTGGATTGGCCTAAAGTCAGAGGGAAACAATTTAATTTTTATTCATGATATGCATGAGGAGATGGATCATCAATTGGACGTGTAGCTTGCGCGGTACGACTCAATATGCATTTTTAAGTGTTTAGCGTGCTTCATAAACGCACATGGGGGGGGGGTCCAAATGAGCAGAACGAAGTTCAAATGGCCTGAAATCAGACAAAAAATGTGTGAGTGAATTTTAAAGTGGTCATGTAGATGGCACGTAAATTGGAGGTGTCGTAAGCCCACGGTGACCGAGAACACAGTTCTGGTGTCATAAATGGCCAAAACAGGCGTTTAATGGTCAAATACATAGAGGATGACATCGAATTAACCTGAACTCATAGGGAAACAATATAATTGTTATTATTGATGTTACGAGGAGACAACATGTCAATCGGACGTGTGGTTTGCATAGTACGGCTCAATATGTAATTTTTAAGTGTTGGGTATGCATTAAAAACGCATGTGGGGGTCCAAATGGGCCGAACGATAGCATAATGGCATGAAATTAGACAAAAATAATGGGTGAGTTAATTGTGAAGTGGACGCATAGACTTCAATTCAATCGGATGTGTCGTGTGCCCGCGGTAATCGAGAATGCAGTTCAGGTGTCATAAACGGCCAAAACAGGCGTTTAATGGTCAAATTCATAGAAAACGACATCAGATTGACCTGAAATCACTGGAAAAATCTAATTATTATTCGTGACATGTATGAGGAGACGGAATGTAAATAATACATGCGGTTTGCGCTGTATGGCTCAATATGCGGTTTTTAAGTGTTGGGTGTGCTTCATAAACGTGCATGGGTGGCGGGGGGGGGGGGGGGGTGGGGTGTCCAAATTGGCCGAATGAAGTCATAATGGCCTGAAATCAGGCGACAACAATGAGAGGCTGAATTTTGAAGTGTCCAAGAAGAAAAAACATCAATCAGATGTGTCATGTGCCTGCGATGACCGCTAATGCACTTATGATGTCATAAACGGCCAAAAAGGGTGTTTAACGGTCAAATTCATAGCGAAAAACATCCGATTGACATTAAATAACAGGGCAACAATCTTATTATTATTCTTTATTTTTATGAGGAGACGACATGTCAGTCGAACATATGGTTTGCATGGTACGCCTCAATATGCATTTTTTAAGTGCTGGGTGGGCTTCAAAAACACATGTGGGGGGTCCAAACGGGCCGAATGATGTCGAAATGGCCTGAAATCAGACAACAACAACGGGTGATTGAATTTTTAATTTTTTGTGCAAAAAGAACATCAATTGGACGTTTGGTTTGCACGGTACGACTCAATATGTGTTTTTTTAATTGTTGGGCGTGCTTTATAAACACGCGTGGGGGGTCCAAATGGTACGAACGAATTCCAAATGGCCTAAAATAAGACGACTAAAATGGGTGAGTGAATTTTTAAGTGTTCACGTAGATGGCACATCAATCGGAAGTGTCTTGTGCCCGCGGTGACTGAGAACATAGTTCTGGTGTCACAAACGGCCAAAACGGGCATTTAATGGTCAAATTCATAGCAGACAACATCAGATTGACTAGAAATCACTGTGCAACAATATAATTATTATTCGTGATGTGTACATTAATACTACACCTCAATCGGACCTGCGGTTTGTGTGGTACAAATCAATATGTGTTTTTTAATTGTTGGGTGTGCATTATAAACATGCGTGGGGATCCAAACGAACCGAACAATGTCATAATGGCCTGAAATCAGATGGAAAAAACAGGTGAGTGAATTTTTATGTTTTTGTGTAGACGGAATTTCAATCAGAGGTGCCATGTTCCCGCAGTGACCGAGAATGCTGTTCTGGTGTCAAAAACGGCCAAAACGGGCGTTTAATGGTCAAATTCATATCGGTCGACTTCAGATTAACATGGAATCACTGGAAAAAAATCTTATTAGAACCATAGAATTAATGATTTTAATTTTTTAAAATGGTAATCAAAATTATAAATATATTTTGAAAATAAAATACCTTCAACCTATTATAGTAAGTTTGAATTGAAATATGTTAATTAGTTTCAATTATTTGTTTATAGGTTTTATTCGGTACTAATTTTGTTATTAAATTTTGTTATGCAGTTATATATTATTGTGGATGTGGACCTTGGAAGATTAATGATGAGATTTATGTGGGTATATTTTATTATGTTATTGATATTTTTAATAAAAAATTTAACAACCTATACTGGCTGCCATTTGCAGGCCGGTATAGGGATAACATACAGTGGCTGCCATTAGGATGCCGTTGTAGTTGATTCTATCGTTGCCTACAGCAGCCACCATTTGGCGGCCACTTTAGCCCATTCCAGCTTGCCTACAGCATCCTCCAAAAGGTGGTCGTTGATCAGAATAGTGACGAGCCACAATCTGCCACCGTTTGGCGGACGCTAGGCCACCACTATAGAGCTTCAGCGACGTCTTTTGGTGGCCGCAAAAGTTATTGATTGTATTAAGGGAAGGGTACGTTTTGGGGGTTGGCCCAGGTGTGTGTGGGTAGGTTGTTTCCAAAGTATCTTCAGGATGACGCCCATGCATCTTCAGGTGTATAAGTAGTAGTTCTAAACTGGGTTTTTGTAGGCATGGTTACTTGTGGTTGTTGTGTCCTAAGTGTTTGCGGGTGAGATGTGTTATTTGGTAGCCCAGGTGTGTATGGGTGGGGTATGGTAGTGGGACTGCGGTGAGAATGGCGGGAGTGGACTAACATGTGGGATGTCTTCAACAATAGGTGGGAAAGTAACACGGGGCACCCAAAAATTGATGTGTTGGGACTATTACTTTACATGATATGAATTATTCAGTGAGTGTAGATTGGTGAGGTTTGGGTGGATAGTTTCCTTGCTATGTGCTTTGGTTATCTCTTTTTCTCATGGGGCTTTATAATTCCTCCCCACTTGTGCACAAGATATTTTAGTTATCCTTAATGAGTATACCTGAATACTCACTCTATGTATATAAAAATGCATTCATGTTTCTAGGAGGACTACAAGGACCATGTCAGACCCTACTAGTTTGGATATTGGGGCTGTTGTTGTTGTTGTTTTCTTTTCATTGGTACATCCCTTTGGATTTTTTCTTGTACCACGAAGGACTTTATTTTGGAACATGCCTATGGAAATGGATTGTGTTGGCTTTACATTTATTTCTAGTTTGGTGTTGTTGGGATTTACTATCTTGTCTCTTGGTCTTACTAAATAAAAAGGGTAACGCCTTTCATATTACAGGTGATTCTATACCCTTGGTGCTAGTCGCCACTCTGGGGCCTATTGAAAGCAGGTCTCGGGGGTCATTATCCCTCCATCCACATGAATAAGGAAGGGTCTAGCAGTTTTTGGCCCCTTCCCTCATCTTGGTGAACGCATTTCATGACATAATAATTAATAATCTCATACTAATGTAATGAATAATGTCGTACATAATAAAAATGTCTTTAGGGAATTGTACCAAGATATCATATATAGATGGGTATTACATATACTAATACCCTAGCTAGTTTGTCTCAGGAGACCAAGTTATGAATTGAGGGACTATCTATAATGGGCCCCACTTTTCATTAATTAAGTAAAATGCATTCATCATAAGAGTAATCAAGATAATTCATAACATTAACAAAGGAATGTATTACAAAATCATGGATGAACAAAACAATGGTTATCCATATTATGGAAATAAATATATAAGAAATTTTCTATTTAATGGAATAACGTGTCTACCTAGAAGAATAACCTGACATATATATAGAAACTTTGGTGTCTTCCCAATGTAATAGGAATCACCCTTATAAAATAAATAATGATAAGGTATGGGATAGTGTTTGTTCAAAGAGTTAGGTTATAAATATAATATACTAATTGATTTTAGTAGTCTATAATGGTATAATATCCAATAAATGGTAGAAATATATTTCATTAAGGTTCATAAAGAGCATGTGAATTATCCAAATCTTGTCCCCATGGAGTTTCAAGTCATGAGGGCAATCTTAGGCCCACTCATTGTTCACCATGTAATGATTGAGTTGATATTCAAACATACTCTTTCATGGTGATTACTACTAGGTGAATCTATAAAAAACATGTATGACCTTTCAATATACATATAGGGATTTAATTTCTTGAAATACAATACGCATGCTTTATTTTTAAAATTTAGTATTTTTGGGCATTATTATGGTTTGGGTAACATTTCAATCAAAAACTATTTAAATTAAAAATCGTGAAATGAAACATAAAGTTCACACCCTAAAACTAATAATTATTTTTTTTTATTTACGACATTCTTTTCATTAGATAATTATGTTTTCTTTCTCGTTGAGTTCTGTTTGGAATTTTTTAATTTTTTTTTGAGAAATGAGTGTTTTGGGATTGGCATAATCTAGCGCACGGGGAGAGCACATTATGGAAACCATGTGTTTTCACCGAGGTAACAGTGCAGTCTGCCCGATGTTAAAAAAAATATTTAAATGAATAATAATAAAATAATATAATATAAAATAAGAAAAATGAAGTAATAATGAAAATTATAAATAATTTTTTAATAATAATAATGATATTATTATTAATAATAATAATATTATTATTATTATTAAGTTGTTATTATTATTATTATTATAAGATTATTATGTTTTTATTTTATTTTATTTGATTAGAGTTTCTGCTTCCCTCACCCTCTCGCATCACCATATATACCCATTCCATCTCCATGTTACAGAACCCCGTGCTTGAGATCTCCCCTTCAGCGCCTCCCTCTCCTCCAACCAGAGAGCTCCCCTCTGATGGCCTCTCCCTCGTGCAACCCCTCTGGCACCCCACTCTCCCGTTTTTCACCCCTTCAGCACATTCTTATCCCTTGTGTGACCCCACTGACGCCTTTATCTCCCTCGTACGACCCCACTAGCACACTAATTCAATGTGTGACCTCGCTGGCGCCCTCTACTCCAACGACTACACCTCCCCCCTCAGATGGCCACACCTCCTCCCTCCAGCCGCCACAACCTTATGGGTAACATATTAGGGGTTTTCTTCACCTTATTTAGGTTTTTGATTTTCTAGTAGGTATGGTGTTCGGTTAAATGTTTAATTTTTAGTTTTTTGGTTTGATCACTTGGATTAGTGTTCTATCTTGGTTACCTTTTTGGTGTGGTTGAGGTAAAATTGAGATGTCACACCATTTTTATGAAATCATCTTTGTTTGAGGTAGGTGATTCTATTATTAAACATTGTTAGATAATTTAATTTTATGATTTTGATTTATAATTGTGTTATATGGTTTTCATGTGCAGTGAAAAATGTAATTTTTAAATGGTTTGTGAATGGAATTGAGTTGATTTTGGTTTTAAGGTGGATTTTACATAATGGGGATGGGTGTATTTGTAGCATAAAAGCTTATGGTGAATCTTGAAAATGAATTATTAAGTGTATAAATGATTTATTAAACTATCTAAATTATTTTTTTAAATTTTATAAATGATGAAAATGGTGTTTGGAAAATGTTTTAGTTTGCATTTAATTTTAAATAGATGAATTAGAGTATGTTTTTGGGATAAATCTTTTTGGTGAATCTTGGAAATGTTTTGTTAATTATTTAACTGATTTATTAAGTTGTATTTGTGGTAAGAAAGTGGATTATGAATGGGATTTTCATGCATTTGGTTTTAAAAGATATTTTTTTATGAGAAATTGGATGTGATTTATGTACAAACCTAGGTTGAGTCATTTGATAGGAATTTATAAATTGTTCAAGAGGTTTATTAAAATTTTTGTGAGATGTGAAACATATTTTTAAATGGTTTTGGTGTGTGTTTGATTTTTAAATATGGATTTGGGCATGCAAGTTGTGGCTTGTGTTGTGAAATTCCTTGTTTGGTTGATGAATTGTGGATCTAGTGTGTTATTTGATATGTGAAACATGATTGAGAATAAAAGTAAGATCATGTATCTTTGTGGGTGGACTATGAATAGTATGTTTGGAGACCACATGGCCATTGGGGTGTCCCATCCTAGTGGCTCATGCATAAGAAAGCTGTTGGTCGTGGTTTTTATACCACATTTCACCGAGGTAGAAGGATCCTAGGGTCCAATTACTGGCTAGTTCCTATCAGTATTTCGTATGAAAGTGTGTTTTCTTAAAAGTTTCATCCATTAGAACTATTTTTTATTTAAAGTTTTTTTATTCAAAGTTGTTTTTCTTAAAAAAATTCTTTAAATGGTCCCCAATATTTATTTTATTCATAAACCATGAATGTTATTTTTCATTTAGTGTTTATGGAATGGAATCCTATTTTGGGTGGAATCCTACTAGGATTAGGATCACACCCTACATACACCCTTGGGTGTATCAAGATCTTGTTGTATGTTTGTTCTAGGTAAAGGAAATGTGCATTGTGTGGATGGTTTGGGTTCCTAGTGGTATCTCCTCATGGATAATAGTGGCAATATCTTATGGATTTTGTTACTCATGTTTCTTGAAGGTTTGGTCTAGAGTTTTACTTTTCATTTTTTGTAGTCCTTTTGGGGTTTTTTCTTAGATTTCTAAACATTATATTTGAAATATGATAATAGCTTGTTTGGTTGTCTATTGTAAGATTTGGTTTATTTTTATTCTATGTTTTTTATCATTATAGCATCAGTTAAATCATTATAATGTTGTAATATTGAAATCCAGTCACTTGGGCCAGCCCCTAGGGATCAGGAACGCCCTTTTTTCCTTGTCATAGATTGACTCGGTTGACCAGCTCAGGGTCGACCCGAGTTGGTTCATGAAAAAATGGTATCAAAGCAGGTCATTCTCTTATGGTTCTTGTTACTTCAGTGAATGTGTGGTTATACTAGAGCTAGGATTCTCTAAAATCAATGTTCTGGTAACAATTAATGTTCCTGGCCAACACACCTCAGGGCGTGACTTGATTTACTAGGTCAATTCAGGTTCTATCTGCGTCTTTGGGTCCTAATAGTTTATCATTGTTTGGGAAATGAAATGAGAGTTGGGTTAGTAGTCTCAGTGATCTTTTAAGGCATGGAAATCCATGTGATGTTGGGGACATTGTCCTAGAACCCTCCCATTAGTGGTGGTGTGATGGGTGTGTGTCCACCAACCGTATATTTGAGTCACCCATCGACACTAGTTTCCTCTTGATTTGTTCGATGTCTTTTTGGGTTTTGGAAAATAATTTTTGAAATCCCTTATTTTGGAATCATGAAAACATGGTTTTAAAGTAAAAATGTTTTGGTTAAGGGATTGGGGAAATGAATTTTCAGAATTCACTAAACAGAAATTTTGGAAATGTGAACTTTTGTAAAATGATTCTGAGTAAATATGATGACTGTATTAAGGGTGGATTTTTATAAACATTGTTTGTGGTTTATTATAAAAATTGGTTATTTGGGGAAAAGGATAATTATTTTCCAAAAGGTCTTAAAAACTAGTATTAAATGAGAATACAAGAGTTCTAATTAAAAGGATATTTCTGAAAATGTTTTTTATTGAATTTTTGAAATGGGAATGTGAGTTTAATGTTTATTTTGGATAGTGGAACAGTTTTTCATTAATATTTGGTACTTCCATGAGTGATTACATGCATTTTATATTTGAGGGAAGTCAATGGGTTCCCAGTTTGGAATTTGAAAAATTCATTTGATGAGCTCCATGGGATACCATTGGTGAATGTACAACCGACCAATACTATTTTATTTTTAAATGAACTTTTAAAAGAAAATGTAATATTTAAATAGTTGGTAATTGTGTGGTGTGTCTTTTTGTACTTTTGAAATGTTTTATGTGAGGTGTTCCAAGACTGAAAATCCATCATAGTTGACTCGCATTAAATTTTTGAGCTCTTCCTAGTGATTTTGTTTTGGGATAAGTTAATGGTTCATTTTTTAGGAAATGTTTCTGGAAGCATTTTCAATGGTTCCCTTTTCATGTTCATAGTCTAATATTTTATATCTTTTATAGTGGGTTTTTTGTACCCTCTATTTCTTTAGGTTGCTATTGTATTCACCCATAAATCATTATTTCACGTCTGAAGTATAGTCATAGGTGATTCACCATTAGCAAATCCTATGGTTTATTAATATATGTACTTTCCTCTTAATCTTTGGAAATTGATTCTACCAATCCTATTTTTGGTTAAGAGGATCCTCTTTCAGTGGGAGTGTGTTTGTGAAATAGAGATAGTATAATAATTCAATTTGGAACCTTTATTTCTGGTGGTTCCATGGTTTAGAAAGAGGCATGGAAACCTTATCCCTCAATGTTGTGATCTGTGTATGTGGAAGAGTCTCTCCGTAATTATAAGGAGGAAGGTATGTTTGTTTTCATGAACCTTGGGGATTATACCCATGTGGGTGTGACACTATGTGTGGTTGTCCATGTCTAAATAGCCTCATAAGTCCATTTCAATTTTGGTTTTTATTTGGGATCATCTGAGAATGGTAATACCCGTGGGGGTGGTGAACCATGTAGTGTCTTCTATTTGGTTTGGATTTTTTTTAATTGGGCCCCTTATGGTAGGAAATTTTATATTCAATAAGCTTTCATGTTAACTATGTAGATTTTTCCATGTCATTCAGTTCCATTCAGTTAAGCTAGTTGATCATTGTGGTGGGAAGACCCATCATGGGTCTCATTGAAATTCCACTAAAATGAATTTACGTAGCACATTCATTATGCTGGTGATTCTAGTCGGGCCTCCATGTGTTTATTCTCTAACTGTATCTTGGGTTCTTTTAGTGGGGATTATATTCAGGACTCCCTATGTCAGTAACTCAGTTATTTTCATAGTTTTAACTTGGAGATATGTAGTCTTGTTCAGATCTATCTATCCTTAAACTTCTCCCTTGAGTAAACATTTCTAATGGAGCACACCCAATGATTTCACTGAATCAAGATCATGGTAAAATCCATTGGGATGTGGTTTGACCTTGTTTACTTGTTTAAAGATAGTTTTTATTGTCTCGTTGTTAAGGTCTGAGTATTTTTGGTTTAACGGGTTGGATTATGCATCATGATAGTTTTTTTCCATTGATCGATCAATTGGAGTTGTTTAAAATTTTGTGGTGGGTGAGACATAGTGGGGAAACCATTTGGGGTCTCCCAAGATCAAATTTCAAGTATTTTTCTTTGTTGTTAGTTTCCTTTCCTCACCCTCATTTTTCTTCAAGACTATCTTTGAGGTGACAAGGAGTACAAGTTCATTTTTTCCAAAAAACCTTGGGATGGCTTTCTAGGCGCGTAAAGCATTATAGTGGGGAGATTTGTCACACCCATACCATTGTAATTAAATTTTTTATTTATTAATTTATAAGATTAGAATTATTTTTTGGTGGTTAGGGTTGAGTCTTGGTTTCAACGTTTGAGTTTTAATTGAAAAATTAGTGTTTTGGTCTTGGCAGCATCCAGTGCACGAGCATAGAACGGTTTGGAAACTGTGTAGCTTCACCCAGGTAACTGTGTGGCCTTACCGATGTTCAAAATAAATTAAATAAAATTAATAATAATAAAATGAAAATAATATCAAATAAGAAAATGAAATAATAAATTAAATTTAACAGAATATTTTAATAATAATGATGATAATATTATTATTAAGATTATTATTATTATTATTATTATGTTATTAAAATTATTAATTTATTATTATATTTATATATTTTATTAGGGTTTCCTCCACCTCAACCCCACCCCCATCACCTTCCTTCTCCCTATCCTTTAACCCCTTGTTGGTCAGTTCCCCTCCAAGGCCTCCATCTCCACCTTCTAGAGAGCTCCTCTATAGCGGCCTCTTCCTCGCGCGACCCCACTGGCACCCTAGTGTCCCTTGTGTGACTCATTCGATAACTCACTCTCCCTTGAATGACCTATATGGAACCCTCCATTATCATGTGACTCCAAGAGTTTCCTCCCTTCTGGTGACCTCACCTGCCCCCTTCAGCGATCGCACCTCCTCCCTTTAGTGGTCGCACCCTTCCGAGTAAATTTTTAGGGTCTTGCTTCTCCTTATTTAGGGTTCTAGTTTTCTAGTGGGTATATTGTTTGGTTTAGCATTTAATATTGAGTATTTTTATTTGATATCTTAGATAAGATATTTATCTTCATTTCTTGTGGTGTGGTTGATGTGTTATTAGGTATTTCGTAACAATTTTATGGATTCTTCTGGGTTTGAGGCAGTTAATTCCATGCTTAAACATTGTTTGAATAATTTAATATACTTGTTTAAATTTATAAATTTGTAATATGGTTTTCATGTCTGGTGAGAATGGTAATTTTTAAATGGTTTGTGAAAGTAATTGTGATGATTTTTGTTTTAAAGTGTATTTTATATAAGGTAGATTGGTGTATTTTCAGTGTAAACTCTTATAGTGAATCATAAAAATGTTTTATTAAGTTTATAAATGATTTATTAAATTTTGTAAATGGTTTTTTATATTATATAAATGAGTTGAATGGTGTTTGGAAATTTATTTAGGGTGTGAATTTTTTTAAATAGGGTAATTTGAGTATGTTTTTCGAATAACACCTTGTTGTCCATCATGTAAATGTTTTATTAATTGTTTTACTGATTTATTAAATTGTATGTATGGTAAGGAAGTGGATTATGAAAGGTATTTTCAATAATTTGTTTTTAAAATGGATTATTCATGAGACATTGGGAGTGATTTATGTACAAACCATATATGATTCATTTGATATCATTTTATAAATTTTTTAGGAGTTTTATTAAATTTTGTATGAGATGTGAAACATATTTTTAAATGGTTTTGATGTGAGTTTTATTTTTAAATAAGATTATTGGAATGTAAGTGGTGGATTGTAGTGTGAAATTCATTGTTTGGTTGATGAATTGTGGATGTGGTGTGTTATGTGATATGTGAAACATGTTTGTGTATAATGGGACACCCAAGTATCTTAGTGAGTGGACTAAGAATAGTATGTTAATGATTCATAAGTCATTGTCGCATGATTTAACTTTTCTTGATTGAAGATGAAAAAACTAACTAAAATGTGATGATGTTTGAATACCACTATCCCATTTGAGTATCCTCTCATAGTGGATCGTGTAGGAGAAAGATATTTCTTTTGGTTTCTATTCCACATTTCACTAAGATACAAATATTCTTGGGTCCCATTGATAGCTAGTGACTTGGTTTCTCCCATGACTAGTGCTTAATATTTATACATAACATAGCATCAGAATACAGTATGTTGGGTTGGTAATTTCAAAATCAAGTGTGTTTTATTTAATGTTTTATCCTTTAGAACTATTTTTCATTTAAAGTTGTTTTTATTAAAAGTTGTTTTTCTTAATAGTTGTTTTCCTTAAAATTGTATCCAAATTTTATTTTTTTATAAAACATGAATGATTGTTGTCGCTTAATGTTTATGGAATAGAAACCTATTTTTGGTGGAATCCTACTATGATTAGGCTCACACCGTATATACACCCTTAGGTTTATATATATTTTGTTATATGTTTGTTCCACGTAAACGAAAGATGTTTTCTGTGGATAATTTGGGTTCTTAGTGGTATCTCCTCATAGATCATGGTGGCAGAAGATTGAGGATGATTCCCCTCACATTGTGTCGAGGATTGGGTTAGAGTTTTAGTTTTCATTTTTTGTGGTCTTTTTGGGGTTTTTTCTAAGGGTTGTAAACATTTGATTTGAAATTTTCTCATGCCTTGTCAGGTTCTCTATTCTAATATTTGGTTTAGTTTTCTTCTTGGTTGTTAATCATTATTGAATCGGTTAAATAATTCTCATGCTGTAATGTTGATACCCATGCACATATGCCATCCCATGGGGATAGAAACTGCCCTTCAGTCCTGGTCATGAATCGACTCAGGTAAAAGGAATTTGAGATAAATAGACCATTATCATTAATCCCACTTATCCCAATGTGATCAAAACTCTTATATAAAAATATAACTATCTTAATAACATATTTATAAGAATGTTTTATACATATACCATTTTTATTATTAATTTATAACCATTTATTACATATATATTAGTATGTTATGTTTTATTTTCCTCATCACATTTTATTAGCATCGATTTCTTGTTTAATATTATTTTTTAAATTGTGGTATTGATTTTTATATATATTTTTTAATTTATTAATTCCAATATAATTATTATCATAGGAACAAAAATTTCATTACAATCTATAAATTTCTAATTTCAACCTCTAATATTTTTAGTATTTAAACCTAATGGTGACATTTATAATGAGCTTATTTTGACAGTTTCGATGAACAAAGGGCGGTATATTAACAATAAGTTAAATGTTAGTCTAACCTTTCTAGAACTATAAACCAAAATATATATTATTATTTATTTATAATAACAATGTTATTTATGATTCCATTTTCATCGATGATATAAATTTATAGCATTCTTCATGTTTGGGGTTTAAATCGATCCAAACAAGAATATAATATAATCTATGTGTTAGTCTTGTTATAAAAGTGATTATTTTGAATTAATATCCTTAATAAAAATAATAATGAAATTATTTATATTTTTATTGTTTTGAAAGGAAATTAAGTGATTGTAATTAATAATAATGAAACTATATGAAAAATGATAAAGGTTACTCCAAGGAGGCGGTAGTACGCACAAATGTAGGAATGATGTTTTCATTTTTTTAATGAAAAGGTGGAAAGAATGTTAGTAGTTATTCCCATAATATAACAACATTCAGTATACTATTAAAACTAATGTCATCATATAATATTAAAAATATATATTGGAAATTTCATGATAGAAAATAATCTATGTTAGGTAAAAGTTATACTTATGTTTTGAACATTAGTTTCCCAAGAGGACTCTTTCAAATCTAAGAAATACTACAAAATTTATGTCTAGATTATTAATAATTTGTAGTTGTATTATACAGGAATTAATAAGGTTGTATTTTTAATAGGAAAACAAACCTATAGAGTGGTATTGAAGGGGTGGTTAGAGACCCCTTTCATTAGTGGTGAGAATGGAATAATAGGAAATATTTTATATTAATATTAAGAGAAAATAGGTCAAGAAAGCACAAAAATGGGAAATAATTGAGTTTATATTGGTTTAGGTCGACAAAAACATTAAAAAATCAATTAGTAACGTGTTTTTAATATATAAGGCCATATACCCCTTTGATAAACCATTTTTACCCCTTTTAGATTTTACATCATTACAGAGTATTTACATAAGTGTTATTTTTATTTTATTAATTTATATAACATAAAAATTCTTTTTAATTTATATTTTTTTGAAAATAAGGTTTTTCTCCATATAATATAATTAATATTATAAATAATTAAAAATTAACTTTTAAATTAAAACAATTATTACATATAAAAACTATATTGTTGAAAAAAAATCTTGTTTTTACGATTAAGTGTTCTTAATATTATTTGTTATTGATTAAAAATTGGATGAGTTTTACTAATTTTATATGTTGTCTTAAAATTATATTTAATTAATTTTTTATGATAGAAATTTTTTTTATTGGATAAATATTGCCCACTTTTACCATTATCATGGTAAATAACTTTAATCTTAAAATTCTTATTTTTTAACCTAAAAATGAAATTGAAATTATTATATAATATGAAACTGTTAATCTAAAATATTAGATCCACTGCTTTTTATTATTTAATATATTTAATTGATGGAAACTATTTGTTAATTTAAGTGAATAAAAATGTTTTTAGAGTAAAATATTACTAAAATGTCATAAATGATAAACATGGTTTTTATTAATTAACTATTTTATTTTTATATGAATAATTTTACTCATAAATAATATTTTAATAAGAAAACAATTATATATTTTTAAATTATAATTACCTTTGGATATAATCAATAAAGCTATGATTCTAGTAAAAACAATAATTTTCACTATTCTTCTAAAAAATAATTTATATAATATAAAAACAAAATAATCCTAAGATAATTTTCACATGATTGATGTAAATATAGAATAATTTTATCCAATATAAATCATATAATTTTTGAAATTTTACTATTAATTATAATCATGAATAAAGTCTCTTCAGAGTGTACATTGTGTAGCAGTTTTACGGTGTGGTTCTCACTTACTATAGTAGGCTATCAGGTATTATAGTGTGCTTAGACTGATTGAATATAAATTCCTTAAATTATTTAAAGTCATTAAAACCATGATCCAACGAGTAAAAATAATGAAAACGACCTCCAATTTCAGTTAAATCATAAGAAAACAATCATAGAATGATTTTAGAAATGTAGGGAATGACAGTGTGACCCTACATGTTATCATTTTCCCAAGAAGACAAAAAATGCCTTTTTATTGTTTCTAAACACTAAAATGTTATTGTAATGGAAAATACCATAAAAAGAATCATATTACTGTTAAATTATAGTAAAGAAATCTATGAATTATTTTTATGTGTATAAGTTGATGAAATAACAATCTAGTATGTGGTGTGCTCAGACTGGCTAAATAAGTAGTTGTCAAATAATTGGAAGTATCTAAAAACTTTTGTTATAGAATAAAAACCAAGAAAATACTTCCAATTTCTGTGAAATACTATTTTAATAACAATAGAATGAATTTTTAAATTATGGGAATGACATTATGTCAATCCAAATTTTTGTTTGAATGAGATGATTGAAATAATATTTTAGTGGTTTAAAACATCAAATCATGTGTGTAATGGTCAAACACATATAATCCAAACAATTGTTTTTATGAAGCCACTTTTATGGAAATGTGGGAACCATACAAAAACCTCCACAAGTACCTGCACATCCCACTTAGACAAACACCATAACATACAAAATACCAAATTCAAAATCCACACCAGCCAAACCCTACCGCCACTACAGCAATAAAAAAATCGAAAAAAATAAAAAATTCAAAATAAAGGAATCAAGATCCATCACAAAAATCATGTTGTCTCATCACATGTCACCTCGAGTCTAGCACTATTCCTCGGGTCACACACCCAATGTGATAGCCACCCAATCCGCATCAAACTAGATCGCTGGTGAACTCCACCGGCATCCGTCGTCATTGTCGAAGAAACCTTAATCGTCTCCACCATAGTCGAACAACATGCCAACATCTACACCATTGTCGTCGTCCTCCTATAAACACCACACCATCATTGTGGCATGAATAAGCCAGAACCCAACCATACCAGATGCAGAATTAGAAAGAATCATCAGGAAATCCGTATAGAAATCCACCATCGTATATGCAACACACTGATCTTCTATCAAAAAAATGATACACAGGTTGCACGAGAAGAATAAATCGCCACCAGATACCACCTACAAAAACCTTTTAGGAACCACCATTCCAGCTCCAACTCGGATATGAGCAGAGGTCCCTGAGGCAAGGGCAGGGATGAGACCGGATGGTGCCTCCAAGAAACAGCATCTCACCTAGACTGAAATCAGAAACCAAAACCAAGATCAAGCTGACACAGGAGAAACTAGAAATACCTCCACCCCTATTCCACTCATCCCAAAACCATGGAGTAACCATATCTCTAGATCTGACATGGATTGGAGTGATGGAACATTAGTTCAGGGAAGGGACACAATAGTAGGGGGATACAACAACCACCATCGTCGGGATCAAACACCACTTATGAAAGACGCAAAAAAAACCACTCCACCAGAGATAATCATCACATTAATAAGTAAAAGGATGAAAGATTATGCAATAATAGAAAAAGAAGAGGAATAGAAGGGGAAATGGAACTCAGATGCGCCTC
This sequence comes from Viscum album, assembly GCA_963277665.1. Lineage (NCBI taxonomy): Eukaryota > Viridiplantae > Streptophyta > Magnoliopsida > Santalales > Viscaceae > Viscum > Viscum album. Next base: position 1,088,709,797 of record OY728129.1, read on the forward strand.
CATCCCCTGAAAGAGAATGTTTTCGGAAATCCTAGACGAGGCTGAGAGAGGGAAGGGGAGAGCCGAGGGAGCACAGAGCAATCCAAACCCATATAAAATGACCTCATATTGATGTGAAATCATGATAAAACCATCATTGAAATATTTTTGATTTGTATGAGGAGATTTCATGTCAATTTCTCTTATGGTGTGCTCGAACTTACTTAATATGTAGTTTGTAAATAAATAAAAAAATTTATAAACTTGTACCAGAGGATCAAGACAAAGATAAATACTAAAACTTTCCATGAAAGCATATGTTAAAAGTGATATATTTGTTTTATAAATTTTAACAATGAAATCATCTCAATATAAAATTTTATTTCTAGATATGATTGAAAATACCTTTTAGTGTTTTAAAACAAAAAAAACATTCAAGTAATGGTCAAAAAAATAATAAAACGTTTATTGATGAGATATCATTGTGTAAATATATCTTTATTATTTTATATTTGTATAACTAGATTTGATGTGTGGTGTACTTAGGTGGTATGAATAAACAATTCTTAAAGAATTAATATACCATAAAAACATCTAACATAGGGTCAAAAATAAGAAAATGACCACTAATTACCGTGATATCATAGGAATATTACGATATATTGATTTTTGAATTGTAAAAAAATACAACATGTCTACATGATTTGTCATTTTTTTGAGATATCAAAAAACATATTTTAGATCTTTCATCCACTAAAACATTTGTGTAATGGTATAATTTTGGAAAACTGTCTTATATTGACATCAAATAATATGAAAACTATATTTGAATTATTTTTTATGTGTACAAGAGGATGGGATTTCAATATGACTTTAAATTTTCCGTGAATTATTAAATAAAAAGATGTTAAATAATTAAATATATTTGAAATCATTTTCTAGAGAATACAAACCATAAAAAGGTCCTTAGATTTCTGTGAAATCAAAGTAGTACAATTGCATATTCATCATTGATATATAAGAACTAATAATGCATTTGATAGAGTTATTTTTTGTTCAAGAGGATATAAAGAAAATTTTTGGTTTTTTAATACACTAAACCATTTATATAATGATAAAACCCACAGAAAACAACCTCAAATTCAAGAGAAATTACATGAAAAAAATATCTAAAATATGTGTGACATGCTAGGAATAATTCAAGAAAATATGGTGTTTGATGTACTTGTAATAACATAATATGTAGGTATACGTTAAAAAATTATTAAAAACATATAATAGGTGGAAAATTATATGACCACTTTCTATTTATTAAACTAATTTTTAATTGAAATAATCATCTGACAAATGATGGAAGATTATGGGTATAGTGACTAAACATAAGTTGACCGACCCTAGATTATATGATCGGGCCAGAGGATCAAAAGGGAACTATGAATCTCAATAGGAGTAGTCAAAATATATCATCCAGTACTAGATCTCTTTGGATGTTCCCCAGAGGATAATAAATAATTAATTATTGGGGAATTTATGAATAATAATATATGTAATATTGAGGGTTTAACTTCTCAATATAATGCTATAATCACCATTATAGTGGTAAATCAATTTTCAAATTTAGAAGCTGGTGATGTTAGTGATAAAAACTTTGTTTAACCTTGGTTCTTAGAGAGTGAACATGATCCAAATGCATCTTATATTCAAGAATAAATTATTAGAAATATATAGATAGTTAATGTGATAAAATCTTGGAAAAGTGCACTCTTCCCCTATAAAGGATGATGATAAATCAATAAGGTGGTTTAAAATCATTTGGAAATTACAGATTGGTACAACCTAGAATTGATTCTAAGACACATATATATAAGGCTTCCTTATTTACTAATCTTCCTATATTAAAATATTTTCATTGGATTGGGTAGGGGAATTCTCTAGCTACTAGTATTGTTATTTAATTAAATACCTTGGATTTATCTTCTGAACATAATGTTGGTCACACTATTCTATATAAAACAACTCAATAGGTTTCAAACACTATATTTAATGAGGTCAATTAGATTTATCAATCCAAATATGGTCCACCTGAAGGGATATCCCTAGATAGAAATCGTCCACAATATGAGGTTCTGGTTTTTAATTACTCTATGAAGACTTCTAAGGATTCTCCTACTCTAGTCATTCCAATGGATACAAAGCATTCCTTTTAAGGAAACACTTTTCTTTTTTACACACTTAAACATGATTTATTAAATATACTTGCAGTTGAGACAACTTCTAGGATCAAGATTTCTAGTGTCCTGAGATATTAGGAACATTACATAACAACTGAAGACATAAAATACAACATATTTAGTAAAAAATTATTTTACATGAACACAACATTCCTTCATAATTATCATTTCATGGGATAACATGAGGACATACATAAGAAATGGGTGAGCTATAAATCCTAGTAAGGTATTAAAAAAGGAATAACATGAGGAATACATTTCATGTTAAAAAATATGCATTTCAATGGATCAAAAGAGAAATATGAACATAAAGGAATGATATAGAAAAATTATCATAACTTGTAAATGTGGAAACAACATACAACATGATATTAGCATGACCTAAGTCTCATTTATCATGGATTAGTATGAGTAAACCCTTATTGCACAGGAATTAGCATGAGTAAACACTCATTGCACATGCATTAGAATGAGTAAACCCTCATCTCACATGAATTAGCATGAGTAAACCCTTATTTCACATGGTATATCATGATATGAAACATTACCCAATTCATTGGAGTGTTATTAGGGAGCACCCTTTATAAAAATTTTATTCACATGCTTAAGTGTGCCACATAGGTCATATAACATGGAATCATTCAACATCATAAGTTATTCCACAATTAAAAAATTTGTAATAAATACATGTAAGTACCATTAAATATGTATATGTGCATAAAATTTAATACCCTTGATATAGAAATTGGTCTAGTATTCACTATACGATGAATTTCTCTTGGAAAAGTGCGGTGTAATTTTAGCAGTATAACGACGTGACATAAAAATTCATAAAAAGGTTGATAATAGAGAAAGGGGTATATCATCATATGTAAATGAAATGGAAATTAATGGGTGATATAGATAAATTTCCACACACATGTAATTTTTAAATAGAAGGTGTAACATAATAAAAAACATGAAGAAATAGGAGAAATGGTATAACTCTTACAAAATTTAGGCATCTTAAAGGGTGTATGCTGGAGGGATTAATGATAGAGAAAGAGGTATATCATTATTAAAACAAAATTATGGAAGTATTTGGAGGTGATAAATCATACCCCAACATTTTTAATTGAAAATTAAATGGTATATCAACATAGGGAAACATGGACAAAAATAAGAAAGTAAGAAGTCCCTTACGAAAATTTTTCATGGTAACGGGTGTACACAAGGGTTCATAAGAGGGATAAATGATATTTAAGGGTATATCATGATTTATACATAAATATGGAATTAGGTATTATATTTAATAAAATATATTAATATAGGAATAAAATAAATTAAAATACATAACACGGAACGAATGCTTGGTAAAAGAGGAGGGTGGAAGATCCCTTTCGAAATTTTGGAATTGTAACGGCTTAGGTAAGGGTAATAATGATTGAGGATAAATAATCCATTATAAAAATAACATAAAATAGATAGTAATTTAATTATTATTAAATAATGACATTATAACCATTTAAAATTATAATAACTACTTTCGAATAAGATGCTTTAATATGAAAGGAGGAGAGGAAAGTGGGGATCCCTTACTTGGATGTGTGATACCAAAGGATTGGGAGAGGTTTGGGATAGAATAAATGGGATATTTGGGCACCTTGGGATGATTCTAGATTGAGGAGGGTATATTTTTGTCAAGCTACAATGTTTTGAGTGAAGAGGAGTGGGATATTGAGTGGGTTTATATAGCAAATGAGAGGGAATTCATTATTATTTAGGTTTTGGACACTACACATTAAACTAATGAAAACTACACACCATCCCATGGTTTTTGCCCATGGTTTCTACCAAATTGTATTAGAATACAATATTTTATAAAAAAAATTTATGAAAATATTAAAATATTAGGATTTCATATGTGGAGGGGAGTCACAGTTTCAAGGGAATCATTATTAAATGTTAAAATGTTTTATAAGTTTTGTAGGGTCCACTAAGGAATTATAGAATTGAAATAACAAATATAAAATCCCAATATGTTATAGAAAAAAATATCTTGTATTAATATACATTTAATAATATTTTACTACATCACTATTGGGCCATTATGATGTCATAAAACACAATATATATTTATTCAGTATTTAATTTTTAACCAAAATTTTGACCGTCTAATAAAATTATGAAAAATTCACCATTGGATAATTTCAACATCCTGATTCCAAAAATAATATTTATTTTATAAAAATAATTTTATAAATATTTGAATTTTCACTTTTAAAATAAAAACTGACATTTATAGATAATTTACAGGCAAAAAATAGTTTTTAAACCTTAAAAAATTACATTTGACTTAATAAAAATTATATACTCATTTATTATTTATAAAAGTAATTCTATAATGATATTTTATTAAAATATTAATTACAATAAATTAATAAAAATAAATTCTTTAATTAATAATACAATTTCTATTTTATATTGTAAAAATATAATTCTTATTAAAATGAATACTTAATCATTTATAGAGTAAAAAATTATGGAATAAATATAATCATAATTTATAAATAAAATGGGTTTTCTTATGACACTATTATAATAAAATTATTAATAATAACATAGTTTAATATAATAATTTATATATTTCCCCAAAGTTCTATTTTTTTAAAAAAAAATCAATTTATCTAATTCATTATATTTTTAAGAAAAACTATTCTCATAAAGGAATTGATGGAATAATAATTTTTATTTTTAAAAATGGATTACACAATAAGTAACTAATAGTTTGTCACATAATCCCTTATAACACCCGCATAAGGCCTATGGTTAAGGTGTACGATTATGAAAGACTCTTTGGGTGGCTCAGATAACATTGCTCAGGTGGTAATATCTATTAAATTCCACTTATCTCATATGTTATTTCATTTAAGATCAATGTGTTGAATATATGCTTGGTATTGGTCAAGAGTAAAGCCAAATTAAAATCCCGCTTTCTTGGTCTCGAACAAATGAGCTTCATACAGCTCGAGTCTACTGGATGAGACCATTCTCTCCTTTGTGTGTGTCAAAAAAAGATATATTTTTAAAACCTTAAATTTATTCTTGTCATATGATTACTGTTAAATGGTTACATCATCAATTTTAAGGATAATTAACGGTTATTTAATCCCAATTGGATAAAATAAAAAGGGTGAATTTATTTTCTATATCTATAAGACATTTAATTAAATAAAATAAAGTTAATGTTATTCATGAATGTCTAGGTTGTTACAACCTTCCCCCTTAAGAAATTTCACACTCAAAATTTTCTTTTCCCTCTATAAGATAGATGACGCTAACTTTTTCACATCACTTCCTCCAGTTCCCATGTTACTTATTCATACTTGTGGTTTCTCCACAACACTTTGGTGAGGGACATTGTCTTAGTTTGTACAAATTTTTTCCTACAATCTAATATCTTCACTGGATTTTCCTTATAAGAGAGGCCATTACCTAATATAACCACTTATAGATTGAGTAAATGTGATGGGTCTGTTATGTACTTCCTCAAGAGTGATACATGGAATAAATCATGTACTTGAGATAGGTTCAGTGGGAGTGCTAGTCAATATTCCAATACTCCAATGAGATCAAGGATCTCAAAAGGTACTATGTACTTTGGACGAAGCATTACCTTCTTCCCAAATCTCATAACGCTCATCCACAGTGATATGCAGAGGAATACCATGTCTCTAACATCAAACTATAGGTCAAATCAAATATTGTCAACATAGCTCTTTTGTTGACTCTGAGCAGCTTTATTGTGTTTTTGTATGGTCTTAACATTCTCCATCATTTATTAGACCATTTCCAGACCTTGATGTTTTATCTCTCCAACATCATTCCAACATGCCAGTGTTCTTCACCTCTTCCGATAAATGGCTTTATAAGAAACCATTTGGATGTATGAGTGGAAACTGTTATTGTAAGACATCTCAACCATAGGAATATATTGATTTCATCCTCAATTGATGTCCATTGACAATTCCCTCAACATGCCCTCAAGTTTTTAGATAGTCCACTCATATTGGAAATCAGTTTGAGGATAACAATACGTACTGAAGTTCATCTCATTATTCATATTGTCTTGGAGACTCATCTAGTACTCATAGGTGAATCTTGGATCTCTATTGGGTATAATCGATAGTGGTTCTCCCTGAAGCCTTACCACTTCTCTATGTATATATGTTCGTGTTGATCCAAGGAGAAATCCTCCCGAATTTCAATGAAGTGTCTAGCATTTATAAGATGGTCCACAATAACCCAGATAGCATTGTTTCATTTGGAGGTCATTGGAATTCTTGTGAAAACATTCTATGGTGATGTTCTCCCATTTTCATGTTGGAATGGGTAATGGTTGTATTATCCCCTAAGACTTCGGCCTCTAATCCTTTAGTTGCTGACATACCAATCACTTTGATGTATACTTAGAGATCTCCTTCTTCATGTTTTCCCACCAATAATGCTCTTGGAAATCATAATACATCTTTGTGTTTCTTGGTTGAATGGAGAAATTAGAACAATAAGCATCATCCAAAAGTTCATTATTTAAATTTAGATTTGAGGGAACACATAGTCTTGACCCAAATCTCACAATTCCTTTATCATTAACATTGAACTCCGTGGATTTCCCTTATCTAATAGTTTCCACTCTCATCGAAATTCTCATTTCATCCTTTTGAGCATCCTCTATCCTTTCCAAAACATATGGTTGATAAATCATTTGTAAAAGGATTGATGATGTTCCCTTCATTATGATTCCCATGTCCATATTCATCAAATCTAAGAATAATGGATCTTTTTTAATTCTCATCAATGATAATATTTATGGGCCATTTCTACGTAGAGAATCTTTCACCTTGTTCGCTTTCCGATGGTGGTAATGGATTGAGAAGTCATAGTCATTGATCAGATCTAACCACCTTAGTTGGCGCATATTCAACTCTTTTTGTGTGAATATATATCTGAGACTTTTTTGATCTGTATATATTTCACACTTCTCCCCACGGAGATAATGTTGCCAAATTTTTAACTCAAAGATCACTGCTGTTAACTCTAGATCATGTGTGGGATAGTTTTTCTCATTAATTTTCAACAGCCTTGAGACATAGGTAATGAATTTTTCATTGTGCCTCAAATTACATCAAAGGGAGACCTATAAAATTTTCAGACAGAACATTCCCACAATATTCAACATGTGATACAACATTTATAGATTTTCCCCCTAATTATTTAATATCATTTCTGATGGGGACTCAATGTTCATAGAAGACATAAAAGATATACTAATAGGACATGAATCGAAATACATTACGACATACACTACATTGAAGATGTGGTTACATGTGATTCATTCATCATTATCCATATTAGAATAGGACTTCTTGTGCTACCTTGATCATGGAGTTTTTTTATCATCATCATGATTCTCGGCCATTGAAATAGTGTATTATCTTGGGTAATGCCCAACTTCTCTAAATTTATAAAATAGAACTAAGTAATATTACATTGATGGAACTTTTTTTCCATCCATCACATTATCCATTATTTCATAGAAATTGGATACATTTTACCCTTCCTTTACACTCATAAAACATTTCCTAGTCCCTTTGTCACATGCCCTTGGTGCCTCTTTCCACACTTGTTGCATGAAGGAAATTGGGTCTTCTTTCCCTTATCACATTTATCAGATTGAATTTTTCGAGATAACATCTTCCTCTTCCATGATTTACATGGGAATTAAAAAAAGAGATAATTTTTAAAGATGATTTTTGATAGTTGGTTTTTTATAATCATAATATGTCCTACTTCTGCTCCTATTTGATTGGGAATATCATTGGGACATTCATCAAATTTCCCTTCACATCAGTTTTTATCCATATTCCTCAAATTACTAACCATTTGATAGAATAAATGGAAAATTAAGGATGAGTATCTTGAACATTTTTACATATGAAGGGTAATACAATGAAAAAATGGATAACTTATAAATTTCATTTATTACCTTAACTTATTAATTTATACTCTTTAATCTATATTATCCATGATCTAATTCCCAATATATATTCTTAGGGGCATTTTTTATTCCCTTAATAATAGTTCATACTAAGTTTATGAATTTACCAAATAATATACCCCAAGAGTGTTGAACCAATAGTGCAGCAAGGCATGTTGTCGTGCACTAGTTCACATTCGAGTCTAGATAAAAGTGATGTCTTTAAGTTTTACCCCTAGATATATCTCTCTAAGATTAACCTCTACTTGTTTGTATCTATATATAGATGTATTAACATGATAAACCACTTTATCTATTATCAACAATATTTAAGGATGTTTTTATTATACTGAGTCTTACCCCTAAGGCATTCACTGGGGTTTTCTAATCCAAAACTCAAAAATAACTAAACCTATCCTCTTATACCAACTATAACACCACATGTCTTTTTTACACACATAAACATGATTTATTACATAAACATGCACTTGGTAAAACTTCAAGGATTTATAGGTCTTGTGTCTTGAGAAATTAGGAACATTAAATAAAAAGTTAAAACATAAATTACATCATATTTATTGAAAACATCTTTTACTTGACCACAACATTCCGTCATACATAGAATGGAATTGGATAACCTAAGGATATACATAAAAAAGGTGATCTGTAAAGCCCAGTAAGGGAGTAAACAAGGTGTAACCTGAAGAATACAATACAACTTATGAAATAGGAAAATAAATGGATAAAAAGAGAAAATTGAACATAAATTAATGAGATATAATTATTAACATAACATGGAAATGTGGAAACAACATACAACATGATATTTGCATGATACAAGGCTCATTGCGCATGGATTGTCATTATTAAACCATCGTTGCACATGAATTAAAATGAGTAAGCCCTAATTGCACATCAATTAGCATGAGTAAACCCTCATTGTATGTGGATTCACAGGAGTAAACCCTCATGTCACAGATAATATCAGGATACTTAACATTACCCAATATATTTGAGTGCTATCAGGGCACACCCATTGTAAACATTTCAATCTAATGCTTAAGTTTCCCACATAGATCATATAACATGGAATCATTCAACATCATAAGTTATTCAATGATTAAGGAATGTGGAATAAATATATGTAAGTACCATTAAATAAGTATATGTGCATGAATATCAATACCCTTGATATATAAATGGGTATTGTATTCACTACATGATGATTTTGGATTGGACAATTATGGTGCAATTTCGGAAGCATAACGGCGTGACATAAAAATTCAAAAAAAGGATGATGAGAGAGAAAGGGGTATAACATCATATGAAAATTAAAATGAAATTAATTGGGTCATATATATAAATGTCCCAAAACATGTAATTTGGAAATATATGTTTTAACATAACAAACTAGAAGAAGGAGGATAAATGGAATAACTCTTACGAAATTTTAGCATGGTAACGGGTATACGTGGGAGGGATTAATAAGAAATAAAGAGATATATAATCATTAAAACATAAGGAGGGAAGTATGGGGAGGTGAAAATAATACCCCAACATTTTTAATTGAAAATAAAATGGTATATCAACATAAATAAACATGGACAAAAATGAGAAAGGAAGCAATCCCTTAGAGAAATTCGGCATAGTAACGGGTGTACATAAGGATTAATAATATGGATAAATGAGAGATAAAGGGGATATCATGATTTATAAATAGAATTTTTAGTATGTATGATATTTAATAACATATAAAACCATATTACTAAAATAAATTAAAATATATAACATGAAAAGAAAGCTTCGTAAAAGAGGAAGGTGGAAGATCCTTTACGATATTTAGGCATAGTAATGTCTTAGGTAAGGGTTAGAATGATAGAAGATAAATAATACCTCATTAAAATAACATCCAAAGGATATTAATAAAATTATTATAAAAAAATAACATTATAACAATTCAAAATTAAAATAACTACTTTCGAATAAGATGCTCGAATTTGAAAGGAGAAGAGGAAAGCGAGGATCCCATACTAGGAAGTGTGATCCCAAAGGCTTGGGAAAGGCTTGAGATAGGATTCAGGGGAGATTGGGGTGCCTTTGGAGGAGTCTAGATAAAGTAGGGTATTGTTTTTCGAGCTTCAAATTTTTTTACTAAAGCGGAATAGGGTATTGTGTGGGTTTATATAAGAAAAGAGAGGGAATTCTTTTTTATTTAGGTTTTCAACACTACACATTATACTAATAAAAACCACAAAACATACCATAGTTTTTCCCATGGTTTATTATAAAGAGTAGTAGTATAATATATTTTATAAGGGTATGTTTTCATCATATTAAAATATTATGCTTGCTTATGTGGAGGTGAGTCACACTCTCAATGAAATAATTTTAAAATGTTGAAATATTTTATAAGTCTTGGAGGGTCCACTGAGAAATTATAAAATTAATAAACCAAAAATTAAATCATAATATTTGGAATTTAAAACATATATTTTCTAAATAAACCTTGTATAGTATTTTATTACACCACTTATTGGGTCATTATGATGCCAAAGAACACATTATATATTTATTCGGTATTTAATTTTTACCCAAAAACTTGACTGTCTTAGAAAATTATGAAAAATTCACCATTGGATTCTTTCAACATCCGGATTACAAAAATAATATTTATTTTATATAAATAATTTTCTAAATATGTGAATTTTTACTTTTAAAATAAAAACCAACATTTATTGGAAATTTAGGGGTTTTAAAAAAAATAGTTTCTAAACCTCAAAAAAATAACATTTGACTTCATGAAATCTATGTACTCATTAATTATTCATTAAAGTACTATTATAGTAATATTTTAGTAAAATAATAATTATCATTACTCCATAAAAATAAACTCTTTAATTAAAAATACATTTTATGTTTTATCTTATAAAAATATAATTCTTATCAATCTTAATACATAATCATTTATAGTGTAAAAACAATAAGGAATAAATATATTCATAATTTATAATTAAAAGGAGTGTTCTTATAACACTATAATAATAAAATTATTAAAAAAACATATTTTAATATCTTAATTTTTATATTTCTAAAAAGTAAAATTTTTCCAAAAAAAAAATTTATATAATTCATTGTATTTTTATGAAAAATTATTCTCATAAAGAAATATATAGAAGAATATTTTTTTTAAAAAAAGGGGTTACACAATAAGTAACTAATACCTTGTTACATAACCCTTTATTGCACACACATAAGAACTCAGGGTAAGGTGTGCGATTGTGACAGGCTCTTAAGGCGGCTTGGATAACATCACTCGAGTGGTAATCTCTATTAAATTATACTTCTCTAGTAAGATATTTTTTTCAAGCTTAATGTGTTGAATCATAGCTTAGAATTCATCAAGAGCATTGCTCAGTTATGCTACCTCCTTCCTGAGCTCTGAAAAATGAGCTTCATACTTCTTGAGTCTATTGTATGAGGCCATCCTCTCCTTTGTGTGTGTCGAAAAAATTATTCTTAAAAAACTGTAAATTTATATTCGTCATTTGATCACTATTAAATGGCTATATTATCAATGGTAATGACACTTAATGTCTATTTAAACCCAATTGGATAAAATAAAAAAAAATGTTAGTGTTTTCTATATCTATAATAAATTTAACTAAATAAAATTAAGGAAATTTTATTAATGAATGTTTGGGTCGTTACACCACTTCTCCCTTAAAGGATTTTGATACTAATACAAATTATAATTACTACACATAATAAACATGTATAGTGACCCCAATCCATGTTTCTATTAGAGTGGTAAATGACCATGGACATAGGTGTTAGGTCTGCATATAAAAAGCAACATAATAGGTATTTAATTATGTATTTTTAAAAATATTCTACATTTCTATCTTTTTAAACCCTCGTTGATTTGTGCAGATAGGAAGTTTTATCTTCTATATGAAAATTAGGAGTGGATAAAACAGAAATAAAGAACATGAATTTTTATATTGTTTCAGGGCACAATTATCCCCTAGTACATTCCACCAATCAGTATCAATGCGAGCATGGGGAATTTCACTTGAATGGTCCTCTTAAAAAATACCATAAATCTATAACTCAGTGTAGGTAGTTGAAACCATTAAAATTAGAGAGAAAATAAAGCCCTCTAGTTCTTTAACAGAGAACCAGTTATTCACAGCTTAGATCGAAAAGCTGATACTCCATTAAAACTGAGTATGAGTAGTTGGAACTACAATAAATCAAATGATTTATTTGAAAGGTTCAAGTTTATCTTCACTGTTGAAGTAGAAAGCAACTAACAATTGATATGTATTATTCTTCAAAAAGTAATAACTTCAAAAAGGTGTAATTCTGACGTGATCTCAGTTTCAAATGATCTTCAATAATAATATTAACAAATAGAAGAAGTAATCTTATAGCAGTACGAGGTATAAAATGCATATCTCTGAAGTGTAGTCTCTTCTTCAAAGTGGATCATTCGTCTCAGAAACAATAATGAGAAAATATACACTATAAAGTTATAAAAAATAAAAAATATGTAACTCGAATATCTCATTTCTTGAAATGATACAATGGAAAAAATAGATTAGAAGGTTTTCATTTATTTTCTATATCCAAAAGAATAGATAGATTGATCATGGAAATTCAAATTTCAATTGACCATGAGATTCATAACTACCATTAATAATAGGAATGTTTTTTTTATGAATATGGTTCTTTGAAACAATCATAATGATCCACAAATTAGTCTTTAATTTTGAAATGATCGTTACAACAATCTCGGATTGAAAATGCGGCTTAAAAACATTACCATTGAAAGCACAATATAGGGTTGGACTGTATAGTATGGGGTTCCTTATTGTAGAATAGGGTCCCTTCATAGAGCATAGGGTTCCTTCATATATCATAGGGTTACTTCATGTATCGTAGGGCTCCTTCACATAGTGTATGGTTCTTTCATGTAGTGTAGGGTTCCAACCCATAGAGCCCTGTTCCTTCACGTAGTGTTGGGTTCCTTCGTGTAGCGTAGGGTTCCTTCATGTAGCATAGGTTTCCATCACATAGCACATGGTTCCTTCACATATCTTAGGTTACCTTTTCATATTGTTGGGTTCCTTTACATAGCATATGGTTCCTTCACCATAAATTCTTTTTCTCATTACATAGGGAACAAAAGTAGCATAGGGATGATAATCCATACATTCATCTTTTTAGCATAATATCCCAAATGAAGCATTAATTAACCATACATTCAAATTCCCAAATGTAGGGTTTATGAATAGTTACAATAACTTCAAACAATGTGTTTATGATCCATACGTAAACTCTTTATTATAACATAGGTTTGATACCATAACAAGGGTTAACATTCAAGCATAATGTCGGGATGATCAATTTCCTTAATACATAATATTTGGAATGATGACTGAAATTCCTCTTCTATAAACAAGAGTTTCTCATGGAATAGATTTATCGTCTTCACCAGATCTCTATCTAACAGATCCAACTAAAGGAATCATTCTTTCCTCCCCCTGAGAATCTTTCATAAGCTATTGTTCTGTACCAATAGGTAATATACTATTGTAATAATTTCTCCAAACAAATCCTAATTTATTAATAGTCCCATCATTTAAGACATTTCTATGATTACATCTTTTTATAAAAATCATATTGATGGTTTTTTTTCTTCACAGAAAAAAGGAAATAATCTTTCTATAGATATAATATTCCATCTTGGAATCCTTGTGGCATCAATGGTTTATATACCTTATCATAAACTAAAGGAAATTATACTATACATTGTAAAAAAACAAAAACATGACATAAATTTTATGATATTGGACTTTCTCTATATCAGTAGTACTTGTAAAGATCTCAGATTCAATGAATTTCATTATTACTCAATGGTCAACAAGACCGTTATTTGGGAGGTTCCGGGTTCAAATCCTAGGAGTCCGCTTTCAGGGCGGACCTCTCCCCTGGGATCAACTCACCTTGCCATGTCACCCGGTTTCTGACCAGGTGGGAAAAATGTGGCGCAACCCAACCGTGCTAACATATTGCTTGACAAACCCTCACTGCCCATGTTTTCACCCTCTGGGACACTCTACCATCTCTTCTAGCAATGGATCTTTCTCGGCTGTGACTCTCTATGGAGTGACCTCTTCGTGGGGAGGGGGTTTCCTTGTGTTGAGGGTTCAAAAATCCCACACATGGGAATTCCCTTTTTTAGAAACATTATTACTCAATAGTCAAGATTAAGCTTTTTCATCATTACTTTTTTGATAGTACTTCTTCCAAACATTGAAAACATAATGCCTTATGAAAAATGTTTTCCATTACCTATATTCCTTAAATCAAACTAAAACTCCCCCTCATGGGGACAATGTAACAACTCACCCATTTCCATTGAAGAAAAATAATATTCAGTATCATTAATATTAGATAAAATAGTATCTTCATGGAATATGATACTTAATATAGGATTTCTATAAAATTATTGTACTTCAATGCCATAAACAATATTCATGTTATCTTATCCTAAAGAATAATCCAGACCATGAAATATTATCTCTTCTTTGAGGGAAATATTTTTATAACCTAAAAAATAAAAATTCATTACCTTTTTGTGGAGTACTTTGTGAGCATTCCATGAAGCATAAATAGTGGTGTCCAACTCAGCATCTTCAGATCTTAGAGATGCTACCATATATGAAGGCTTAAAGATTTAATAGATTTATGGTTAAGGGTTTCATAAAATGGGAACATAAAGAGTGATAGAGATACCCTATAAAATGAAAGGACATTTAAGAGAGGAGAATGATAGCGAGAGAAGATAAATGGTGTTATCACGTTGATTGAGAATGTATTCATTAGGTTTTTTATTTTAAAAGACAAATAAATTTAAATTTAAATGACATTATTTAAAAAAAAATAAAATGTAGTCTAATAATTTAAATATATTAAATAACATTTTCTAAAATAAATACATAGTCATCAGATATAATAATGAACATTTACTTAAAATAAAATATTCCAAACTCTCCCTTAATAATATCAAAACATTCATTGGGAAGCGGTTTAGTGAAAATGTCAACCAATTGACATTCAGTATTTACAAATTCTAATGATATATCACTTGTATAGATATGATCTCTTATATAATGATTCGTTATATCAATGTTATTAGTCCTATAAAGACATTTAGGGTTTTTTAAAAATATTTATAGCACTACTTTTATCAGATAAAATAGTAATACTATTAAAATTTAATCCAAATTCTGTTAGAGTTTTTTTTCATTCATAATACTAGTATACAAAAACATCTAGCAAACACAAATTCTGCCTCAGTAGTTGACTGGGAAATCGAGTGGCTTTTCCTACTAGACCATGAAACTAATGATTTTCCAAAAAGTGATAGTTTCTTGAGGTTCTTTTTCAATCTAATCTATAACCTACAAAATCAACATCTGAATAGGAAATTATATTAAAGTCATATGCTTTGTGGTAAAGAATATATTGAAAAAAAATTCCTTTTAAATATCTAAAAATTATTTTAACAACAGTAATATGGGTTATTTTAAAATTTTATTGAAATATAGAACCTAAGAATATAGAAAACATAATGTATGGTCTACTTGTAGTAAGATATAACAATATAAAAATCATAACTCTATATAACTTTTTGTCCAATAGTTTTCCTACTTCATCCAAACTAAGTTTCATATTAGTACACATGGGAGTTGTATATATCATTTTGTTTTCATGTCTAAAATTATTCAGTAAATAAATAATATATTTACTCTGATTAAAAACATTTCCATAATCTTTTGATAAATATGAAATCCTAAAAATAAATTTAGTTCTACCATCATACTCATTTAAAATTATGTTTTCATTAATTTTAAAAAATAATTATAAATATTTTTATTATTTGAACCAAAAATATCATCATCAACATAAGTTTGAACTAATAAAAGATTAGAAACAAATGGTTTTCATAAAAACTGTCTAATCTATCAATATAATAGTAAATCCATTTTTGAAAAAAAAGAACTTAATCTTTCATAACAAGAACCCGGTTCTGATTTAAGGTCATAAAGACACTGGTGGAAAATTAGTCTATACCAACACTTTTATACAAACGGTTTATAAAAACTGTGGGTATAGGTTATAAAATCTCATTTATGCCTATGGTTTTGTGATAGCTTTAAGTATAGAGTTTCGATTAATTATGCTCCCCTCCCCTCTCCTCCCTCACCTCCACCACCTGGACCTCTCCTCCCCTCCCTGACATCAACCTCTAGGACTCCACCTATGCCTCAACATCCCGGCCTCTGCCTCCCATACCCCAACTCTTCTCGGATCCCCCTCTTACTGTGATGCCCCCACCCCCCCTCTCGGTTCCCTCTACTACATCGACGTACCACCCTCCCATATTGCCCTTCGACTATGTCCCCCTACCTCTCTTGGCTCCATATCCTATGGTGATGTCCCCTAGCCCCTTATCATCTCCATTCATGTGAGATACCCCCCATATCCGAACACCCCACATGGCGTCCCTCACTCTTAGCTCCCTCTCCTCCCGAAATTTCCTCAGAATTTCTTAATGGTTCTTGGTCTGTACATCAAGGTAAGCATTCATCTTCTTTAATTATTAATTTTATTATATTTTTCATCCCTCCCATTCCCATGTCTCACTCAGACTACCATTATGAGTTTTGAGGATATCTGATTCTAAATTTGATCCTTCTTTCTAGGGAGTATCATGGTTATTTGGTGTCGTTCTCAGATGTGTTTTGGAAACAGCTGCTGAATGCAAAGCAGTTTGGATCATTAGGGTTCATCTTCCACCATTTTCCACCATTTAAGGTTTGTTTATTCTACTGTCTCTTTTTTCCCATTTTAATTTGGGGCTTTTATTTAATTTATGTGCCTCTGAAAATTTTATATTAGATATGAATTTCATGAATAAGACTACATTACATCCAACATATCTATTTGTGTGGGTTTGTAGCTCATATTATGTGTATATTTTCAAGATTCATCCTTTGGTATAATATTCTCAAATTTTTTAATCCATGGGTGTGTTGGGATATGGTGAGAAACTTTATATTGTAAAATTGATATATGGGTATAATTGTTTTTTTAATCTGTTTTGGTATGTCATATTATATTTTTCAACTCGACCTAGTGTATGTTTGATTCTACTTTCATTGAATCTTATATTTATTATTCGTTTTGTAATTTTGAATTGATGATAATTATGTTGATCTCATTTGGGTTATTTTTCTTTATATCAATGTTCATCATGTATTGACTAGGATATTGGTAATAATTTTTTGGTGTCATGGTATATTGGTGGCATGATTTTCTTGATATAAAATGTTGGTTATTAGGATGTTAATTTTTATCAGGAATAATCAAGATCATTATCCTATAAATTGTTATGGTTAAGAATTTATCCAAGGAATTTTTTATCATATTTTAGTATTTTTCAATGATTTTATATGATATTTGGGTTCCCATGTTTAGATTTGAATAATATATATGACTCTCTTGATTCTGTTAAAATATATTCATTTGTTTTATGTTAATGTTTTATTGTATGATCCACCCAAGAAGATTTAATATAATATTAATTGAAAGTGATATTTATGAACCGTAAAGATATTACTCTATAATCATCTTAAAACATGCAGCGGTTGAAGTAAATGTCATATTTATATAGGATAAGATGTTTCACCTGCATCTATGCTGGTTGTACATGATATAACTTAGAGAGATGCTAACAAATATTATTTATAAGAATGTCATCAGTATAAATCATGACCATTATATGGTGTGAATGATCCGAAATAGGTAGTGGAATAGTTTTAAAATATTTTGAATCTTTTTGAATTCATGGAGATGATAGATTACTTTAAGGTATGGTGACATGTATTCAAGATTTATGGGCCTTGTCGGAGATGGTGGGGAGTGATAGTTCATTTATTGATTAATCATGTCATCAAGTGAGAATGAATTATGATTATTTTTACAGAGAAATACTAACTATTTCCAATTTCTATAGTGATTTATATATAGGCCTTTCACCTTAATCATCATAAGAGGACAATGAATGAAAATGAAAATCATTTTTATGAACATTCACATTTATCAACAAATGTAGTCAAGATTGATAATCTAATAGCATGGTGGATTTTGTTGGGTTATTGATCATATATATGGTTTCATGTAATTATTTTGAATCATTCATTATATTCCTATGATCTAGATATATCTTTGAAGGATAAATGTGACCTAGCATGTATTTTAGGTTAGAATGAACTTCCTCCTACTCACATTAACAATTTTTGTGGTTTATTTAATTTAATGATGAAGTGGGGTGAATCATAGGGCGGAAAAAGTACTTATGGTCATTAATATAATATATTCTATAAAATGGTTGTGGTGTATTCTAAAGGACAACTAACTTGTTACAAATATTCAATGGTTGGACACAAAATGTATCAATGCATGTAGATCTAGAAGATCTGAATCTCTTACAATTACTAAGATCAATTGTATAGTTTTTTTCTAAATTTCAACCACTATGAATACTAGTATGGGGTTTTCTATACCAAGAGGATATGAGGAATATTTAGATAAATCGTGAATTTTGAAGTTTCATCCATGTGAATTAGTACTGAAATTTCTTCACATAGTATATGACAATAAAATGAGAGATGATGTACGTTCAATAATAGTAGGAGGTAAAATTAATATTGATTAATCATTATATAGTTTTTTATTAGAAAATATTACCACGAATTATATTATTTATACCTATATTGTGTACAACATAAATAATTTTATTGATTTCATGCATTGTGTGATTTAAATTTTTATGCCTCTAGGTAAAATGAGATAGAAGGGTCTCGGATTACCCTCTTATGATTTTCCTTATATGATATCATTCATTTCTATGTATTTTATACTCTAGGTGTAGAAATGATATATATAATTATTAATATGGATTGACTGATTATTATTAATTCCATGATTGACTATTGTTTCGGAAAAATCCACATTACTTCCCATGATGGAGGGTCTCATGTTTTTCTAGGATAATCCAACATAGGTTATAGAAATTCCAATCATCTATTCTATTATTGGGTAGGATGATATCCATTTTTTATTTTGAGTTGGAGTGGCCATTTTCATGTGGTGAAAATCCTTCTATAGAATATGAGTATTTCTATTTTTTATCAATATTTACATTTTTTCGCAAGATAAGGAGATAATGTCCCCTATAAATTTAGTTCCAAGTATTCTATATATATCTATTACCTATTATAGGATTACACTAGCTATAAATATGCAGTTAATGGATATAATGGATGAATCAATTTCTTGATGCTTCATTCAACCATGTATGTTTCCTTTTACATCATTAATGTTTTTTCTAATAAACGTAATGGGAACATTCCTTTGTGTGTTTATTATATAATGAAAAATTAGGTTAAATTCATGAGTATTTTTACATTATCCCAAATCTAAAATTATTGTACCGGGTTTTTTGATTAATAACCCCCGCTGACATGAACTAAACCGAACTAAACCAAACTAATATTAACCAAATGTAACAAAACTGAATAGACTAGAACACAAATTAATGATAAATTCAAAGATAATATAAAAAAAAGGACAAAATAAATATAATTTAAATTTTCCAAACAAAATTATATAGAAGAAAACCAAAGTAAGCTGAAACTCAAGCCAAACTGATTATATATCAATAATAGGAAGATTAATTGTTAATTAATGAGAATTTATGATTTGATAGTACTATTTTGAAACTTGGGAGTATTTTCCCCTTGCTTGAAGGAACATGATTTGACCCATGGGGTGTTGTGGTTCTTTTATGTTAGGTGGTGACATGTATAGTCACAGGATACATGTATGTTTTAGTTTAGTTTTTATTTTATTTTCATTATCACATTAGACACATTGGCATTTTACTATTTTCTATGGACATAGAGGAGTTATATTCTACAAAGGGGACTAGAATGGAACTGGAGGAAGCTATGCAGTTTTCTTTACAGGGGAGGGAGATTGGGGTAGTGGGTAGATTGATTAGTATGTTTAATTTTTATTCACATTTATACCATGTTTCTTCTATTTATTTTCTTTTCCTTTGGAGTTGACATCCGATATATGGATTGGTCATGCCAAAGTTTTATTTATTATTCACTTCTTTTTTATTTAATTTTTGGTGAAATTTTTCCCAAGTATTGTTTCCTTGATGATTGATCACTTGTGCCACTCTGTGGGTGTATCATATCCACCATACCTCATCTTAGTCATTCTTGTCTGAATTATGGGAGGTCCTTGGAAACATGGAATAAATGGGGAGGTATTGAGAACATATTCACAATTATACTCCTATTTTAGTCCAATTACATATATCATCTAACAAATCAAAAAAATACACAATACAAGGATTATAGAATCATTACCCTAATCTAGATAATGTATGTTCTCCTATTTTCTATCCAATTATTAATATCTTGTGTATTCCCGATCAGGAGTCATCAACTATAGATTTTCTCACGACTACTTTTTCCCCAAATAATCTTATCATGATTTGTTATTTTGAATTTATATGCTATACATGTATAACAAAATTTATTATCAATATCCTAAAAATAAACAAATGTTTCTAGCTCCAAACTCCTTCCCGTCAAGTTCACATAAACTTTGTCACATCCAAAATTTCATTAAAGAAAACTCATTATGTTCATCATTAATATGCCAATGGCTAACTATATGTGTTGAGGCCCAACCAACAAATATGCCCAAACACCATATGAAAATTTTGATAGTCCCTCCAATGATGTTTTCAATGTTTTTCTTCCTATATAATCTTTTGATCTAACTGCTAATAATCAGTGAACCATGCATGTCACAATTTAAAATTCACACTAATGAATACAAAAAAACATTTTCCATTTTATTATCCAATGGGGAATGTTTTCTTTTTATAATATCCTATTATATCATGTAAGAAATAACTTATACAAATCCTTCATCGCCTCTGGAACTCCATGATGCATACCGAAATCTCCCTCTTTTATCTGCATCACTCATTTATCTAGAACATACCCACTAATGATGGTGCATGAATATAGATAACAATTCATATGTACATTTCAATGGACACCACTTTTATTTTAGTATCATAAACAATATATCCTTAGACTTCTCCTTTCACCGAATATTTTTCAATTTAACTGGAACAGTTATATCTGCTGAACATTTTTCGTTCATCTTTGTCTGGTGATGGATTCTGCTGGCATGAATCTGAATGTCCCATGAAAAACATGTATTGTCTCCATATAGATTTCCCATGAATAAAATTAGGCGACATAATGTCTAGATATTTTAAAAATTTCCAACTTGATAATTTTGTTGTAATTCATTTCCAAAAATCTACCACTCAAAGAAAATTTTCATTCTTTATCTATAGTACCATCGATCAGCTACCATACAACATGTTTAGTTCCCACTCAGTTATTCTTCATTCCAATTATAATAATATATGCCCCAGTTAATAAATCCCTCTTATTCCCCACGACCATAATCTCATATGAATCCGTCCATGTAATTTCTCCCAATATAAATAAGACTATGTTACATTGGAAACAATTGAAGTTCAGTAGTTTCATTATGTTGTGTACAATATCCATGGCCGATACTCCTTCCAATAAATTTTACATCTGAATAATCATCCACTAAGCTTCCACAGATTTTAATAGATTTTTGGTACATCATAATCTATCTGTAATAATAAACCTCCATTCAAACCGTTAACAACTAGAATGTCATACATCATTGGAAATATACTACCATTGAAATCTTCCTTCAACTTGTGCCCCTCCCTAAAAAAATCCAACCCACCCCCAAGCTGCACCCCTTCTCCTAACCTGCAGCCCCCTCCCTCCCAACCTACACCCCCTCCCTCCCAACATGCAATCCCCCCCCAACATGAAGCCCCCCTCTTAACCTGTTTCCCCCTCCCTACTTGCAGCACCCCCCTACCGCCCTTCTAACCTTCTCCCCCTCCTTCCCAACCTACACCCCCTCCAAACATGTATCCCTCCTCTCCCAAACTATTTCCCCCTCCCTACCTATATCCTTTATCCCAATCTACACCCCTCCCACCCTGTAACCCCCCACCCCTCCCTCCCAACATGCAACCCCCCATCCAAAATGTTTTCCCCCTCCAGACATGCAGTACACCTCCCAACCATCACCCCTCCCTCCCAACCTATAGAACCAACTCCCAAATAAATCAAATCTGTAAAATTTACTATTTAAATGAACTAAATATAAATTACCCATTCTCATCCATATATTAATTCATTTCATGTTTTTAAAGTACATTCATAAGTCTCCATGATTAGTCAAAAATATAGGGGATTTGTATCCCCCCACCACAAACATCCACATACCCATCCCCATAACATAGTCCTATTCATTATGACACATATTCCATTATTTAGTTAATCATTGGAGCTATCTTTAGATGAACTCGGATCATGAAACACCCCTACTTTTGTCCCATGACCGGATAGAATCAGAACTCCTAAAACCATTAGTTTTCTATATGATATATATATTCCCCTCCTAGACATTAGGTTACTAGAGCCTTATAGTCAATATTCCATGAATTTATATGGGTTAGAAAACACATGGTTTCATTGATATCCACCCCCTCTCATCAATGAAATTTATGGAAACATTAAAAAATATACCTTTTAGGAAAAGATATTCTGGTCCTTGAATATTTTCCCCAACTCGACTTTACATGGATTTGAATTTACTACCAATATCTTCTTATAGTAACAAGTGTCATTTATTTTGACTGATACCATCCAAAATGATCATAGGTTTAGTTTTCATAGCCTTAATGTATACAATATACCACACTTCTGGCTGAATCACCATTCAAATAATGTATAAACACTATAGGTGTAGTAACAACAGTGTCCTACAAAATCTATATCTTCTACCAGCGATCCCTCAAAATGGGCCTAACCCTTTCTTGCCTTATCATCATAATCCTCATCTTGGATATCATTTGGATGACTCAAACAATCTTCATGAGAAGAATTAATTTCTTGGGCGAAGGGTTACCATCTAATAACCCATTATGAAATTTCAGGAAAGATTATACTATAATCATAGGCATTCCAAATAAATACCTAAAAACTATTATAATGATAAAAAATTTAAAATTTTTTAAAATTTTAAACTCAGTATAAATGGATTCCATGGGAGAATTTATTTATCTCCTTCCCTGGATTTAAGGGAATAATAACTATTATGGAAGTAAAAGATTTCTAGGAATATCGACGATTGAGACATGTCACATGGGGGATATTTTTCATGGAGGAAGGATGGATTGAATGAAATTTAGAACACTATGAAAGGTTATCTCACAAGGAATAGGGATAATTTATAATGGGAAGAGAATTATGAATATATCCATTTAAGGATGATTTTATGGGTATTTTGAAATACATTTTCAACCTCTATCCCATTTGAAGTTAAACTATATAGTGTTATCACAATTGAGTTTACTAAAATTTTGTGATACCTTAGTCCCCACCTGAGAGGAAAAGCCTTGTATGACATTGGACTCCTACCACAATACCCTATAGGAAAATGTATGGCTTGATTCCCACTATACATGATACATAGTGATGTCCAGAATTTATGCCCCGAACCCATCTATAAACAAAATTTTCATTCCATCCTAGATCATAGGGATTGTTACATACTCATGTCGATCACCCACCCATCCTAATTCTCAGATGATACCCCTCCCTCTGAATATGATCTACATCTATGTGTGAGGTTCAACTAGTTTTTCATGGGTTATAAAAACATAATAAATTCAGATAAGTAATTATTTCCCATTGTATAATTTACCATCCTTATGTACATGATCATGATCTTTGTAGAAATAAGTTATTCCAAACACCATGACCATAAAATCTATGCACTCATAACTGAGGTGTTCCTAATAATACCTAGGCTATGAAAACATGATAATTTCATTTTTCCCTGGATTTATTTATTTTTTTATCTATCCCCTTGTTCCTTGTAATAATACCTTGAAACGTACACCCCTATACTCTTGGCTATAAGACCTTAAGGGTTATCCCCCTTTGGTTAATGTTATGATAACATAAACTAAGTTGTTTTTGGATCACCCTTGATCTTACCAATAAATCATACCTAGATACCTTTTTTATACCCTATCCACATGCTTGAAGGTGTAACCCTAAGAGTACTCGAATAATCCCTGAGTATATACTCCCTTGTAACATCCTTCCCCTACTCCATATCCACTTAGTGGTTCCGGAATCAAGGATTCACCATTGGACCTTAGGAATGTATTCCCATACACTAGAGGATATCAATTAACAATGAGGTTCTAGGGTCGTACCATTAAAAGACTATACCCCATATAAGATTGCAAAAAAATAGATGAAAATAAATCAATGAAAATACATGATATAAGCATTAGAGAACACATGATAATAAATAACTAAATTAAAATTAAATACATAAAAAATAAGATACATTGGTCTCCCACCAGTTTGACCCCATATATAAAAAAATGAATATAAAAAAAGAGGCTCTAGTCCATCCTCGAGTCTCACATCATCTCAATCACAAAACCATCTGAATTGCTTCATATTTATCATGTAATAATGATACTTTCCCAATTTTATCATATATGCAAGTAATAATTCTTATAAGGGACCAAAGTGTCCTAGAATCCAGAGCATTATTAGAGTACAACATAGTAGGGAACCACTAATACAGTTCTATACATAACTAGTAAATGTGTGTTGCTACATGTGATTTTCATAGATAAATAAATTTATAAACTATTTAATATAAATAAATAAATAACTATTGATCATCAGCCTCTATTGTGACTCTTTTGATCAACCACACCTACCTTGTCTAGGACATAAGTGTCTCTAATCATGTCATGATACTGTTCCAACAAGTATATCATTTAAAACCAATTCCCATCCCCTTGGGGAAATTCAATACCAAATTAGTATATTGGAGCAATGATTTCTAGGGGAATGGCCCTAGGAAATCTAATTTTAGAAAGCCCAAAACCAATTCCTAGGAATCCTAAGAAATAAAATACAATCTAGCACAATGGTAAATTCATAGACATCCTGGGAAGTCAAACATCATCTAGTATCATCCAATTCACATGATCCTATGGAAATAAAGTTCCAATTTCCTTAGAGTTGATTCCAATACAACTTGAGAATTCCCACATCTGTAGTCACAACAGCAAATCCAAGGGGATTACACAAGGAATTCCATATACATGAATATTGAGTCCCAATATCCAAAGAATTACACACTCATAGGGATCATGGTTGAATACCTACGTCCAAATAATTCGACACACATCAGGATCAAGGTTGAATCCCAACATCCTATGAATTCTACACTCATAGGGTGATTATAGTTTTTTTGTTTGATTGCAGGTTGCAGTGAGTTTCTGTGTGACTATAGTGAGTTCTTGTGTTTGATTGTAGTGAGTTATTGTGTTTTTTTTGTGTGATTATAGGTGATTTTATTGATTTTTTTTGTGTCTGTAGTAAGTTTTATTTTTGTTTATAGTGCGTTTTTTGGTGTGTTTTCTATGTGATTGTAGGTTTCATGTTTTCAGTGTCTTTTATGTTTTTCAAGTGTGTTTGTACGTGATTTCAGGTTCTAGGTTGTAGTGTGTTTTATCTATTTGATTATAGTGTGTTTGATTGTAGGTTCTGGTCGTGAAATTGAGTGGGGGTCCATTCTAATGGTTTCAAAAGTATTGATATACCTCTGTATAATTCATCCAACCTATACTAATAGTTCGTTTTAAACTATTAGTATAAGAATAAGCCTATGGTTCAGAACCATTGGTACAGATTTGTTCCAACAGATCAAACTGTTGGTGTATATTTGTACCATTGGTTGAAAACCGTAGGTATAACTATTTTGAAATGGTTCAATTTGAACTGTTGGAACAACATTGTTCAATCACCTGCGGACAACTTTTATCAGAGTGATATAACAATGGTTTAAAATATTGTTATAGTAATTTCTTGACAGTTTGAATCTTTTGGCATAACATTACCCCAATGGATCAAAATGAACCATTGGAATATTAAAATCCAAACCACCCTATACCAATGATTCAATGTGAACCATTTGTATAAGGCTACCCCAAAGGCCCACAAGCGAATGGTTATTTAAACTATTGGGATAGGTTATCCCAACAATTTTAAGGGCATATCCCAATGGGTTCAAACCATTGGGATATGTGATATTTCCATTAGTGTGAGCTTTAATAACCATAAAAATGTAGTTTAGTATTCGAGGATTTTCAAAACCAGGGGTTCTTCAACATAAACTTCTTACATTGAATAACCATTTTAAAATGCAGATTAAACGTCCATCTAATGTAATTTAAAATTAATATAAGATGCAAAGGCTAAAAGGATTATAATTTCTTCTAATATTGATATAGGGGAAAAGGTCTCATAATAATCTATTCCTTCTTCCAAATTATATCCTTTAGCTACTAATATATATTGATTTCCAGTAATGATCCCTTGATCATCCCATTTATTTTCAAAGACCCACTTAGTTCCTATAACATGATAATTGGTTTGTCTCTCTATTAATTCCAAAAAAATCATTCATTTTGAATTTTTTTTATCTCTTCATGCAATTCAATCATCCAACTCTCACTTTATATGGCTTATTAAATAGTATTAGTTTATAACTAAGATAGAAAGGTATAAACTTCTTCTATGTTTTCTACATTTATTCTAGTTTTAATTCCTATATCTAAGACTCTTATAATAGTTTCTAAAGGATGGTTCTTTTGAGTCCTTGACTATCTAAGAAATACATTTTCAGATTCTTCAATATCATGTTCTACTAAATTGAACTGAACTTTATTAATATCATTTTCAAAATCTATTTCAGGGGTCTCATGTCTCATGTTCTCAAACTAGTCAGTAAATTCATCAATTTGTTCTTTTTAATTAATAAAAGGGTTAGTTTTATCAAACTTCACATAAACTAATTCATCAAAAATATTGAATTTTTATTAAACACTCTATAATCTTTAGAGGTAGTATAATATCCCAAAAAATTTTCTTCATCAGCTTTTGGATTGAAATTACTAGGTTTTTCCTTAGTATTCAAGATATAAACCTTATATCCAAAAAAGTTATAGTACTTTTCTTTAGGTTTTTTGTTATTACAAAGTTCATAGGTTGTGTTTTTTAGAATAAGTTTTATTAAAACTATATTCATGATATAGTAGGTTGTTATTATAACTTATTCTCAAAGATAGGTAGGGAGACTATATTTATTCAACACAGTCGTTCCCATTTCTTGAATAGTTCTATTTTTCCTTTCTACAGTCCAATTTTTTATGGTGTTCTTGGTGTGGATAATGTGTGTTTAGTACCCATATTTGAGAAAAAATAATTAAATTCTTGATTCAAAAATTCTCCACCATGATCAATTCTCAATGAAATTATTTTAAAACCTTTTTTATTTTGAAAAATTTTAAAAAAACCGTAAAAACAGTGAATACTTAAATTTTGAGAGTTATAAAATAAACTCAAGTAAATCTTGAATAATCATCTACTAAAACATAAACATATAATTTACCACCCAAACATGCTATTCTAGAAGGTCTACACAAATACATATGGATAATTTCTAAAGGTTTATTTGAAGAAATTGTTTTAATAGATTTGGAAGAATATTTGTGTTGTTTTTGAATTTGGAAAACATCACATAATCTATCGTTGTGAAACATATGACTAGGAAAATAAAAAACTAATTATTTATAATATATTTTATGTAAATCATATATATTATAGTGTCTGATTATTCTATTCAGAATCTATGATTATTTTGTCTTAGTAGTTAAACAATTCACTTTTTTACATAAGGAATTCAAATCCAAGGTATAAGCATTATCAGTTCTCGGTTCTCTAAATTTATGAAACTTATCTTTATACACATAGATATAATTTTTATAAAAATCAACCCAAATACCATTATCACAGAGCTAAGAGATACTTATCATATTGTGTTTTAACCCTTAAAAATACAATACTTTATTGGTTAAGATACTTTTGGATCTCCAAAAGTTCCAACTTGAACTATTTCCCCTTTTTCATTGTCACTAAAAGTTACTAGTCCTATATTTAATTGATTTAGTGTATGATTTTTTTGATTCTCAACTCATATTATTGAAATATCCACTATCCTTATACCATATTTATTTTATTTTTATGTGAAATATTTGTTGAAAAATTAATTAAACAAATTTTTTTTTTGGCACCCATATCATCTTGGGACTAGTAGTGTTTGCGAGTAATGATCTAGGAATCTAGATCTACTTTTTTCATAGTTTGTATCTATAGATTCAAATAAACATTTTGAAAAAATATATAACTTAATATCACTAATTAAAGGTTTTGTCAAAAATTATTTATTATTGAAATGGCCTTTTTTCCACAATGATAATAGGTATCATTGTTTGATTTGGTTACTAAATAATTTTTATATACTTTTGATTTACCACCCCTTACATACTATTCCAAATAATTCCCTTTTAATGAAATTCAATCCATTAGTTTCATTTACAATATTCTCTCCTTTAGTAAAAATAATAGCAAGACTTTAATTGGATTCTACCACATCCTGAAGTTTTTTAATTTTTCTTTTCGTGGTTGATACTATATGATGAAGAAGAATTCAGTTTTTTAAGAAACCTTTGATAATGTTTTAGCAGGATCTCTCTTTCACCTAAAACGTCATTTTGAGTGTTTATCAAATATTTATGTTTCAATAATAAGGAATCATATTTTTCTATTAACATAGAATAGTAGCCATCCAATTTATCATTTGAGAAACTAATGGTAATATAATTAGAGGAGTAAAAAGTTTTTACATTTTCCAATTCAACCATGAAGAAGATATTGGATTTTCGATTTGATTGTTTCTTCATTGATTTATACTTTGAAGGGATGTAGGAGTCTTCATATATACTCAATGTGTATTTCATTTCTCTTTTAATTTTGGGCTCATAATCAACATTTTTTTTATCTCTTTTATAGACTTTTTATTTTACCGTTCAGTTGAGGAAAATTAGGTCTAATATGACCCAATTTCTTGCATTAATAGTATCTATCTTCCCTCGGTCCATTGTCATCATTCCTGAAGGATTTGTTGAATCCTATTTTTGTGTAAAAGTATTTAAACTATTGGGCTAGCTGACCCCACTCCATTTTAGAATTCAAGGAATCTGAATTTTCTCTTCTTTGACTTCATGATTTATTCTTATATTATGCTTTTGAGATGTCACCTTCAATGTATTATTTTATTTCTTCACTATAATATTATGATCTTCATCTTTAGCCTGAATTATTTCTTTATACATCATCAGTGTTCCAATTAGTTCTTTCATTATCAGATCCTTGACAGGTGATGATTAGTAAATTACAGCATATATTCCATTTCAGTTTTAAGGAAGTACTCTAAGTATTTTCAAATCTTGATTATATTGTTTGAAGATTTTTCCTAGATTAATAACATTATTGACAATTTTTATAATACTATCTTTCATCTATGTGATTATTTTACAATCAAACATTGTAAATGTATCAATCATCATCTTAGTTGTAGCATAAATCATATTTCTTATATTTTCTATTCTTTCATAAGATACTGCAATGGTTTTCCACATCACATAGTTTGTTGGAAATTGTGAAACGCGATTAAACTCAACTAGTCCAGGAAAACAGATAATTTAATTCGTAACTTTATAATTGATATCATCTTTATCTTCTATTGAAAAATACCATATTTCAGGTTTCTTATGAATTACATATGGAGTAATGATATTTGAGTAGAATCTGAATCTAGGATTCTAAAGATAGATTATCCTTGTTGATTTCATGTATCCATAAGTTTCACCATTAAAATATTTATCTCTTAACATAGACATATTTTCTCTACGATTATCCATTTCCATATTTTTATAGACCATATACTTTTATCTTGTTAGATATTTATTCGAAAATCATTCATCTGATACCAATTGTTATGTCAGAATTTTTAAAGTAACATAAGAGGGGGTGAGTTGTTTTTTTTCAAATTATTCCACAATTTTCACTTTTTTCACCCTCTGTGATTTATATAGATATGAATCGTTTTCTTCGGTATAAAAATTAGCAGCGGATAAAACAGAAATGAGAACACAGTTTTTTATAGTGGTTTAGGGCATAAAGATTCCCTAGTCCACTCGACCAATCACTCTCTCTATTAGCTTAGTGAATTTCCTGAGAATGACCCTTTTATCACACTATAATAAATCTATAACTAAGTTTTAGCATCTAAAAACATTAAAATAAGACTAAAAAAATCCTTCTAGTTATTTAATTGAAAATCGGTTATCCACAACTTATATCAAGAAGATGATACTCCACCACAACTGAGTACAAGCAGTTGAAACTCTAATAAATCAAAAGATTTATTTCAAAGGGTCAATTTGATCTTCATAGTTTCCAAAACAAGAAACTGAAATTAATGGATCTTATTATTCAAAAAGGAATATCTCTAAAAAGGTATAGTTCTGAAGGGATCTCGATTTAAAATGATCATCGATAGTAACATCAAAAAATAGTAGTAGTAATCTTACAGATGTATGAGGTATAACATGTATATCTCTGAAGCGTAGTCTCTTCTGTATAGTTGATCATTCGTCACAACAACACTTCTGAGAATATATTCAGTAGAATGTAATTGAAAATAAAATATGTAACTTGAATATCCCATATCTATAAATTATAAACTGGGAAAATATATAGAGGAAAACGTTTTCTTTGATATTCTAGATCCAAAAGAATAACCTCATTGATTGTGGAAATTCAAATTCCAATTCATCATGGGAGTCATAACTTCCCTTAATAACAGGAGTGATTTTATCTGATGAATACAGTTCGTTGAAACAATCAAAATGATCCCCAAATAATTATTCAATTATGAATTTATTGTTGCTATAATCTTGGACTGAAAATGCATCTTAAAAACATCTCCATTAAAAATACAACATAGGGTTGAACTGTGTAGCGTAGTGTTCCTACACATAGTGTAGGGTTCCATTACATAGCATAGGGTTCTTTCACCATTATTTCATCTTCACGTAATGTAGGTAAAAATAGTAGTGTAAGGATGATAATCTATATATTCAGCTTTTTATAATAATATACCGAATGTAGCATTTATTAACCATACTTTCAAATTCCCAAACGTAGGGTTGATG
Organism: Viscum album; assembly: GCA_963277665.1. Taxonomy (NCBI): domain Eukaryota; kingdom Viridiplantae; phylum Streptophyta; class Magnoliopsida; order Santalales; family Viscaceae; genus Viscum; species Viscum album. The sequence goes on from OY728129.1 coordinate 1,088,741,466, forward strand.
AATTATTATTACTAACTTCCATCATTGGGTTGTTGATCCATATGTAAGATTTATGTCATGTTGTAGTGTTGATACCATTTTCAAGCGTTAAATTTCTAGTTTAACATAGGGATGATGAACCATACATTCATTTAACAAATGTAGGGGTTGAAATAGTGTTTCCATTTCAATTCATGTAATGTTAAACTCCTTTAACCCAGATATAAATTCTTGAAAAATCACTCAATAAAACTTCATTTTAAAACAAACAAGGGTATTTGTGAGCATCAAACTAATTATAGATTATAGATTATTTTTGAGACAATACATGCCCAATAATCGGGATTCTAGTTACTCTAACATTTTTCTATCATTTTTTATTATCTAAGCTTTCCATTTAAGTTTTCAGTTAGACCCAAAGTATAGAGTCTTACCCCCCATGCCATTACAGACATGACTGGTGATGCTAAATACACAATGAAGTCACAGTCTCATACAATGCCCACATGGATTTGGTAGATGACTGTCACTGGTAGTGTGGTAATAGCATAACACAAATTGTTTAGTTACAGTCTCACTCTTGATCGAGGACAAAGAATATGTTTAGAATTCAAGAAAATATGAATACATCAATTATTAGGTATTAATTTGTGAAATAATGTGGCAAGGCTCATAGAACAAGTTCAATTGGTGGACATGATCCTCAAGTCTTTTAGGTTTTCACCCCACTTGATGATAATGATGGTTAACATGTTTATATTAGAAAAATATGGAAAAATCCAAAATCCTAGATGTGGCGTCATTACCTGATTGGTTGGGATTAAGGAAGATAATTATTCTTATTCATATGACTTGGGAGGGTTCCTAATTAAAATTATATTTTTTTGGATAGTTTTTTCTTGACTTTATAGGGCTATGAACATTACGTGATTTAAAATTTCTAACCCATTATAATGCTTTATTTTAATTTAATAAAGGATCCATGGGTTCGTGTGTCCAAACTCATAGTCTCAAACTGTCTTTGATTAAAATATATACATAAATATATATCTCACTACTATATATTAATGTTTATTAATCACTAACCTAAAGCTGCGTTTAAAAAGCACTGATAAATAGGAGACTATGGTGCTAGATTAAAGCACTGATAAATCTTACTTTTATAAGAACTGAAGAAATGATGATAAAAGGGTACCCTTTTTCAAGGCATTATTTAATGATGACTAAGGTACCTCTCTATCAGTAATTATATTTATAATATTAAATATGTTCCCTTTATCAAGGTTGAAGCCCTTTCTTTTTGTGTGGATAAATAGTGCATTTCCTAAAAAATATTTATTATAAAAAATCATATTTTAAAATATTAATATATTTTATAGATTTAAATAGAATATATGTTCTTAAATATGATTTATGTGATCGTAAATATTCATTTACACATAACATGTAATAGATTTTGTTATAAATGGTTTATAATATAATTAATAATTAAAATTAATGAAAATTTAACTAATTTTTATTGAGTAATATATATTTAATAACATTTTTATGATAGAAAAAATTATTAAATTAATTAATCTTATAAAATAAGTTGAAAACCATACATGAACAATAAATAACAATAATGTTTGATCATGGTATCCATTGGAGCTCCACAATATGTCAAATTGAATATTGGGAGATAATTTACATCATTTAGAACTATGGGACCATGATCTTTGTTTCTTATTATCCAAAAAAGGCCACAAAGACCTTTAAATATATGATTCTAGTTCTAATTCCATAATTATTTTACATTAAATGGAATTTCAACTTTTTTTAAGAGGGAAATATTACCCTCTTTGGTGCAGGCCAAATTTATTCCACTAGATTATAATAATATGGATATTATAGTGTCATGATTTAAATGTTTTTCATGTTTTAGTGTTATTAATAAATTAAAATAAAAATATATAGATATATTTTCATATATTTAACATTAATATTTTAATTATTTAAATAAATATTTAAATATATTTACATATAAATGTTTTCAAATATATAGACCATATAGAAATAAAAAATAATTATCTATTTTATTTAAATTATAATAATGTATGAATATGTATATACTTATAAAAATGTATATATAATGTTTTATAGTATAATTATGTGTGTGTGTAAATAAAAAGATAAGCATATCTATATAAATTATTATATATGTAAATATATATATATATAAGTATATATTAATATATATATATATATACATGTATAGAAATATTGTTTTCAATATATAGAAATTAAAATTCAATACACAAGTGGTAAGGGTCATTATTGAAAAGGTGGTGGTTAGGGGTTCAAATATAACCACCAAAAATTCAATTCTAGTGTTAAGGGGGTGGGTTTATCATTTTCCAAAATGGTGGGATCACATGATTTTAGCGATATAGGACCCCTTTTATCACTGATAAAACCAAATTCAAGCAATGATAAATTCATTATTGTAGTAGTGTATGGTTATTAATACACACACACATTTATATATATAAATTATATTATATGTGTGTGAGCGTGAATATATATATATATATATATATATATTCATGAATTTTTATATGTTAAATAAATCTGATTTTCTTTAAAATAAAATTGATAATGAATGTTTATTTCTATATGGTTTGTATATTAAAAAAAATTATATGTAAAAGTGGTCAAATATTTATTTATACAATTATATATAAATAAATATATAATATGAAAAATGGTAATAATTTCAACACCATAATATCTATATAAATTTAAATCGGGATATAAATTTAGTCTCCATGAAAAGAAGACACAAATACCATCTTAAGTAATGCTAAAATTGCTTCAAATGATTACAAATTAGGCTATCCAAACTACTCATTATATTTTGGAGACATTCATGGACTATTTTGAAAAAGAAAAAATTGGTTATCAAATACAAAACTATATCATACATAATAGACCTTATTGGAAGATTTGATTTGATAGCACCTAGAGAAAAAAAGGACACTCTAATAAACAATTATGGTTATTTAAAGTTCAAGTCATGTTTTAAAAATATCTTTTAATAATAATTTCTTAAACAAACGATCACCACATTATCATTAAATTCCTATTACTCAATACTAATTATTTCATATTTAATTATTATTGATTTTTAATTATTTTATAAAACATTTTTCACTAAATTTATTATATACTAAGTGTAAATAAAAAATTTGTATTATATAAATAAAATTTAAGAAAATATATTATATCCATAAAAATATAAATATATTAATATACTAAAATATTCTCTTTAATAGTATATAAAGTATTTATTCATAAATTATATCTTTAATAAATTCTAAAAAAGTCACTTTAGTTCTCATAAAGGGTTATCTAAATTTATGTAGGCTAAAAATTTGAAAAAGGGTTCCTTTTCTCAGCTCTTTACTTAGATCTCATAAAGTTATCCTATATTAGCAATTTTATTTATCACAAAAAAGAGTACCCCAAGTGTAAATAAAGAATATAACTTTAAAATGTGGAATCCGTAGTAATTTGGGCTGAGAACTCATAATAATAGCGTACCACATACAATCCAAGTTGATATATATAATATCAAATGGTTATGTATATAATTTTTTGCATCATGGTAGTAGAATTTTTATAAATTTCATTTGAATCATTCATTGTTAGTTTTTTATTTTCTATAATATCTAGTTATGCAGTACCACACATTTAAACACTAAAAGTTTATTCCAACTGACAATTGGTGATATGTATGATACAAATATATTTTCATCTATGAAAGATAATTTTATTTAATAATGTTTATTTTATTAATCACAATACCTTTTTATCTATTTATCATTATTTTAATGTTGTGTTTTTTAACTATAATAGTTGTTTTAGTTTTCACTCTTCTCATATTTTATTTATATATAGTTTTTCTCACCAATTTTTATTTCATTAGAAAATATATTCTCTTAAACAAATAATTTCAATTCCAAACATGATGATATGGTGTTTTCCGCATTTTCAATTAATTTTTTGATTTCATTATTCATGGTCAACACATTTTTTAAATTTTACTACAAATAAAATCCCATGTAATTGTATTAGGGGTTACCAGTTTGTTATGTATTAAGTGTAAATAAAAATTTAGTATTATATAAATAAAATTGATGAAAATATATTATATTTGTATCATTATACTTATATTTATGTACTAAAATATGAAATTTATTAATATATGATGTATTAATTCAAAAATTATATCTCTTATCAAAGATTAAAAAGTTATTTTAGTGCATATAAAGGATTAGATAAATTTATCTAGGCTATGAAAATTATGAATAAGGTTTCCCTATTGTTAGATATTTTCCTATATCTTATAAATGTCACCTTCATTAGCACTTTTATTTAGAATTGATAAAAGTACCCCCAGCATTGATAAAAAATATCACTTAAAATATAGAATCTATATTATTTTGGAGTTATAATACCTAATAATACCAAATATACCCAATGTAATGTTAGGTCTAGAAACATAAAAAATAATGTAGTTTACATTTATTGATATTTATAACAGAATTTTAATATTAATATATATATATATGAAAAATGAACTAAATTTGAATTAACACAATATATTTAAATACATATTATTATTATATAAAACCAACTAAAAGGCCAAAAAATGTGATGCCTTTATTTTTGAAAAATATATCTTAAAATGGGGAGATTATTTATATTTAAAATTGAAGAAAAATTAATTTTAAAAGGGGTCAAAATGGTAGGGGTTGTCGGAATTTTTTCAGAATTATTTAAGCAGTATGAAAGGGTTTCCTATATAAATTTTATAGAAAAATAGAATTGGTTATAGGTTATATATTTATTTAAATTGTTTTTTTCAAAGACGTTAGTTCACATAATGATTTTTTCCATGGTAAAGGCATCAGAGATCCTAACTCCTTTGACCAAAATTTTATGCCAAAGTTGTTAGCAGCCCTAACGACTTATGTGAAAGGCAAGAAAAAAACATTTTATTGTTTGTAAAATTTGTATTTGAATATTTAAATTTTAAATTTTTATTTTATTTTATTATTGATATATTTATATATATATAATAGAAAAATTTAACTTTTATTTTATCCAACATTACTTCTATTAAAGTAATATAAAAATATAATTAAAACTCTCACTCAGAGCTCCCTTTTATATACTAGGGTGTCCTGAAAATCCTTATAGATTTCCAATGTGGGATTCAACTTCTCATTTTCTTACTCTGAATTAATTATATAATATTATTATTATCACATTATTAATAATTATTAATTAATTTATAATTCATAATTAATTGCTTGTAAATAATTAATATTTTCAAACAAATTAATATTTAGCTACTAATTAATAATAATTCATATACAGTTTTTCATTAATATTTATTATTAATTATTAATTACTGGTATGTAATTAGTAATTTATTAATAATTAGTAAAAATTATTAATTAATTATAAATTATTAATTGTTATTTGTTAATTAATTAATAAAAAATTAAAATTTATTATTAATTAGTTACTAATTTCTTAATTAATAGATTTTATTTAACAATTTAATTAACTAATTAATTATTTAACAGATAATATTTAATGATTAATAAGTAATTAGTAATAATTACTAGTTACTAATTAAATAAAAATTAGTAATTGATTAATATAAATTACTAATTAGTAATTAATGAATTATAATTAGTAAGTAATTAATCGAAATTTATAATTAGTAATTAATTCATAATAATTTTTAATTATTATTTAATTCATAATAATTTTTAATTATTATATAATAATAATAATTTTTAATTAGTAATTAATTAATAATTACTAAAATTTAGTAATTGATAATAATTATAATAATAATAATCATAAATTTTATTAAAACGTGTTAGGGTTATGCCCCTTTATTGGGAAAATAGGAAAAGATACCCCTTCAAAGATGGGAGTGAACCAATTACAGGACAAATCAGCCAAAATGTGATATTAGCCGATGTTCCAAGGATATAAAAAACAAAGCTTGATGTCCCAAAATCAAAAACCCCTATAATAATTGAGCCCCATGAGCCAAAATGGTAGTAAACCCAATGAAACCATGGACTATCTCTTCAATTAGTTCATTCCTCAGATGGGCACTATGCAATCATTGATGCACTAAAATCACATGCATGGGGAGCTACACACAACCCCAACACCTTTCGAACCATGTCTCACATCTCTCCATCTGCACCTCAAAACAGAAAAGTGGAAAATAAAAGATGGATCATACATCCCCCTATCTTAAGGGTCACGTAAGCCTCTCTAAATGACAGACACATGCCAGCTCTACTTGCCCACCGAACAAGAACCACCCAAACCTCATCGCCAGTTTGTCACCTTCTCGATGATCTTTGGCCATAAATCCAATGAGTTCTACAAAAAAAATAGTCACCCATATAAGAGTAGTTCTTGGGACACCACCCATAGAGGTTACCTCCAAAGAACCTTCCATGATCTCTAGATAATGAGAGAAAATAGATCTAGTCCGTATATCAATAAGGGATTTATCTCCACCAACACCCACGAATTGCCACCACTATCAGACATGGTAATTCCATCCATTTCCTTCAATAACCTTGCATGTGATTCTTATAACACCAAAACCCATGTCTTAACACTTATTAGGATTTCCAAGCTCATAGCTGACCCCTTGTACAAACAAAGGGTTTCTCCTTACCACTAGCATCACCACCACACATGACCTTCCCATCAATGGGGACCTTTCTGCAATCATGTTTTCTATGAGTCATGAATTCCCATTTGTTTCACATGAAATTCCTTTTCTGAAACAAGAAACTGCCAAACCCCATGGTTACAAGTCTTCTGATGCCACACATTATGGCATTCCACTTCATGATGGATCTGAGCTCATCATCGGTCCATTCCCAAGTTCAAGGTTAATCCTTACTACTTATCTCATCATACCACATATTGGGTTCTCCATCATTGATAATAATTATTCATAATTAGTAATTAATTTATAATAATATGTTAATAATTAATGATAATAATTACATAATTTGGGTGCAAGATAAACAATATGGGGAGTGTAACGTCTGGACCTGGGAGTAAAAAAATGGTGCCCCAATCCAGTTTCTTATATGTCCTCAAGCATGCCTTCTAATATTCAAGGGGCTATCAATTAGTAGTGAGGGTCTAATATGTTACCTGAGGAGAGTATAGCCTCTTTATCAATGAAATAATATAGTGGAAATCAATATACAAATAACCAGATAATAAAGTAATCAATAACCAACAAAGACAATGCATTACATAAAGAATCCAAGAATAGGGAAAAATCATAAACTAAGGTATTATATATATATATATATATTACCATATAAGTGTCAATTTTCAAATGAAAACCAAAAATAAAGACACACTTACAACTCCCATGTAGGTCCCAATATCATGTATGGTTCCCTCATCCATGATCCATCCCAAATACCGACTCATTCTTCTAACATATGGCTCCTTCCCTTATCTTGTCCTACAAACATTAATTCTATTCAAGTACAAAACATTGGCATGAGTAGGGTGTGAGTATAACTTTGTAGGCCACCACCAACAGTGTCTAATGAAATATAATCTATATCAGTGTATGCATACGTATAAAGAATAAAAGGGAAAAATGAAAAACCTAAATAGGTTTTACTTTTATTATTATTTACTCAACCAAATTGGCCCATAGGTTCATGGTGACACCCAATCCCATCATACCTTCTTCAGCCAGTGGTGGAGTCTGAACCATGAACTATATGGATTTTCAATTCATTAAATCTTAAGGATTTCATTATTACATTAAACTATAATTTCATTTTGGTACCCTGATGAATTGTTCTACGTATCATTTTCATGGATTCATGGAGTGTCAGACCTGCATTACTATATTGTGTAATTGTAATACCATTCCATGACCAATATCATGGGTACTTAGAACATTAGTCTCCCACCAAAATCATGGGTAATTGGAACATCATTCTAGAGATAATTCAATTGCATGCATCCAGGGCCTAGAGCATCATTCTGGCCACCCATGGGAACTTGGAGCATCAATTAATCACCCCCACCACATGGTTCTCATTTAAATACATATATATATATATATGTGTGTGTGTCAAGGTTAACCATCAATGACCTTTTTATAGGTCATTAACAACACATAATTCCATTTCATTTATCAAATACAACCATGGTTCTTTACTTTTATCACAAGAAAAAATATATTCAATCCTCCATTAATCCATTTCTCAATAATTATTTTTGAACTCATTAAACATTCAAAGTTAAGCCAATAAACACTTTAAACCCCATTATTAAACCATAAATAATATATTTACTTCAATTCCATAAACCCACTATTTATATTTTTACATTCCATAAGTCATCATATAAAGGATATTGTATCATCCCATGGGTTTCCAACAAGAGTAGTCTCAAAATATCCAATGGGTCTAATAGGGTCTGTGATGGGTCTCACAATTTCAATAGGGTCCGATTCGATTTTCTGTAATCAAAACATATTTTCAATACTAGTCAAGACAATGAAATAATTACATATATGAGAAAGAAATCATGACTATGGGAAATGTAATATAGACCACCTACCATAGGATATTTGAAGAATTATTGTCCAACCATAAACATTAATTTGAGGTAAAACAGCTAAAAATGAAGAATGACACTCTAGAACTCAATATTTTGGATTGGGTCTCATTTACTTCAATTTATCTAAACATAAAAATAAAAAATTTCCCCACAGACATGGATATATCCATAGAGGATTATATATAAGGTTTTGAGAAATATAATAAGAAGGGATCTAGGAATGATGACCAAGATAAGAAAATAACTAGAGAATCTAGATCCCAAACGAGATTTGAATCACCTAAATCATTCTCTTGGATTTAAGGGAATTGCCTCTCAATATTTAAGAGAAAATAGAGATTGGAAGTCTTAGATATTAAAGGAATAAATAGGTCCTTTATACATTAATTGGGATTAGATCCATAATTTTTTGGTTTCCATCTATATCTCACATGGTTAGGACCCACAGTATTGAAAACAATGTGACATTAATGTGGTTCTACTCTCTCAATAAAACCCTATGCATGGTGGGAATTAATAGTTAGAAAACAATACACAAACTATGATTTTTCCATCTATTAAAGGGTGCATGGTTTAGGGGGTGGCTCCATGGTATGGCCAAAATGTGCCCCTGACCACTTTCAGTTGCTCAAAATTAGGTGCATGGTTTCCTAGGAAAAACCAAATGGTATTCCCAAACTATGCACCAACCATTCACATCCTTATGGTATTCCAAAATTCCCAAAATTCACTTGAAATGACCCCAATGAAAGAAATAACCAAACCATGACAAAAAAAGGGTAAAATAATACTTAAAAATGAGTGTGGGATGTCTCAAGAAAGGTCAAGATCATACGATATCCACACCTTAGAGAAGTTCATCCTTAAGATGCACTCCCAAGCACCACTAAGTTGTTGAGGTGAAATGTTCTGGACATTGGGCCCACATATCTACTCCCCATTTCTATTTTTCCTCCTAAACACATTAATTCAACCGCAACCCTCCATCCACCAAAATATTCTTTCCATGTAAAACATTATCACTATATTTTAAAACACAAATCAGATGCTCCTCAAATTACACATTATCCTCAAGCTCTACATCATCAAAATCTATCACATGATAAGGGTTGGGGTGATATTTCAAAAGATATAAAACATGGAAGATATCATGCATAGTAATATACCTATATCGAATATCCATTCGATATGCCACCATTTTGATCTACCCCACAATCTTAAATGGTCCAGCAAACTTGGTTGTCAACATTATCTTTTTAAGAACTGGATAGTGACCCAATATTAGTGACACTTGAAGGAACACTTGATCACCCATTATAAACTCACGATTTAAATGATGTTGATAACCATATTACTTCTATATAAATTTCACTATATCCATTCATTATTTAATTACTTGAACCTATTATAATGTCTCATGTGTGAGACTAGGCCTTGAAAACTCTGACCCACCCACCTCCATCTAACATAAAGGTGGTCTAAATGGCCTTAAATAAAGTTCCTTATATGTTTTAGTATGAATAGTCTCCTGATTATTATTATTATACATGAAATCAACCAAATTTAAGTTCTTCTCCAATGATCTACCGAAATCTAGGAGGAATTCCACCAGCATATCCTCCAATAGTTGAATAGTACATTCTGATTTCCCATATGTTTGTGGGTGAAAATATATAATTAGAAATACCTGAGTACCTAAAGCCTTTTTAAATCTTTTATAGAAGCATGAGGTAAATCAAATATAATGATCAAAAACTATACATTGTAGCACCCAGTAAAAACACACTATCTCCCAAAAACAATATCTCCCAACAGATCAACCTTGAAATTTTCTTGGATTAGAAAAAATGTTCCTATTTCAGCAACAGGTCCACAATCACCCATATGATGTCATTATTACAAGGAATCCTCATGATACCAACCAAAAAATCCATCATATCATTATCCAATTTTCATTATATGATGTATAACTGTTGAAATAGACATGTGGGCCGTTGATTCTCATCCTTCACCTACTGACTGGTGTAGAATTGATTCACAAAACCTATAATCTACATCTTCATTCCTGGCCACAAATATTGAATATGAATGTCACAGTACATTTTGGTAAAACCTAGGGTGCACTTCCCACTTCAATGCAAGGGACTAATTCATTATCTCCTCATGCATACACATAGGCACAACAACAAGGCTATGAATATAGATGATCTCAACATTGTTTATACTCCAATTGAAAGGTTACTCCCAAACTTCAAGGATTTACCTCAACAAAAAACACTCTAGATTCGCATTCTACCTCTCCATGATCTAGATAGGAATTTTGGACTCCAATTATAAGGACATGAGGTTAAACTTCTCTAGGACCTCTTGAACATCCATGTGAATCTATGCCAGTAAAGAATTTATTTTCAACTCACAACTGAACTCATGGATTTCCAAAATATCTATATTTTAGTTAAATGTGTCAGAAAAATTATTCCATTTCCCTTCTGTATAGTCCATCTCAAATTCAATTTACCTCATATACTCAAACACTATTCACTGTTGAAGATTAAAATCTCACTATAAAAATATGCACTGAAAACTTTTTTGATTAATATAAAAAATAAACCATTCACTAAATAGGTAATGTTGTAAGAACTTTAAGGAATAAACTACTTCAAACAACTAAAGATCATGCATAACATATTATGTTCATGTGGACATAGATTTTTTATCCATAACCCATTACTTGATCAATCTACATTAACACTGCACAAATTCGAATCCTTGATTCATCACAAAACAAGGTATAATGCTCACCCATCTCAAGTAGGATCAAAATTGGTTCAGAGGTAAAATGATTATTTAAATCCTAAAATAAATTCTCACATGATTTAGAACATTATATATTGATACCATTCTTGGATAGGACTCAAGATAGTGCATCCATGTGAGAAAAGTTTTGGATGACACTCAAATAATAGATCAATATACCTAAAAAGCATGGTATATCAAAAAAATATTAGGTTTCTCCAAATAAAACAATTTCGAAAATTTCTATGAATCCACGAACACACCTTCTAGAGTGATGATGTGACGTACAAAATATACCGTGTTAATACAAATTTGACACTTAGATATCTTGGTGTATAGCCTATGCTTTATCGTTGTACTTAGGATGATGTTAATAATTATTCATGATGGTAATTAGTATGACAGTAAACAAGATTTCATCAACAAAAACAACCAAAAATAAGTCCAAAACATGTGGAAGATTCCATTCATTAAGGCCATAAACATAGAAGGATTGTTTTTCAATCGAGATGTTATTAAAAAGAACTCATACATGTCTTAAATACTCCTGAAAGAATTATGTGGTATTTCGAGAGGTCTCACTCACAACTGATAATACCAAGAACTCAAATATATCTTGGAGAACACACAACTACCCATAATCAAGGAAGATAGATCAGCAACATTTGAAAGAGGACACTGGTTCATAAATTTCAACTTTTTTAACTTCCAATAATTGAGAGAAAAGTAAAATATACTGTAATACTTATTGGAAAACAAGGCTAAACAAACCCATGGATACTTACTCATATGGATAAAGAACTTTCCCATTAATTATTCTGGCTGAGTATTAATCTCTTAAAGCTCTATTGGTGCTTTAAATAAGGTGGAATAAAAAATGGTTTAGATCTAGGAATCAAATTAATCATAAACTCAAAATATCACTCATGTGGAAGCCTTATAAGTCTTCCAAGAATACATCCTAAAACTGATTCACTATGTGTGTAAAGACACTATGATTTACACCCCCTATAATCCAACAAAATACTCAAAACTTGGGAGGTGGTATCCATCATTTTCTAATGAATTGTCCCCGCATGGAAAGATAGGATATTCTATTCTCCATGATTAACATATCAGTCACCCTTAAGATATGTGAACGTTACTCTCCAGTGGTAACAACCGATATGGGATTGGTATGATACATGCCATTAAATACCCAGAATCAATTTAAAACCTACCATATCATGTATTTAATGATCCCATAAGAAATAATACTCACCAATACTAAGGTTACACACCTTTCAGAAATTGATTTCCCCCAATTTTAAACACAACCGTGTGTCAACAATCATAACCCCATATATAGACTCCATTTTCAAACTCAAACTATTTACAAGTTGAGTAGATATAAATGAATTTGAGGCTCTTGTATAAAATAATGTTCTACAAAGTGTAAAGGCTACAAGAATTTTTCCTCTTACTATTGATGGTTTATACTCTCTATCAAAAAGTTTTGGATGAACTACATGAAACTGACCAATATCTATACCTTGGGCTCCAATTAAAGTCCCATTTACTACATAGATCTACAAATATAGGTTATCTAGCCGTAATGATCCATTTTCACTTCCCTGAATGATTTGGAAATGGAAATCCAACTTCTTGAATAATATAGTGTAAAATACCCCCTTCGAGTACTCTGTTTTAGCCTAGGATCTCCATCAATATAATCCTATTGAGAATTCCTACAATACAATTGTATGTGTCTTATACTATCATAAGCGTAGTACTACATCAATGGTTAAGGAAACTGACTATGAATGTGACCCAACAAACAATACTAAAGAAAAATTCTCAATTACTACCCTGAGTAATTGATCCTTGGTATCACCCACATCTACCTAAGTTTTTAGGTTTAAGCAGTCGCTTGTAGTTTATCTTGGGTTGTCGAATCCTCATAGAAATAAGAAGAAACCTATATACACGTACATTCGATGGAATATTTTTGGCTATGAATTTGCCAAATTGGTTTTATTTTAGATGGGTTTAAATGAACTCTAAGAGACATAAGTGAAATAAAATTAATATAATGAGTTGATCCAAAGTTATCACTTGGGTGGATTGGATGGATTCCCTTTTTTAACAATTTCAATTTCATTAACTCAAGAAGGATTCATTTAATGAATTCAAACTAACTTCCTCAATTACTAGGTAAACACCTTCAAAAATAAATTATAATCACCTATACACATGTAGTTGTTAGGTCGGACATGGTAATCGCAGATGGTCTAGAAGGGGTGAATATACTAGATTAAAAATTTTAATCAAATAAATTAATTAACAAAGATAACTATTATGGTTAATTAAAAGTAGAAAAAGTAAACAATGAAAGGATGTTTTTTGTATTAGTTCGGTCCAATGTGGGCCTACTCAACTCTTATGTATCTCTACTCGGTGAGAGATACGTGTGCACTATAAATTATTTTTAAAGGGGAATCATAACCCAATTACAGGATCATTTTCTAGTGGAGGGATAACAATGACGCTGACTTCTCTTTGGGGAGTCACAACTCTTAAACCCTGACTTTAGATACTAAGAGTCACAACCCAAATAGTCTTGGCTTTATATACAAGGATTCAAAACCCTAAAATCCTAACAGTAGAATCCAAGAGTCACAACCCAAGGAAAAATAATAAAAAATAATGTTTTTGTGTACAAAAGAAAAAATAGAAAAATAGAGTGTGCTTGAGAGATGGGAAGTAGGGTTACAGACTCAGAACCAAATGAAAGAGAAGATAAAAATTAAATTACATGTACTAGTTATTGAGGTTTAGATCAACACGTCTCATCAGTGAAATTGTAGTCGAAGTAGAATTAATTCAGCACTTTAGAGAATGAGTAGGTGGTGATGTTGCATGTCATAGGATGTTACAAATGCATAGTAGGTTCAATGTTTACAGCACATTCTCATTTAATTGTAAATGTATATCCATTACCTACAATAGAGAATGGTATATATAGAGAATATATAATAGGTTTAGCAGTTCTACCTCCTTTGGATATTCAAAATTAATTGAGTCAAGAGATCCCATAATTATCTCCATGAAAATAGAAGCACTATTGCTTTTTTTATTCCTATAGAATAAATATCTAATAAATGATTTCAAAATATTTTGAATAAGTCTTCCAATAAGATCTCCAGAATAATAAATGCATTGAGTTATTTAAAACATAATTTTAAATCCATTTAAAATGATTTAAATGCAGTCAAAATAGTTCCTGAAAACTAGCATTTGATTCTGAAATAAAATTCAAACATTTGAATTTTAACTATCTTGAAATGCCTAAATTTATTTGTAAAAGACATTGAAAAAAATTATTAATTTTTTTCTCTAAATATAACACCAAAAATATTAAAAAAATCATTGTTTTTGATCCTTATATTTAATGAGATTTTTTCACTAAAAAATAATCAATATATTTGCAGAAAATCAATTTTTTTTAAAAAAATTGCACTGAATGAACATTAACTTCAAAATAAATAGTAACATCAAAGTGAACAGTAAGTTCAGAGTGAACAGAAACATTGGACTGAATAGTAACTTCGGATTGAACAATAACTCTTGAGTGAATAGTAATGTATGGTTTCCAAACCATACATTGTGAAATGAACAATAACGTAACATATGGTATGAACAGTAATGTAATGTATGGTATGAACAGTAATGTAGGGTATGAATAGTAAACCATACTTTTGTGAGAGAAACAATAAACCATAATTTTTTCATATAAACAGTAAACCATACTTGTGTGAGAGAGACAATAAACCATACATTCATGAGATAAACTGTAAACCATACTTTTTTGAGATAAACAGTAATCCATACTTTTGTGAGATAAATAGTAAACCATACTTTTATGAGATATATAGTAAACCATACATTTGTGAGATAAACAGTAAACCATACTTTAGTGAGATAAACATAAAACCATACTTTTTTGAGATAAACATTAAACCATACATTCATGAGATAAAAAGTAAACCATGATTTTGCCAAAAAAATATACATAGAATATTTCGACAATCATAAATGAATTTTTAAGGGCTCTTAACAGAAGATTCAGACTTTGGTCAAAACTAATGATTTTTAGAAAAACTCATTATCTTTCCAAAAAAATAACCAATTAATACAGACTTCTACAGAACCTAAAATCATTAAAAAACATATGAAAAATAATTCTAAAAAAATGATACTACAAAACAGCATAGCATAACTTCAATTAATTAAAAGTTTATTCAAAATATATTTTTAGAATTTTATGTAAACTAATTAAATAAAGATAAAAATTGTATAACTACAAAAAAAACGGGCTATATCTGCGCTCAAAATGGGATTTAATAGCGCTACAAATGCGTTGTAAATCTCAGTGCTAATATAGGGGGTCCCTTTAATCAGCGCTCTGGAAAGCGCTGATAAAGGCCACTTTTATCCACGCTAAAAAAAGCGCTTCTAAAAGTCAAAAAAAATTAAATAATGAAGGGGGAGAGCATTTTTCAGTGCTTGACAACCCTTTATCAGCGCTAGGAGGTATCCGGTGTGCTGCCCTTCCCGCGTATCCTCACACACGTGCACCACCTTTTCCTCTACCTGAACTTGAACCTGTAACCTCCCCCTTTCGCAGCTGCACCTTTACCACTAAGCTATTTCGTTATTTTCTCTATTTAATGGTATATCTCTTTATATATATTTATATATAGTTATATTTATTCATATATTTATATAGATTCATATTAATATTAATATATTTATTCATATATTAGTATATAAATATATTCATTCGTATATTAATATTTATTTATATTTATTTATATATATATATATATAGTTATAATTTTTTATTCGTATATTTATTTATATATTAATATATACTTATATGATTAGTTTTAAACACATTTATGAAAAATGTTTTATATCGGTGTTTATAATTACATAAATAAATAAATACATATATATACAACACAAAGACACACACACAGACACAAACATAGACAGACACATATATATTTATGAATAAATACATATATATGTGTATTTGAAAAGACATAGAATGTTAAAACGATCATAAATTGTAATCTAGAACCCTATTTCAACTTCATAACTCGTAAAATCAATTAAAATGAAATAATATTCGATATGATTTGTGGTACAGGCATAACAGACATCTAGATTAGAAGTTATACTTGGTTGAATGTTAATAAATCGGGGCATCCTGACTAAAAACTCTATTTTGGAGGCCTTATGGGGATTTTTGGCCTCAAAAACTGTGAAAAAGGCTTCTACTAGGTCCCAAGCACGTCGAGCTCATTGCAGGATTCAATTTGATATGTTGTAGAGCTCAAACGGACACCCAGATAAAATGTTATGGTCTTTGATGTTTGAGTTACATTTTCAAATTATTTTAGATCTTTTATTAATTGTTTTTAATTTTTTTTGTCTTTTAATTGTTATTAAATGATTTTTAATTGATAATAATTATCAAATTATTAATTAAAAATATTTTTTAAAATATTTTAAAGCCATTTACACTAATTTTCTTATATATTAAATGTAATAGTCTATTTATACATATATAAAACATATTTGAAAAATATATATTATATTTATATACGAATAAATATACTTATATAACAATAATTTATTTTTCATGAATTTTTTTTAAATATAATTTTTTTTAGTGCTGATAAATCCCCCCTTTATCAGCGCTCTAAAAAAGCCCTGATAAAGGGGGGCCTTTATCAACGCTTTTTTTGAGTGCTGATAAAGGCCCCCCTTTATCAGCCCTTTTTATAGCCCTGATAAAGGCCTCCTTTTTCAATGCTTTCTTAGCACTGATAAAGGGGTAGTGCTTCCCCCACCCATTTTTGTAGTAGTGTATCTTTCCATAGAATCAGGTTTCATGTAAATCAAATAACTGTAGATGTTATAGTAAAATAAATATTTAAATTTTTTAAAATAGTGAAATGTAGAGATTCTAAAACCATAGTAGAAACTTCATTGATTTTTTAGAGAAATAGTTAAGCATTTTCAAACTACCTCATTAACTAATAAAGTATATATAAATATACTATCCTTCCAACCAGATAAGAATCACAAAAATACAAATAATATAAATTAAGATATCATCAAAATACAATGGAAAAGTAATCAATCAAAATCCCATGAAATCAAATTAAAGGAAATTTGCACATGCACAAACAATATCCCCCTTTTTGTTTGATTACAAAACCAAAATATTTAATCCATAAATGAATTTTAAAAATGATTAAAACCAAATTATTTCTCACCAAAACATTTCCCCATTTTTTTAAATAAACAAAAAGTGAAAACATTATCCCCCTAAACAAATGTAGAAAATAAAATTTAAAATTACAACATACCAAGAAAAAATTTAATTTTCTTAAACTGAGAAGAGTCTAAAGGATTTGTAAAAATATCTGCAAGCTGATTTTTATAAGGGATAAATTATAACACAATATCACCCTTATTCACCTGATCTCGAATAAAATGAAATCTAAGATCAATATGATTTGTTTTAGAATGTTGTAAGGGGTTTTTAGAAATAGAAATTACAGATGTATTATCACAATAAATAGGTAGTTTATCAAGATAAACACAGAAAACACATAATGTTTTCATAATCCATAAAATTTGAACACAACTACTAGCAGTAGATATATACTTAGCTTCTACAGTAGATAAAGAAATAGAAAATTCTTTCTTAGATGACTAGTGAATTAAAAAATTTCCCTAAAAATCACACATACCTGATGTGATTTTTTGGTCAATTCTACATCCTCAAAAATCAGAATCAGAACAAGATGTTAAATCAAAACAGCTATATTTGGAATAAAACAAACCAAAATAAACAGTTCTTTTAACATATCTTATTATTCTTTTTACATCTTTAATTTGACTTTCTTTAAGATCACCTTGAAATCTAGCACATAAACAAACACTAAAAATTATATTAGGTCTAGATGTAGTTAAATATTTCAAGCTACCTATCATACATCTATAAACTATAAATTCAACTGATTTACCATATTCATCACAATCAAATTTACAATTAGTACCCATAGTAGTTTTCATGGATTTAGAGGAATCAAGACCAAATCATTTAACAAAATCTTTACCATATATAGATTGATTAAGAAAAATTCTGCATTTCCTTTGAGAAATATAAATTCCAAGAAAGAAATTTAATTCCCCCATTAAACTCATGTCAAATACAGAAGACATAAATAAAGAAAAATCATTACAATGTATTTCACTAGATGATCCAAAAACTATAACATCAATATAGATCTGAAAAATTAAACTATCATGAGAATATCTTTTAATAAGAATATTTGGATTAACATTTCCTTTCATGAAACCATTTTTAATAAAAATAATGAAATCATTTCATACCAAGAACGAGGTGCTTGTTTGAGACCATATTAAGATTTTGAAAATTTAAATACCTGTTTGGGAAATTTATCTTTTTCGAAACCAGGGGGTTGAGAAACATAAAATTATTTAGTAATTAAATCATTTAAGAAAGCTCTTTTTACATCCATTTGATATATATAAAACCTTGAAAAAATGTAAAATCCAACAAAATTATAATTGCCTCAAACCTAAAAATAGGTGCAAAAGAATCTTCAAACTCTATACCTTTTTCTTGGTAGTATCCTTGAGCAAAACTTTTGTCTTTGTTTTTGACAATCTGTCCAGATTCATCCAGCTTGTTTCGAAACATCCACTTAGTTCCAATTACCTGCTTATCAATAGGAAATTCTACTAATGTCCAAATATTATTTCTAACAAACTAATTTAATTCATCTAACATAGAAACAATATAGTTTTCATCTTTTAAAGCATCAGATATACTAACCAGAACAAAATTTGAAATAGATGCAGAATTGCCACAATAATTTAAAATAGAATTTCTTCTTTTGAAATGGGAATCAACATTTCCAATTACATTTTCAATAGGATGATCTTTGTGAATATTTCATGATCTCAGATCAGGTTGAAAAGGATTATGCTCCCCCTCAATTTATTCATTATAATAATGAGGAATATCTTCACCAAAATTAAAATATCTAAACTCATCATCAATAACATTAGAATCAGAATTTATTTTAACATTATTTTGATCAAACATAACATGAAAAGATTCATCAATAACCATTGTTCTTTTATTATAAACTCTATAACAATTACTATTTTTAGAATAACAAAAAAATACCTTCATCATTTCTACCATCAATTTTATCTAAATTATCCTTTGAATTTAAAATAAAAACTTTACAGCCAAAAACTCTAAAATAACCAACTTTAAGATTTTTATTTTATATTAATTCATACAGAGTTTTATTTATAAAATATATAATAAGAATTATATTTGAAATATAAATAGAAAAAAATAGCCTCAACCCAAAAATATCAATGCAGATTATATTCACTTAACATAGTTCAAGCCATTTCAATAAGAGTTCAATTTTTCCATTCTACAACACCATTTTATTGTGGTGTTCTAGGAGTAGAGAAATTATGAAAATATCTATTATTTTCAAAGAATTTTTCAAAATCTAAATTATAAAATTCACCTCCTTTATCACAAGGAATATAAATAATCATACATCCTTTTTCATTTTGAACTAATTTACCGAAAGCAGTGAATTTCGATAAAATATCATTTTTATGAGCTAGAAAATATACCCAAGTAAATATAATATAATAATCAACAATAAATAAATTATATTTCTTTCCACTAAGACTATAAATATGTGTTGGACAAAATAAGTCAAGATTTACTATTTGTAAAGGCATAATAGTAATTATTTGATTGATAGGTCTAAAATAAATTTTGTGTTACTTCCCTTTCATGCATGTGCCACAAACATGAAGTTTTTTTTCATCAATCAAGGAAGCTATAAAACATTATCATGCATTAAGAGATTGTGAAAAATTCATAAATTAACACATCTTAAACATCAGTGCCAAAGGATACAGTCATTTTTTACAGCATTCAAACACTTTACATGTTGAACCGTTAGCTCAGCAAAATCAATAGTATAAATATTATCATTTCGATTACCATAAAATAATAAAGATTCATCTATAAAAACTAAACATGTATCATTTTGAAATTTAACTTCTTTTCCATCATCACATAATTGTGATATATGTATTAAATTATGTTTTAATATTCAACATATAAAATTTTTAAAATAAATTTAGAATTTGAAACACCAACTTTACCAAAAGCTTTTACATTGCATTTCGAATTGTCTCCAAAAGTAACAGTGCCTCCATCACATGAGTTGTATGAGGTATATTTTGATGGGTCTCCAGTCATATGCCTAGAGCATCCACTATCCCTGTACTATATGTCATTCTTGAGACATCCATGGCATTTTTCCTAAAAAAATAAATTAATTAAGAATTTTGGTACCCATGCTACTTTGGGTCCAATAGGATTAGTGATACAATTTTAGGTACCCATACCGGATTTAAACATGTATTATAATGAAATCTCAACAAAAAGGATTTTTTAATATTAGTTTTTGAAAATCCCAATGTTTGGTTAAATCTAAGTGAGAAGTAATTGGAATAGTGACCATTCATGCCACATTTAAAACAAGAAATAGTTGAAGTACAAACATTTTTTCTTTTAACAAAATAGGTTTTATACATTTGAGGTAATATTTTATCCTAACAAAAACCATATTTATTTTTATCAGTTTTAGCCAAAGACATCATCTCGTGATATTTTTTAGAACCTTGAAGAAAATCATATATATTTTCATTAAGACATTAAACTTCCTTTTTCAATTTCTAATTAAAATCTAGGGTACTTTTCAAATTATCATAATCTGCTGAATGAGAAGTAGAATCAGTGTTTGTTAACCTTTTATTTTTTTGAAAATTTAATTTATTTCCAGAAAAAAGTTTTTCTTTATCTTTTTTATGTTTATTATATAAATCACCAAATTTAAAAATATCTTTTCTTAATCTTTCAATTTCTATATTTAATTCGAAAACATTGGGGTTTTCAGATTTATTATCAGAATTTGAACATTCAGAATTTGAAAATTCAGAATAATAACTATAATTATAAACATTATCCAGTGATGCCATGAAACACAAGTAAGTATATTCTTTGTTAATTCCATGTTGTTCAATATAATCAAATTCTTTAGTACAACTCCAGCTGATTTTTAATTACTTTTTATCCTTCTTTTTATATTTTTCTTTATTCATTAGTTTAGGGAAATCGTATTTTATATGACCTTTTTCCTGCACTCATAACAAGTTACATCTAAAGCATTGTAGTTTGTATCAACTTTCTTATCTCCCTTATTTTTATCTTTTTGAGGGTTTCTACTAAAATGGTTTTTGATTCCTTTATTTTTCATTATATTTTAGACTCGAGTTACAATCTAAGAAATGTCTTCCTTTTTAATATCCTACAGATCAAAATCAGAAAAATTATTGGAAATAAAATTTACAGACTTAAAAGCTACACCTTTTCTTTTTTTTTGTCTCCTCCTCAGCTATGTTATGTAGTTCCAATTAATATTGGAGTAGTGATCCAATCAATTCATAATGTGTGTACTCTTTGTAGTTCTTTCTTTACTCAATGGAAACCTTCTTTTCATGCCATTTATTTGGTAATTCTCATAGGACTCTTTCAACAAGCATAGGATTTTACAGAGTTTCTCCAAGTGAATTCATTATATTCACAATGCTTGTGAATCTATGGAACATTTGTTTTAGAGTTTCATATTCACCTATCTTGAAGTCTTGATAATCATCATGAAGCATTCCAATCTTGGTTCCAATTAATTTGTCAAAGCCAAGGTGAATAACATGCAGAATCTTCCAAATCTCATGAGTTGTATTGCATGAAAACACACGAATAAAAACACTTCTATTAGTAGCACAATATACAATATTAATGACTTTCTAATTTAGGACACATCTAGTCGCATCAATTTTGGTAAGAGTATCTGGATCATCTTCTGGAAGTGTGTATTGTTTTGACATGATAGACCAGTGCTCAATGCTTATCTATTTGAGGTATTCCTCCATTCGGGATCTCTATTATCCATAATCATTACCATCAAAATGTGGTAGCCTCTGAGGAAAACAATCATCATTTGGTTTTAATACTTCCATCTTATAAGATCATTATCCTTAGACTATGGGGTCTAGGAATAGGTTTGCACAATAAAATATAATAAAAAACTCAAAAATAATGGTCGGATAAATTCATGAAGGAAGAACCAATGGTACTGATCTTTAGTATAATGAAATATAAATATAGAGCAAAACTATTCTTAAGATGGTTTCCCTCTGATACCAATTGTTCAGTCATACAGGGTAATGGAAGATGGTCTAGATGGAGGTGAATAGACCAAATTAAAATTTTTAATCAAATAAATTAATTATAAAAGTTAATTGTTATGTTTAATTATTAGCGGAAAAAGTAAATAACACAAGGATGTTTTTTATAGTAGTTCGGTCCAAAGTGGGGATACTCTACTCTTATACCTCTCTAATCGGCAAGATATACTTTTTAACTAGAAATTATTTTTAAATTGTAATCATAATCCAATTACATAATCCTTTTCTAGTGGAGGGATAACCATGACACTGACTTTTGTGTGGGGAGTCACAACCCTTACTGCCTGACTTTAGATAATGAGAGTCACAACTAAAACAGTCATGAATTTAGATATAGGTATTCACAACCCTAAGATCCTAACTTTAGAAACTCGGAGTCACAATCCAAGGGAAAAGAATAACAAATAATGCTTTTTTGTGCAAAAGCAAAAACAGAAAAATAGAGTGTGTGTGATAGATGGGAAGTAGTGCTAGAGAATCCGAACTAGATCAAAGAGAAGATCAAAATTAAAGCATAGGTACTGGTTCTTGAGGTTTAGATCATAACGTCTTGTCAATGCAATTGTAGTCGAAGTATAATTAATTCATCACTTGAGAGAATGAGTAGGTGGTGAATCAGAGTGTCACAGGACGTTGCAAATGCACAGCAGGTTCAAAGTTCACAACACATTCTCTTTTTATTGTAATTGTATATCCTTTACCTGCAAGAGAGAATTGTATATATATAGAATATATAAATTTTTCAGCACCTCCTCTTCCTTTGCATATTCAAAATTAATTGAGTCAAGAGATCCCAAAAATATGTCCATTAAAATAGCAGCACCGTTGCCTTTTTTATTCCTATAGAATAAATATCCTATAAAGGAATTCAAAATATTTCGAATAAGTATTCCAATAAAGTATCCAGAATAATAAATGATTTTAATAATTTAAAATATAAATTTAAATCCATTTTAAATGATTTAAATTTAGTTAAAACAGTTCATGAAAATTAGCAGTAGATTCTGAAATTAAATTCAAACATTTCAATTTAATCAATCTTGAAACATCAAAATTTATTTATAAAAGATGCTGAAAAACATTAGTGATTTTTCCCTCTAAATATAACACCAAGAATATTAAATATTCTTTTCTTATGATCCTTTTCATTAATTATAATTTATCACAAAAAAATCATTAAAAAATAATCCATATATATGCAGAAAATCAATTCTTGAAAAAATTTCTCTGAAGGGACAGTATCTTCCGAATAAACAGTAACTTCGAAGTGAACAGCAACTTCAGAGGGAATAGTAACTTCAGAGTGAAAAGTTACTTCATAGTTAACAGTAATGTATGGTTTTCAAACCATTCCTTGTGAAATGAACAATAACGTAACATAGTTTATGAACAATAACGTAACGTATGGTATGAACATAAATGTAATGTATAGTGTGAAAAGTAATGTAATGTATGGTATGAACTGTAACATAATGTATGGTATGAACACTAATGAAGGCTATGAATAGTAAAACATACTTTAGTGAGATAAGCAATAAACCAAACTTTTGGGAGATAAATAGTAAACCATACTTTTGTGAGATAAACAGTAAACCAAACTTTTGTGAGATAAACCGTAAACCATAGTTTTTTGAGATAAATAGTAAACCATACTTTTGTGAGATTAAGAGTAAACTATAATTTTGTGATAGAAATAGTAAACCATACTTTTGTGAGATAAATATTAAACCAAACTTTAGTGAGATGAAAAGTAAAAGCTACTTTTCTGAGATAAACAGTAAACCATACTTTCGTGAGATAAACAGTACACCATACTTTCGTCAAAAAATCTGGATAGAATATTTTAACAAAATTAAACAAATTTTTAAGTGATTTTATTAGTAGATTCAGACTTTGGTCAAAACTAATTATTTGTATAAAAACATATTATCTTTCCAAAGAAAAACCATTAAAACTAACATCTACAAATCCTAAAATAATTAAAAAATAAAAGAAAAACAATTCCAACAAAACTACTACTACAAAACAGCATAGCATAACTTCATGTAATTAAAATTCCATTCCAAATATAATTTTAGACTTTTATGTAAACTAATTAAATAAATATAAACATTTTATCTTTACATATTATCAGGATTCATGTAAATTGAGTAATTGTAGTAGTTTCCATTAATTTTTTTACAGAAATATTTTAAAACAGTGAAATGTAGAGTTTATAAAACCATAGTAGCATCTACATTGAATTTTTAGAGAAATAGATAAGAATTTTCAAACTTTATCATCAACTGGTAAGGTATAGATAAATATCTTATCTTTCCAACGTGATAAGAATCACAAAAAACCCAAATAACATAAATTAATATATCATCAAAATACAGAGGAAAAGTAATCAAACAAAATCACAAGAAATCATCCCAAATGGCTCAAAGGAATTCTTTTTTTATTTTATTATAGATAATACCCCTTTTAAGGGATGAATGGAAACCCATATATGACCCATATCCCCAAGGAACAGGGCCCAAAATGACTAGGAATACATGACCCGAAGGCCCATAGGCATACTATTCCCAATACATCACTTGTAGGCCCAACCCACAGGAACTGCCCCTCCCCTTGCTTTTGAATCATTGATCATGTAGCTCCTCACCTTGAATTGTTGATCGGTTAAAATCTCCCCATACGAAGCTTCACAATTCCTGGTCCTAATGGCTATCACCATACCCTTTCATTCTTCCAATCTGGTAGCTCTACTTCTGGTGACTGGTAGTCTTGTTGCTTTGATCCTCTTCTGGGGCCTACTCTGTGTGAACTGGGCTACTCCATGGTCTTTGTGGCCTGAAGGCCCTGAGGCCATGAAGATATTTGATGACACAAAGGCCCTAAAGACCCATAGTCCCAAACCGATGGCCCGAAGGCCCAAATCGGGTGAATAGTTCTGGATGCAACAGTACTAAATAGTACCTGCTACAATACTGCTACAATAACCCGAAAATTCACCTCCACCCGGTTTTGAACCTGGGTCTCTTGGATGCCATGAAGGAGCCCTTACCACTTGAGATCGGCCTCGTTGGCATCACATGAAATCAAATTAAAAGAAATTTTCACATGCACAAATTTTAGGATCATTTTCATGAGCACTCCAAGGTAAAGGATCTTATTATCACATAAATGTGGGGTGATAAAATTCAATAAGGAAGAGGAAGGGAGAAAATAATTGAATAAAAAACTCAAATAAAAGAAATAAATAACATTTAGAGATTGAGAAATAAAATTCAACCCATCCCCTTTATACTCTCTTTGATCAACCCAAAAAAGATTTAGTCCTCTATTGATTCTATGGTTTCAATGGAAGCGGAAATTAAACTCATGAATGATGAATTGGAGAAGTAAAAAAACAATAAAAAAGAAAGTAATCAGTCCACCGTTGTGTGAATAATATCACAAGGTATGGTGTGAATAAATTCACACCTTAAGGTAACGGTATCATAGTGATAAGAAGAAAAACATAATAAGTGGAAATGAATAAATTTTATTAAGAACTAAGGTGATTCTAACAACTTACATAAGAAAGAAGAATGTCACAAAGACAAATCATCATAATAACTTTACAATGAAATCAAAGCTCCAAGATCCCTCAATAATCCAAAACCAGTACCTTAAATTGGATTTATGAGAGCCTTGGGTCGATCCCCCATCTATCCAAGTCTCCTAAATTAATGGTGGTAGGGCTAGGGTGGTGGAAAGTAAGGGAGACGACACATTTCCACCTTTGACCAGAAGTTGCAGCCAACTTTCATCCACTGAACAGATGTTCTTAGATGGTCCTCTAGATGGAATAATTGGAGTGGGCCATAGAAGATAAAAATCAATCTCCAATTTCCCCTAACCGTCTCTAACGTTTCATCCAAAACAATTTTATGGATTATGAGATTTGTGTAAAATGGTGGGTTATTTTTCTGGGCCACAGAATCTAGCCCAGAAATTTATCTTCAAATTGGGCTACCTGTAACCCCTTTTAAATATCTGAATTATCTTTGGACACTATAGAATGAAATTTCCCCCATGATTTACTCTATGTTCAGATAAATTTTGAGAATCAATAGTTTTGGATCCTGGCTGCTACAGTCTCTTTATTGGGCTTTTGTCCAGTTTTATTTTCCCAAAATGTGTTGCCATGAAAGACCATTTTGGTGGTCTTCCAATATGAATCATAACATACTTAATGAGTATGAATTGTTTCTTGTAGCATGAGAGACCAGAAAATAAAACATTCAAATAAAATCAAGTCCATCTTGGGTACTTTAAATGATGTTAAAAAATGTTCCTTGTAAAATTTCATTTTAAGAAGGACATACAATTACGTTATGAAATAATGTTCATCATGTAAAATGAACTAAAATGGTGTTTATGAATAATAAATCACATGAATATTATATATATTAAAAATGAATATTATCCTCATTTAGTGGCTAATCACACCCCCAACTAGAGTTTTTTCTAGTCTTGAGAAAAATGTATCTCAAAAATATGAAAATTGAATTCCCTATTCCAAAAATATTTTAATAAACAATGATAACCAAAAACACTTATACCAAACAACTATTAAACCCATAAAAATCTTTTTATAAAAGTTAGTTTCACAAAAATATCCCAATCCCAAGCCCATTCCTTTGTTCAAATTCATCACCATATTCATCCAAAATCAATTAAGTATGAGGATGTGTTGTGTATCACAATAGACATTGAGGTTCATTATTATTAAAGGGCTAAATGATGGAAGAACAAGATGGAATCACTATTCAATATTAATATGAGTATTCAATTTTTTTTAATATTTCCATGGTAATTGAAATTGCACTCAAAAGAGTGAACCCATGTAGAAATACTTGGTCGATGACTCCCAGGCTCAAGGACCTTAGGTAACCAAGTGA
The DNA here is from genome assembly GCA_963277665.1 of Viscum album. Classification (NCBI taxonomy): domain Eukaryota; kingdom Viridiplantae; phylum Streptophyta; class Magnoliopsida; order Santalales; family Viscaceae; genus Viscum; species Viscum album. The sequence continues at coordinate 1,088,769,308 of OY728129.1, forward strand.
AGCCCACATACATGAGAATCATATTTATCTAACTCAGTCAAAAACAAAGTCAAATTACCAAAAATAGATATAAAGTTACTAACTCTAGGCCATACAACTGTAGGGTCGTGATTCCCATGTTCAGAAAGCCACGCATTAGGTCATTTCATTGCTCTACGTGAAAAATTATTGTATTTTTTTTGTTTTCTTAAAACTCATATTAAAACTAAAATGATCACAAAACCTATGATATTTATTTGGGGGTCCCCATGAACTAAAACTAATACCCCACTATCCAATGTACCTGCATTCTGATCTTTTTTTCTATTTGGAAGAAAATATAAATGATGAAATTTTACATTAGACAGCCACACATTCCAAAATCTATGCTCATGAAATTATAAATGGATTAAAATTAGAATTAGGGCATGATAAATTATTTGATATTTAGTTTAAAAGTGTGAAATGTGTATTATCATGTTCAAAGTTAAAGGAATTTTTCCTTCCATTTACATACATTTTTTCAAATCATTTTTTTCACACAAAAGCAATTTTTTTACACAAAATTTATTTTTTATAATTTTATCTCCCCCACCTTAAAAAAACTCTATCCCCAGTGTTTGAAGAAAAGATAATTTAGAAGGGGGTAGGGTAATATAAGGGGAGTTCAAAAAGAAAATTTAAAATGAGGATCTTAGAATGATGTCACCTAGTAGTTGAAGTTGAAGTTCATGATACTCCAATTAAGTCCTTTGATATCCATGCCACTCACAGAGTTCCCTAGTGAAAAAAGGAAAAAAAAACAAACAAAAGAAAAATATATATATGTACAATAATAATAATGATAATAGTAAAATATAATTATATATACAAAAATTATAGAAAAGGGAAGCAGTATAACCTGTAAGTCAGTGGTAGGTGCACTCCCATGTCTCCCATCAGTCCCAGGTTCGAGTCCCCGCAGCTTCACCAGTTATGCCAGGGTTTTCCCAATGACCTATGGTGTGTCCTCATATATGTATATATATATATATTATCTATTTTAACCTACAAAAACATATAAATAATGATGATAAATTGTATTCTTTTTAGATTTCCGGGTAAGGTATTACTAAAGGATCACACCACGTGACACAGATGAATATGGAACTCCCCTTTCATTCCCATCCATACTCATAATATAATAATAGGTCAACAGTCTATGGAACTATCATATGTAAATTTAAGTATTTTTTTAATATAATATTGATTTATAAATCCTATTTTTTTTAAAAAATATGATTCACAAAGATGAAAACCATGGGTTGCCTCCCATCAAGCACTTTGGTTTAATGTCACTAGCTCGACATAGACCCTCAATTATTTATGTATTTTTCTCATCTAAGGTTAGTTCAATCAATTTTCCATCAACTACATTTTTTTGAATGGTTCAATTAATGGTTTGACTATATGACCATTTACATTAATGGTTTAACCATTGGTGGGATCTCGAATTTCTACATCCCCATGGGGGTACACCTTATGAACTATGTATGGACCTGACCATCTAGACCTCAACATTCCCAGGTGTAAATAAAGTTTAGAACTATAAAAAATAATAGGTTTACCCTATATAATGTGTTTGGTTTTTAGAATTCTAGATTGGTAGTCTTGTAGGGTGGATTTATTGATCATTGAATTTTCATATGCCTCCATCCTATGTTCCTCAAGTTCATTGATATCTAATTTCCTTTTTGTTTCAGACAATGAGATGAGGTAATTCATTTACTTAATTGACCAAAAGTCATTATTTTTAATCTCCACTAGAAAATATCATGCATTACCATAAACCAACCAATATGGGGACATTCCTAAAATGGTTTTATAAGCAATTAGATAGGCCCAAAGAGCATCTAAGATTTTTCTCAACCAATATTTCCTAGATGGATTAAAAATTTTCTCAAGAATTTTCTTTATTTCTTGATTGGCTAAATTAGATTGACCATTGTTCTGTTGGAGGTAAAAAATGGACTCTTATTGAGAAATTCCATACTTTTCCATGAGTGCTAAGAATGGACGATTGCAAAAATGATTACCACGATCACTAATGATATCCCAATGAATTCCAAATCTAGAGAGGATGTTTTCTTTGAGAAATATAATCATAGTTTGATGATCATTGTACTTTCTAGGAATAGACTCAATCCATTTGGAGACATAATTGACAGCTAAAAGGAAGTAAATATATCCCCTATAGTTCAGGAAGGGACCCATGAAATCGATTCCCCAACAATCAAAGGTTTCAACCACTAAGATGGAGGGGAGTTGTATTTGATTCCTTTTTGTGATGGAAAATACTTGTTGACACTTAGGATAGCTTTGAAAAATCTGTAGGAGTCCCTTGAGTGGGTGGGCCAGAAGAGTCCACACTAAATAATCTTAACCGATGTTTTCTTAGAGGAAAAGTGACCCCCACATGCCTCCCTATGATTGTTGACGCTCCATTCGTCACAGAATCTAAAGATCGGAAAAGGGGAATATCTGAGTTCAAAGTGATTCAACCTTTGAAGAAAACATCAAAAATTGACAAAGGCATGAACAAAGGATCAATATCAACTGCACCGCGCAAGTTATATCACTGTCGCGCAAGTACACTTGTGTGATGCCCTTGGTCGCGCAAGTGACTTGCGCGACTTAAGTGATAACCGCCCGGGGTCTTCTCCTGCTTATAAATAGACCCTGTGGGCCCCCCATTCAAGAGGATTTTTTTTCCAGAAACTCTGATTGAAGCTCCCGACGCCCAAGTCTCTTCTCAAAGCTTCCGGAACACTTCTAAAGGAAATTTTTTTACCTATAACGGAAGATTTAAAGAGAAGAAGGAAGGCCTAAGTGTTTAAACTCATCAACACTTGCGCGCCGCCTTATTCCTTCAATAGAACTCGCACGTCCCTTTTTTGGAAGAACCTCAAGAGTATTCTAAAGGGATTTATAAAGAGTCGCTCAAATATTCTAATGATGTTTGAGAATCGCGCAAGTACCCCCCATGTCGCGCAAGTATACTTGCGCGACCCATACTTGTGCGCCGCCACAATACTTGCGCCCCTTTCAAGACTTGCGCGCCCCTACCTTTATGGGTTCCCATCATGCCCATTTTACCCCTCTTAATCCATCACACCTTTCCTTTTCAAGATTCAGTCTTCAAGACACTCTTCAAAGCCATTTATGGCATGATTTCTTGATTTGACATCCTTATCTGAAAAGAATTCTATGGAATATCTCTCAAAACCTAGTGATTTAAATATCCTTATGTCACTAAATATGGAGAGTTCATTCATTTAACCTCATCATTTAAGATGAGATAATCCTTAACATGGGTCTCCTTTTCAGGAATAATCCCTAGTTATAAGTCCTTTAACTTGGGCATCCTCCTCAGGAATAAGCCCCAAACCGTAATCCCTAACCTGGGTCTCCTTTTTTCAAGTATAAAACCCAGTTATAATCTTGGGCTTCCTTTTCAGGAATAAGCCCCAAGTCCCCTAATTTATCTTTAACCAGTCCTAACTTACCCTTGATTTCGGTTTCCTTTTCAGGAGTAAAACCCAATCATAAGTCCCCTCCTAACTTCGGTATTCTCCTTAGGAGTAAGCCCCAAGATTAGAGTATTCAAATCTCCATGAAGCACATATACCTTTATAGACCCTGTTCATGGATTTTCTCCCTAGAAGTGAATCCTAAACCTTCATCTATCTAGGCAGTTATACATACATAAGCCCCAATACATTTCTTATGATTGCATCTTTCATGGCACAATTGTCTAAATTTTACTAATACCTCTTGTTTCTCACACCGAGCATGACTCACGTGAGCTTAGAGTGTAAAAGTAATTGTGACATCCTGCTTTGAGACATCAATCATAAACATCATACCCTTATTCGAACTACGTGTTTTATGATTCCTTTTTCAAAACAATGGATACGTATGTAGCCTATCTATGGGTTCGATCCCAACTCTGAAGTAATTCATTGTCCTTCTGAATGACGATAAACTTCAAGTGCCCCACTGAGTGGCTTTAAAACCAGCCTAGTCAAAATAATGACCAAGAGACTTTTATATAAATATTTTGAAGAATACCATTGACCAAGAATCTCTAAATAGATACAGATGATTTTCTATTGATGAAGAACCTCGAATACATATAAAAGATTCTCTAAAATTCTTACATATTTAATCATTGATTGTTAAACTGAAGGAAAGCTCATTTTATACTTGGTAATGTAATAAGGATTCACGAACATAACTTAAATCTATAAAGAGTGTCCCAGAGTAGACAATAATTCCCCTAAAAAAGGTGTGATGAGTCCGACCTCCCATCCTCTCGACCAATGAAAATTCCTAAGCCTCATTAGCCCACAAACTAATGAGCGCCTACCTTAGGAAAGTAGGTCCAAACGGATGTGGAATCATTGGTTGTTTCCGGTTCTACGAATAAACCCATTAGAAACCGATCGGAACGTTTGAATCTCCCATCCTGGAGGTCATCCCCGGATTCCGTGCGAAACAAAAAATGGTGAACCCGACGTGAATCCTTATCCTAGTTAAAGTGATGTTCTTCTTATTTGTTAGTCCCCTTGGGCCAACAAAGCAATCATTGACATATGCTCATCCAAAAGATGCAGTGGCTGGATTCATCTTGATTATGTCTGTTATATGGAACATGCACTCTTTTCTCAAGATCTTCTGCAAAATGGCTTTCCTTAAATTCACCCCTGTGAATACTACTGCTGTAAACACCTCTACTGTGAGGTTTACTGCTGTGAAAACCAATGCTGCTACTCCTGCTGGAACGTCGTCCGCTCTGAGGATGACATCACCAACTCAGCGTCTTCAACGCTGGGTTTATAATTAACTGGTTAAGGAGTACCGTCGCAACGGTACTATCCCAACTCTGGAGGCCGCTCGTCAAGCCCTCCAAGTTAACAACTCTACCTGGTCATCCGGACCCCGGCGGCCAGCGATCAAGAAGCAGGCGGTGCTGACTGTCGTCTCTAACTGTTTCGGGTCGTTATCCCCGGAACGCAATTTCCATTCACTCCCTTACTCTGAAGAAGTGAATGAGCAGGTCCCTTAGGGACTTAAATCAAAAAGACAGGAGTCCTTCCTGAGGGCTCCCATCAACAATCGCCGCCAGACTCGTGCGGTAGTGCGCCCTCAACATGATGAGGGTACCGACTCCAGGCATTCAGCTCAGGTTCTACGAACCCAAGAAGGCAAGATGAACCGCCAGAGACGGAATCCGGTTAACAATGGGAAGGTTATCATCCCTGCCATCTCCGGAGAATTCCACCAACCTAACTTGGTGGGAAAAAATGAGCAGGCACACACACCTACCCATTTTAATTCCGTTGTCCAGCAGACTCATCTGGCAGCATCAAGCCAATCCCGCCAGACAATTCCGGCGAAGTACTATAGGCAGGAACATGCACCTGATTATGTATCATCAATTAGTCAGCAGGCTCGCCTGAGTACATATGATGGATTCCACCAACCTAACTTGGTGGCGAACGAACAGGCACACACACCTGTCCGTTTTAATTCTGCTGTCCAGCAGACTCGTCTGGCAACATCAAGCCAATCCCGCCGGGCAATTCCGGCGGAGTACTATAGGTAGGAACATACACCTGCTTATGCATCACCAGTTAGTCAGCAGGCTCATCTAACTACATATGATAGATCTCGTCAACCGCGTTTGGTGAAGTGTAATCAGAAAGCACATACACCTGCTAATACTAATCAATCCTACCAACAGTCTCCCTTGGTAGCGCACAGAGAAGTCAGTCGGAAAGCCCCGACGACAAACAGGAGGCAGACTCAACTCTCTGCCTCCACACTTGATTACTATCAGGATTCACTGACAGGAAAAGGAGGACAGGAGCAGGCACATACACCTACTCCAAACCCGGAATGGACGTATATCCCCGGTCTGGCGGCTGAAGTCACCAAAAATATTTTATCAATGGTGAAAGAGCATAAGAAAATTCCTACTCGTATTCTGGATGCTTGCCAGGATATCATAACAGCTTCAGCATCATCTCAGGGACAGACACATAAATATCTCCCTAGCAGTGGAGTGACATATCAACGATTCACTCCGGAACAGACAGACACATCTGTTTCAGTCCAAGAGGGTCATGGGGCATACTCCCCCATATCATACGGACAACCAAGTCAGGCACATACACCTGATTTGAGTGGAGATCATCAGCCTAACCTGACAATCTTTCCTGATCAGGCACATACACCTGCTCAGAGCAATCACTTTCGTCATCAAGTGGTTTCTAATGTGAGTAAGAAGGCATCTAAGAAAAAGATCCTCCCAGCACAGTCATGAGATCAAAGGCCAATCTATAACAAGGCCTTGCTCGATGCTGGAGTTCTTGAAGCCCTCAGACATTTATTTGTCAGAATTAAAGATTCTACTCCCTCAATTCCCAATAACGGGATCATTAATTCTGAAGGTCTTCAATAGACACTTCCTCATGAAGACTTTCTTCATGAAAATTCGGTCAATCTTGAAGTTTCTTCTTCAGATGAGATCCACAGGAACCCTCTATTTGGTCAGAAGACCAAGGAGCAAGAGATCTCAACTTTTGTTATAACCCATTATGGTGGTCCTCCCCATGATGATGAATTTCGCTGCGAAATTCCTCTCCGCAGTAGTGATTCACATTGCCTGGAAAATACTCTAGTGGACAATGTAGTGCCGAGAAAACCCTCTTATCTTGAGGCACTTGCAAATGCGAAACCAGTCATGTCTGATGCTTTATTACTAACAAGTGAAATACTTTCTCTATCAGAAGATAGCCCAGGGTGTAGGTCATTCTCTGAACCGCCCCTAAGTCATGTATCTTCTAGTTTGACCAATGATCTCTCTACCAATCTTGTTGAATCCAATGAAGCAACAAGGAAACACCAATTCTGGTCAAAACAGGTAGAAGAATCTTCATTTAATGATAAAGAGGAAATGTTGAACATGAGGAAAAAACTGAAAAAAGGTGAAGTACAAGTCATGTTTTGGCCTTTGGCTGACTCCCAGTACGACATTCCGAAGATGTTAACGGATGATGGAATCCATGATATTCGTCTCAACATATGGAAAACTCTTTGTCAATTAAAGAAGAAGGTATTATCTTATGATGAATATGAAAATAATATTAAGATAATAGAAGGTCTACAACGTCAGATTGATTTGGCATCTCTATCAGTCTCTCGGTATCCGAAGGCTGAAAAAACAACAGAGAACCCTTCAACGTTCATGCCTTGGCGCACTAAGAAAATTGCGTCAGTTAATTGCCAATGCTCCCTCTGATGTTCATATCAGAGGATGGGGTGTTCACAGAGAACTACATTTCACAGTGCTTTCTAGTTAGCAAAGCCTGCCGAAAATGGTCTCATGCAATGTTATTGCCCATGGCCGGCCACAGTCAATGGGCTTTGTTCATAATCAAAAGCTTGCTCAAGAACAGGCTTCAACTAGTTCCTCTCAAAATAAAGCATATAGAGAACAAGTTGTTGAATTTCTCCTACATCAAGCAGGGGAGAATATTGCACAAGCCTCTCGTATAGAGCAAACACGTCATCAAATGACAGAAGTCTCAGAAATCATCCAACGGTCTGTTGAACCAGGTGATAAAAGTGGATACAGGTTAATGCATCCAGCTAATTTCCGAACTAAGATTCGCAAGATCAAGAGATCTTTTAAGAAGATCTCAGACGTAGCATGTCAAGATCCACCCCATCTTGTCAGACTAGGGACTTCTCTAACCCAACCCTCAGAGTCAACAAATGGGATTCGAGGAGTTGAGCGGAATCAGCAAGAACATCCCCAGTTCACGAGACTGGGGACTCTTTCAAATCATCAATCCCCTTCTCAGAGAATATCAGTTTTTTCTCGATTGGGGAAGAATCCCCAAGAGGAACTAAGAGCCAAATTATCAGGATATTCCATCCAAATTATAGCTCGTCAAGAAATTCCTAAAGGATTGAATCAACAAAAGGAAATGTCTCATCAAAGACATGAAAGAAGAAAATATCACAGAAATGTTTATAGAAGGGATGTGATGCATTATGCATCAATCAATGTCATCAATTCCGTTGTTGCTAATCCCCCAGAGGAGACTCACTCAGGGGACTCAGATGAAGAGCATCCTGCTCAAGATAATGTATGCACTGATACAAATGAAGAAGGTGTACGTACACGAAGTCAAAGGATTACTCAGAACCTAGGTAATCCACTTCCCTCCCTCCAAAAGGTATCCAACAAAGGGAAAGGGAAAGAATCCGTTTACATATCCTTCCTCTGGAGAAGGTCAATCGCTCTCATTAGAGCAAAGGATTGCACAACAAGAGGAAGAAATCAAAGAATTAAGAAGGTTGAATGCAGAACTACTTCAGAGTAGTCTTCTTCTTAAGAATGTTGAAGTTCGACAGCCGCAGGAATTTGTTGCAGTTACTGAGATGGATCAAGAATATCCCCCTTTATCAGTACACCCTCAGAGGTCTAATCCCGTGGGTCAAGCGCAACAACGGTTGGCAGTGCTACCATTAGTTGCAACACCAACCACCACGTCTGTCCAAGCTCCATGCATTGCACCTACCCAAAACCAAGTTCAACCTGATGTTTCTCAAAAGTTAATAACTACTATTGAGTCATTAACAGCTCGGTTAGAAACTATGGAAGGGAAACAGGCGCAAGTTCAACCTGAAAACAAAGTTTACCCTGAATGGGTAGATTCAATTTCTCCTCCATCTAGTTTTGGAAACCCTGTTTTCCATACTTTCAATGGATCAGGCGACCCTGAACAACATTTGACGCATTACGTGTCTTGTTGTGATCCTATGATGGGAACTCCAGAGCAGCAAGAAGTAGTGAAACTCAGATGCTTCGTGCGAACCTTGCAAGGACCGGATTTTGTCTGGTATACAAGCTTACAATCCCGGTCAATCATCGGATGGGAGGATCTTCGTCAAAAATTCCTTCTTCAGTTCAACTCAACTTTTCCAAAAACGACAGTTTTCGATCTTACAAACTGCAAGAAAAGGAAGAATGAAAGAGTCTCTGATTTCATTGCTCGCTGGAAGGGATTAACGTATTCCCTGAGTTTAGCACTCCCTCAGGAAGAGCAGTTGCCAATCTGTGTGGCAAATTTGCGTGATGAATTACGCACGCCATTGATCCCTGTGAAATACACAGGAGGGTTTCGAGACCTTACTTCAATCGCTCAGCAGATTTAAGATTCCCTTATACAGGCTAAGGTTAAATCTCATGTAATTCCATCAGCTCCAGGATGAAGAATGGGTAAAGTAGAAACTGCTATAGTTATGCTTAAACAATCACCTGTACCTATATCTACTTAAAAACCTTCATCTTCTCGAAGGACTCCACCTCCTGAACGCCAACAAAAAGGTCGTTTCATCCAAATGATCAAAGAGATCAACGACAAAAACAATTTAAGGATATTAAGAGTAAAACATACTCTTTCCGAAATGAGAAAGTTCCTGGTTACTTCATTTCATCTCTGGAAAATAATTTGGTTCAATTACTAGTGCCCAAGAGGCCAAACAAGGAAGGAGATGAAGACCGTCCCAATTATTGTCCCTTTCATCAAATGTTGGGGCATCCCATCAAGGAGTGTTTTGTCTTTAAAGACCTCATGCAAAAGATGGTCGACTTGGGACAAGTCAAATTGAAGGGTTCTTCAGCTCATGTAGTGTGTGTTAACGCTACAGGTCTAGAGGAAGGAGGCGAGTGGCAGGAAGTCAGAAGAAAAACTGCGCAAAAATATGATGATTGGATAGTCAAAAAGACAATCAATCAGACCCATGCCATTTTGTGAACACAATTGAAGAAGCCAGTTGTGTCTCCTACAAAAGCTACAGTGAAACCTCCATCAAAAGACAAATCCTCAAAAGGGCAGTGCAATTCAAAGAAGAAAGAGGGATCAGAAGAAGATGAGTATGTATCGAGGCCTAAGTTGTCTTTGACTCTGGCAGATTTCATGCCATCTAATTCAAAGCCACGGGCACCGCCCCATCAAACGGCACAGCCTAAACAGGCTAGTCAGGCAGGGTCTTTATCAGACGAAGTGTTAATCTTCGGTTCTGTTAATATGATTCAATTAATAGATCCATATTCCAGTCTTGATGAGCCTGAATTCCCTGTATCAAATAAGGGAATCCGAGGAAGTTCCAGAGGTTCAGGATAAAGAGGAAGACGTGGATCTTTCTGAAGCCACTACTCCAATTCTACCCCTGCTAGCACTGTGTATGGAGCAGAAACTCGTGGAAGAGCCCTTCAACGAGCTCAAAAAGAACAAGCAAGTTCTTCTTCCAATAGCCAACTCAGTTTTGGTACAGTTATTTTGGAAGACCGAATAAAGGTTCCATCTTCTTTATCTCAGCAAGTAAATGGATCTAATCAGTCTAATCTTCCAAAACCAAGGATGTTTCCAACTTCTATCCCAATACATGATGCATCAGCTTCCAAAGCATCTGCTTCCAAGGTAACTGCTAAACCTCATATTCCTGTTGGGAAACGCAGACCTCTAGATAAAAAGTATGATATATTGAAACACTTGGCCCAATTACCAGCCGAGTTATCAATTTTGGATGCTTTGAATCTGTCAAAAGATCTTCGGGAAGCACTCATCGAAGTTTTGTGAAGTCCTCAGGAGTTTGAAGCTGAAATTGCTGCAGCTGAAGTCTATCACATAGAGAATAATCCTGCAGAATGCCATGCAGTGATATCTTTTACTGATAAAGATGAAGATGATGTTGTGAATGGTCACATAAAACCTCTCTACTTATCTGGAAAAGTCAATGGTGTAGATATCCGAAGTGTTTTCATTGACAATGGTTCAGGGGTCAACCTCATGCCCATTCGTACACTTCGTCGATTGGGCCTCATGGAATCTGATATATCTCCTTCTACCATGATGTCACAAGGATATGATAAAAATGAACAAGAACCACTGGGCGAAGTTACACTCAGAACCCAGTTTGGAGATCTTGTATCCAATTCGGATTTCATGATTGTTGATCAAGACTCAGCTTTCAACTTCTTGCTTGGAAGACCCTTGCTACATCAGCATGCAACTATTCCTTCGTCGTACCATCAATGTCTCAAATACTGTTTCAATAGTCAAGTTGGAACATTGTATAGTGATAAGGCCCCGTTCAAGACATGTGAGTCTCAATACATTGAGGCAGAATTTTATCACATGAAGGGAAGAGAAAAATCTACAATGAAGGAAATTACCAAAGTTAATGCTCTATATGGTTTGGAGAAAATTCCAATAAATCCATTTACACATGTGAGTACAGATTATGTGTTCCCTATCAGTCAAATTGACAAAATAGGCCCAAATCAAAATACTCTTATGGAAAGATCCATAATGTCAGTTACGACAATTGATCCAGACAACATGGGAGAAATTGGTAACCTACCAAACAGTGATGAAAGCATAATTGGTGACGTCTTCATTTCATCTGCTGAAATCCAACAAGTATATACTTCGCCAATCAGGCCAGAAGAAGTTATAGCAACACCAGAGGTGAATAATTATGTCGATTCTCAATCCATCATCTCCTCTTTATTTCCCAAAGAAGTCCCTTTATCATCAATAGGGTCGGAAATGGAAGCTTCTTCTTCAAAATGTGAAATTTTTGATATCTCTTATGATCATGAAAATTTCGTTTTTTCATCTACTATGCAAGTAGAAACGGAAGAAATAGCACATGATGAAGATGAAGAGGAAGATCTTAGAGGTGCTCCTCCAGCATTTGAAGAGGGTATCTCTACCACTGTGGATGAACTCAGAGAAATAAATCTGGGTACAGAGAAAGATCCACGCCCCACTTTAATTAGTGCGTCCATGACCCTTGAAGAGCAACAGATGTATATTTCTTTTCTAAAGAAAAATAAAGATATTTTTGCTTGGAATTATACATAAATTCCTGCGCTTGATCCTGATATTGCTACTCATCATTTGGGTTTACCAAAAGAACATCGAGGATTTAAGCAAGCTACGAGAAGAACACACCCAACCCATGCTTCCAAAATTGAGGCTGAAGTGGATAAGCTGATCAAAGCTAACTTCGTCAGAAAAGTTCAATATCCCAAGTGGTTGGCTAATATTGTCCCTGTAAAGAAAAAGAACAGACAAATTAGGGTTTTCATCGATTTCAGAGATCTTAATCGGTATTGTCCTAATGATGATTTCCCAGTTCCGATTACAGAACTCTTAATTGCTGTGATGGCTGGTTATGAAGTACTTTCCGTCATGGATGGATATTCCGGATATAATCAGATCCGAAGGCCCCAGAAGATGAGGAATCTACAGCCTTCAGAGCCCCTCAAGGTGTGTTTTGTTACCGGGTGATGCCATTTGGTTTAAAGAATGCAGGTGCAACATATCAACGCGCCATGCATCGTATCTTCAAACCTTTCTTAGGGAAATTTGTTGAATGCTATGTAGACGATTTGGTGGTTAAATCCAAACAACATTCTAATCACTTGGCTGATTTGGAAGTCATATTCCACAAGCTTCGACAACATAATTTGAAGATGAACCCCTTAAAATGTGCTTTTGGGGTAACCTCAGGAAAATTCCTCGGCTTTGTTGTATGCCATTGTGGTATTGAAGTCAATACTGAGAAGACCAAATCAATCCTTGGTATGTCACCTCCTCATAATTTGAAAGAATTAAGAGGGCTTCAAGGACACTTAGCCTATATCCGGCGTTTCATTGCCAATTTGGCAGGTAAAAGATTACCCTTTACCAAATTATTGAAAAAAGGAGTCACTTACCAGTGGACTGAAGAATGTCAAGAAGCATTTGATGTTCTCAAGAAATACCTCTTGAGTCCACCAGTACTCATGCCACCTGTTGAAAGAAGACCACTTATCCTCTATGTGACAGCTCTAGAGTGATCATTGGGTGCTTTTCTAGCCCAAAAGAATGATGTTGGGAATGAAAATAGCATCTACTATCTCTGTAGAACTATGCTTGAAGTAGAAACCTGGTATTCAAGTATTGAGAAGTGCTGCCTAGCATTAATCTTTGCAGTTCAGAAACTAAGACACTACTTGCAACATCACGGGGTCCAATTGGTATCTCGTAATAATCCGCTCAAATTCATCCTTAGTCGTCCAATGCTAAAAGGATGTCTAGCAAGGTGGGCAGTTATTTTGCAACAGTTTGACATTCATTATGTATCTCAAAAGGCAATAAAGGGTCAAGCTCTGCCTGATTTCCTGGCTGAACATCCTTCCATGGAAGACACGTCTTCAGATATTGAACTCCCTAATGAGGAAGTTTTTTCTATTCAAGAGAATCCTCAAACATGGGAAATGTATTTTGATGGTGCTTCCAGAAGTCCAACAGGGAAGAAAATGGAAAATCCTAAATTCATCAAAGTTGGTTTAGGAATTGTACTCATTTCTCCAGATAAGGCCTTGTTACCTTATTCCTTTCTATTGTGGGAAGGTGGTACTAATAATGAAGCCGAATACCAAGCTCTCATTACAGGCTTGGAGTTAGCACTCCAAGAACAAGTGAATCACTTAAAAGTGAAAGGTGATTCAGACCTGGTAATCAAACAAGTCAATGGGGATTATTCCATCAGAAAAGAAGAATTAATCCCTTTGTATGATTATGTCAGAGAGTTAATGGCAGAATTCCCTTTCAGAACCAACATTTTCTTATGTCCCAAGATCACAAAATGCTCAAGCTGATGCACTGGCTAATATAGCCACAACTCTAGCAGATCCAAATCGGGATGAGACAACCATCATTATTGCCCACCGTCGTGAAATTTCACCTTATGTTCAATCCAGAATAGAGGAAATTAATGAAATTAGTCCCATTCCTGAACTATATGGTCATACTACCGGATGGATGACACCTATCAGGGAATACCTTCAAAATGGAACACTTCCACTTGATAGAGCCGAGAAAGAACAAATCTGGCGACGTGTGGTCAATTTTACTCTTTATGATAGCCCAAACCACCTAGAAAATGTTCTCTACAAACATGGTTTTGATGGAGTTATCTTCAGATGCATTGATGGTGAAGAGACAATGGCTATCATGAAAGAAGTGCATGCAGGAGTATATGGTGCCCACCAGTCTGGACATAGATTGTCTGATCAAATTCGAAGGATTGGATACTTTTGGCCTTCAATGATACAAGATTGTGTTGATTTTACAAATAAGTGTCATTCATGTCAAGTATATGCCAACTTCATTCATCAACCTCCAGATTTGCTTCATACATCTAAATACTCATGGCCATTTTCCACATGGGGAATGGATGTGGTGGGACCTTACCCTTCAGCTACGGCCAAGCAGTTTAAGTACATTCTTACTGCTACTGATTTCATTTCCAAATGGGAAGAAGCAGTACCTCTCAAAGAAGTCAGTTCTAAATGCATTGTTAGCTTCATCAAGTCTAACATCATTACTAGATTTGGTGTCCCTCATACCATATTGACGGACAACGACACCGACTTTTGTTCTTCTGAGGTGAAGAAAGTGTATCAAGAATACAACATTAAATCCAACCATTCATCTAGGTATCATGCGGCAGCCAATGGCCAAATAGAAGCCTTTAACAAGACTCTTTCAAATATACTGCAAAAGATGGTGGATAAAGATAAGAGGTCATGGCCTGAGAAACTCTTTCATGCTTTATGGGCTTATCGGACTACCACCCGCAATGCAACGCGGTCAACTGCATATTCGTTGGTATATGGAAGAGAAGCAGTCTTGCCAATTGAAGTTCAATTTCCCTCACTCAGAGTATCCATTTGTGATCAGTTATCTACAGATTAGCAATCCCAAAAGCGATTGGATGAATTGGAGCAGTTAGATGAGAAATGATTGTGCACTTTGCACCACTTGGAAATATATCAGAATCGAATAGCACGAGCTTTTAACAAAAAAGTTCGTCTTCGTTCATTCATTCAGGGAGAGTTGGTATTAGTTCTCAGAACTCCAATGATACCAGGAAAGAAACCTCCCAAGCTTGAGCCAAAATGGGAAGGACCTTATTCAATACATAGGGTGTACTCCAATGTAGCTTATTCATTAATCTCAATGGATGGAGAACTCATCACTTCTCCAACCAATGCTAGATTTCTGAAGAAATATTTTGTATAAACACAAAATATGGTCCCAAGAACCAAGACTCTTACAATTGGTTCATACAACAATGGTCTAGTATGACCTTAAACTGCAACTTCGTCCAACATTACGTTAAACTGTGAAAAAGTTCCCTAAACCATCCAGCATGACCTTAAACTGCATCATCCTTGGTCCATGCATATGACCATAAACTATTTGCAACTCCCTTATGTCCAGAAAGACGTTAAATTGTGACGTCCTATCTACATGACGCTAAACTGTATAAAAGTCCCTTACGTCCGGAAAGACGTTAAATTATATAATCTCAAAGGTCCAGCATGACATTAAACTGCACCATTCACGGTCCATATATATGACCTTAAACTATTTTCACTTTCGTCCAACATGACGTTAAAATGGTACACTCTTTTGTCCTTACTGCATGACATTAAACTGCACAATCCCCCTTTTTGTCTTACATGACATTAAACTGTTATTTTTTCCCCTGCTACATGACACTAAACTGTACAGCACCAATAGTCCTAACTGCAAGACTTTAAACTGCATAGTCCCTGAATATGTCCTACATGACATTAAACTGTGCATCGTTAAGGTTGTTATTACCTCTTGTTTCTCACACCGTGTATGACTCACGTGAGCTTAGAGAAAACCTCAACCATAACACTCACTTTGGGCCCCTAACCATGTGTAAGTCCCAACAACATTTTTTATTAGATCATTGTCCCCATGAACAACTTGATCATTAATTCATTCTTTAATTTAACTACATGGACATTGATCCTTGCCCTTCAGGCTGGGTATGTAGGCAACCTCCCAGGGTTCAAGCCCAAAAACAATCTCTTCACATCGGTTCACCACCATCTCATATGATGTTGATTCGTGAAACCACACCTAGAATCAATATCTTTACATTGATTCACTTTCGTCCTTGTTATATGATGTTAAACTATGCAACACTTTTGTCTGGTACAACAATAAACTACAATATTCTTTGATTTCCTCATTTGAGAGAGAACTATTATTGACATTGATTTTTCAATCATGGTTTTCATTTTCAAAAGACTACGTGCATACATGGTAATGCCTAAACTTTTTATCTCGGGTTAAACCATCATTACACTAAAGTCCCCATTCACCCTTCACATGTACGAACCAAATTTGTAAAAAGGGTAGTTCTAGAACTATGTGGGCTTGATTACCATCCTTATGGGATACGTAGGAACGTTCGAGTATCCCTCGAATCCAGCCCCAAGTCATTTGGGCCTAACCCCAAATTTCACTTTCAGTCCCTTGGCTGAAAAGTCCTCATGAAAACACACACTGTGTATTCATTATTATGGTTCGAATTCTATGACCCTAAACTAAGATCACTCATACTTTCATCCTGCATGACTTTAAAATGGATTTCAAGAACTACGTATGGATTGATTCTCATTCTTATGAGATACGTAGTGAAGTCCAAAATTTCAATTCAGTACCCAGCCACAACATGATTATGGTTATCATTGACCTATGTATCTCTATATACATTAGACAATACCCATCTTTAGGTGTTATAATACTAACCTTAAATATTTTTAGATCTTCATAACCCTTTTCATGACTTCTAGTCACAAAAATGTCAAACTTCTGAGAATTATTTTTCCTAACTATGCAGCACGTGCCCATTGGTGGCCTTGCATAAACTGTCCACATAACAGACTTGTTAGCCAAAAGATACTATTTTATTTAACCATGCATCCAATTCCCTTAGGTGGCCCTGCATAATTCAACCCCCTAACGGGTTTTTTAAATGATGGTAACTTCATTCTTGGGAAGAATGCCTCTTTTGTCCTTATTTGTCTTAAACGACAGTATGTAGGGATCAACAAAAAAAATATAGCCATCCTTAATATATTTGTCCCATATCCTTTTTCATGATCTGAAAGTATTCAAGTCTACGGTTTATTCTTCTTCCCTACATTTGGGTCAGACCTTCGTATGAGTGATATTCATCCAGTTCTCCGATATTCTTGTTCGGAAATATCTTCTCCTTATTCAAGTACCTCTTTCCATACAACAAACTCTCTACGTTAGAAAATTTGAGTCTCCATAAACTTTCACTGGCTTTTAGCACTAGGAAAGTAAATTTCTGAGAGTTCTTTTGCCTAACTATGCAGCACGTGCCCATAGGTGGCCTTGCATAAACAAACCACATAGCAGTCTTGTTAACCAAAAGATACTATTTTATTTAACCATGCAGCCAATTCCCTTAGGTGGCCCTGCATAATTCAACCCCCTAACAGGTTTGTTAAATGATGGTAACATCATTCTTGGGAAGAATGCCTCTTTTGTCCTTATTTGTCTTAAACGACAGTATATAGGGATCCGCAAAAAAAATATCCATCCTTAACATATTTGTCCCATATCCTTTTTCATGATCTGAAAGTATTCAAGTCTACGGTTTATTCTTCTTCCCTACGTTTGGGTCAGACCTTCGTAGGAGTGATATTCATCCAGTTCTTTGATATTCTTGTTCGGCAATATCTTCTCCATATTCAAGTACCTCTTTCCATACAACAAACTCTATACTTTAGAAATTTTGAATCTCCATAAACTTTCACTGGATTTTAGCACTGGGAATGTAAATTTCAGAGAGTTCTTTTGCCTAACTATGCAGCATGTGCCCATAGGTGGCCTTGCATAAACAGTCCACATAACAGAATTGTCAGCCAAAAGATGCTATTTATTTGACCATGCAACCAATTCCCTTAGGTGGCCCTGCATATTTCAACCCCCTAACGGGTTTTGTTAAATAATAGTAATTTCATTCTTGGAAACTACTTCTTCTAATGCCTTTTAGCTATTTTTCATATCATTCCTCAGATTCAAATATTCTTAAGCCATAGTTTACATATTTTCTCTCATACTTGAGTATGGTAATATGTTTTCAGATAAATTTTCAAGGAATTGAATCAATTTTAATCCATTTTGTTCAAATCTATTTCGACCTTAAACATTAGCCCCTTTATATCCGGCGTGCATGACTTTAAACTGCCCACAAAAAGACAAAGGAACTCTGAATAAAAGTCAAGTTCCAAATCACTAAACATACATTCTGTATGATTTAGTTAATATTGAGCAATTAAAAGATTCAATGTTTGTAGGGTTATTTGTAATAATCCTAGTAAAAATCAAACTATGCTTACTGGGACCATTGGCTTAAGTAAATTTGAAGCAGGTAGTGAAAGAATGCAGGTACAAATGATTGAAGATGAAAGTGTTTTTTTATTGATGCACAAGAGTTAGAAGGACATCCACAGACTGGAGTCTCTTCTCTTTTTCAAGAAATTATAAGAGGGTTTCAACATAACACTTCATTTGATTTACGACATCCCAAGCTTCATCAGCAACCACCTGGAATTCATTCATTCAACTGGATAAAATAAGAGATGCAGTGATACCAGCTCTTCTTGTAACAATTGTAAAAGGATGTTCTTGAGTGCGGTTTGGGAAAAAAATTTACTGATCAAATAGTGACTCTGTTTCGGTCCAAGAGACTTGGAAGATGGATACATGGATTTGAGAATGGAGCATTGGAAGTAAAGAGCCATTTGGAGAGAGTACTCTATTCAGATATTTCTCTAATACCATGTTTGTCTTCTCTCCACCAATCGGCAGTGGAAAACATTTCAGCCCATGGGTTTTCCATTTTCATATCTGCAAGGAAATGACATGGAGGAAGAATTTAAAAGTTCACACCATTGTTGTTTCTCTTAATGCATAGCATAACCGAAATGAAGGAGTAGCAGCGCAGCTGCATTTTAGGTGTATAGTTCTTTGCATCTGGAACATTGACTCCTTGCAGGTGACCATGACCATATAGAGGCAGGTAGATGCTCTGTGGAAAATTAGGACGATATTTCTTCAAGTACATAGCCAAATATGAGAGAGTGCTGTTGCAGATATCATAGTAATCCTGGCCAATAATGGTCATCATGTCATCAATGCACTTTCTAGCCAGTTCATATGCCGTTCCAATTCCCTTGGGAACCACTAAATCTGCAGAAAAGATGAATAAACTAACTCTTAAATGGAAAAAATGGCTAAGGCATTATGGCGCGCAAGTCTAAAACATGGCGCGCAAGTATCCATGTGCCGCGCTAATTTTTGACGCGCATGTGTAAACCGCGCAAGTACAAATACCTTTACAATAGTGCGACATCGAAGAAAATGTTGGAAAACAGAGCACCTTGAGCGGCTAAGATAACCTGCACGACGAGAGCTCGAGATGTTATGATGTCCGGAAACCCGGATGCTTGTACGGAGGTGAAGCCATGTATTTATAGGCCAGCAGGCCTATCTGCGCGCCGTACCCAGTGCGCTCAAGGCCTGCGCGACGCAAACTTGCGCGCCGCCCTCTATTCCCTAAAGACCTGCGCGCCCCTTTTCCTTTGGATATGATTCGATTTCCTTAGAGTCAAATCCTCATTTCTCTCTGGATCCAACTCTGAGGGGGGACTTTTGTTGACGCTCCTTTCGTCACAAAATCTAATGATCGGAAAAGGGGAATATCTGAGCTCAATGTGATTCAACCTTTGAAGAAAACATCAAAAATCGACAAAGGCATGAACAAAGAATCAAAAGCAACTGCACCGCGCAAGTTATATCACTGTCGTGCAAGTACACTTGCGCGACGCCCTTGGTCGCGCAAGTGACTTGCGCGACTTAAGAGGTAATCGCCCGGTAACCGCCCGGGGTCTTCTCCTGCCTATAAATAGACCTTGTGGGCCCCCCATTCAAGAGAATTGTTTTTCCAGAAACTTGTATTGAAGCTCCCGACGCCCAAGTCTCTTCTCAAAGCTTCCAGAACACTTCTAAAGGTAATTTTTTTACCTATAACGGATGATTTAAAGAGAAGAAGGAAGGCCTAAGTGTTGAAACTCATCAACACTTGCGCACCGCCTTATTCCTTCAATAGAACTCGCATGTCCCTTTTTTGGAAGAACCTCAAGAGGATTCTAAAGGGATTTATAAATAGTCGCTCAAATATTCTAATGATGTTTGAGAATCACACAAGTACCCCTCATGTCGCGCAAGTATACTTGCGCGACCAATACTTGCGCGCTGCCGCAATACTTGCGCGCCTTTCAAGACTTGCGTGCCGCTAACTTTTTGGGTGCGCATCTTTCCCATTTTACCCCTCTTAAGCCATCACACCTTTCCTTTTCAAGACTCAGTCTTCAAGACACTCTTCAAAGCCATTTATGTCATGATTTCTTGATTTGACTTCCTTATCTGAAAGGAATTCTGTGGAATATCTATCAAAACCTAGTGATTTAAATATCCTTATGTCACTAAATATGGAGAGTTCATTCATTTAACCTCATCATTTAAGATGAGAGAATCCTTAACTTGGGTCTCCTTTTCAGGAATAATCCCTAGTTATATGTCCTTTAACTTGGGAGTCCTCCTCAGGAATAAGCCCCAAACCTTAATCCCTAACCTGGGTCTCCTTTTTTCAAGTATAAAACCCAGTTATAATCCTGGGCTTCCTTTTCAGGAATAAGCCCCAAGTCCCCTAATTTCTCTTTAACCAGTCCTAATTTACCCTTGATTTGGGTTTCCTTTTTAGGAGTAAAACCCAATCATAAGTCCCCTTCTAACTTGAGTATCCTCCTTAGGAGTAATCCCCAAGATTAGAGTATTCAAATCTCCATGAAGCACATATACCTTTATGGACCATGTTCATGGATTTTCTCCCTAATAGTGAATCCTAAACCTTCATCTATCAGGGCAGTCATACATACATAAGCCCCAAACCATTTCTTATGATTGCATCTTTCATGGCACAAATGTCTAAATTTTACTAATACCTCTTATTCTCACACCGATCATGACTCACGTGAGCTTAGAGTGTAAAAGTAATTGTGACATCCTGCTTTGATCCATCAATCATAAACATCATACCCATATTCGAACTACGTGGGTTCTGATTCCTTTTTCAAAACAAAGGATACGTAGGTAGCCCATCTATGGGTTCGATCCCAACTCTGAAGAAATTCATTGTCCTTCTGAATGACGATAAACATCAAGTGCCCACTGAGTGGCTTTAAAACCATCCTGGTCATCATAATGACCAAGAGACTTTTATCTAAATATTTTGAAGAATACCATTGACCAAGAATCTCTAAATAGATATAGATGATTCTCTATTGATGAATAACCTCGAATACATATAAAAGAGTCTCTAAAATTCTTACATATTTAATCATTGATTGTTAAACTGAAGGAAAGATCATTTTATACTTGGTAATGTAATAAGGATTCATGAACATAACTTAAATCTATAAAGAGAGTCCCGGAGTAGACAATAATTCCCCTCAAAAAGGTGTGATGAGTCCGACCTCCCATCCTCTCGACCAATAAAAATTCCTAAGCCTCATTAGCCCACAAACTAATGAGCGCCTACCTTTGAAAAGTAGGTCCAAACAGATGTGGAATCATTGGATGTTTCCGGTTCTACGAATAAACCCGTTAGAAACCAATCGGAACATTTGAATCCCCATCCAGGAGGCCATCCCCGGATTCCGTGCGAAACAATGATATAATTTGAAAATAGACACTTGTTCAGATTATGGGACACACCTCTTAATGACTAGGTCAGGACATAACATATAGAGGTATGGATAATAAAACACATAGTTCTTATCATTCTAAAGGAATGAACTTTGAGCTTGAGTCCCTAGGATTTTTGGAATGAATCATATAACTAAGAAGTTGGCTATGTCATCATACCATGGGTAATCACTCATTGAATAATGGTTCTCATTAAGAAATGAATCAGACACATAAAGGTGATTTGAGTTGTCTTTTAATTCCTTCCTAGAGATATGATCATCTAAAACATTTTCAAAACCATTTTTATCCTTGATTGTGAGGTCATATTCTAGAAATAGAAGGTCCCACCTAATCAGTCTTGCCTTAGCTTCTTGTTTTTTGGAAGATGTTTTTTAGTGCACAATGGTATGTGAACAGATTGGTGGGGGATCCTAACAAGTAAGACATAAACTTTTCTAAGGCAAACACAACAGCAAGTAAATCATTCTCAGTGGTGGGGTAATTGATTTGTGAATCATTTAAATGTTTTCTTGCATAAGCAATGATAAATGGATTTTTCACACATCGTTATCCTAAGACTGCTGCAATAGAGAAGTCACTCACATCACACATGAGCTCAAAAGGAAGTTTCCAATTTGGAGACTTCATGATAGGTGCAGAGATAAAAGCTGACTTGAGTGAATAGAATGACTCCCGACAGATTTCTATCCATAAAAATAGAGAATCTTTCACCAATAGAGGATAAAGTGGTCAAGAAATAGAGTTGAAATTTCTTAAGGAACCTTCTATAGAAACCAGTATTTCCTAAGAAAGACCTCACTTACATGAAATTTTTGGGTGATGGAAGGTGACGAATTATTTCTACCTCGGCTTTATCAACTTCAATTCCCCTACTCGAGACTAGATGGCCATGGTATAGTCCCTCTTTAACCATGAAATAGAATTTCTTCTTGTTTAGGACTAGATTATTTTTTTCACATCTTGACAAGACTCTCTCCACATTCCTCAAAATTCCCTCAAATGTATCCCAAAACACAGAGAAGTCATCCAAGAATTCCTCTAGAAAATCCTCTACCATGTCTGAGAATATTCCCATCATGCACCACTGGAAGGTTCCTGGGGAATTGCATAACCTGAAGGTCATGCATTTGAAAGAAAATGTTCCTATTGAACGTGTGAATGTAGTCTTCCCTTGATCCTCTAGGGATACCTCAATTTTATTATACCTAGAGTACCCGTCTGAGAATCAGTAGAAGGCATAACCTGCCACTCTCTCAAGGACTTCGTCAATGAATAGTAAGGGGAAATGTTCCTTCATGGTAAATGAGTTTAGCTTCCTATTGTTGATGATGACTCTCCAGTCACTACTCACCCTTTTTGGAATAATCTCTCCATCCTTATTATTTATCACTATAATTCCATCTTTTTTTGGAACCACATGGATTGGGCTGACCCACTAACTCTCAGCTATTGGATATATGATACCAGCTTTTTACAATTTTGTAAGTTATTTTCTCACTAATTCCATGAGATTATGATTGATTTTCCATTGAGGTTGAAAACAAGGATTCAAATCAGATTCCAGAACAATCTTATGAGTCTTGATAAGTGGGATAATCCCAGGAATATCAGACATGATCCATCCAATGTATTTCTTTTGTTTTCTAAGGACATATTGAAGTATCCTCTCAAGATCTTCTTAAAGAGAAGAATAAATTAGAACAGGATGTTTTCCAATTTCTACTAGTAAGGCATACTTATGTGAAAAAAGATGTTCTTTCAATTCAAGATCATGTTGGTTCAAAATTCAGTAGAATATTGGGATATCGGCTCAAGATAAATTTCATTTTTGGAGGTTCAGAAAGGATTGATTCCCCACATGTAAAAGTTTCAGATACTAAATTGTATTGATCAGACATAGGGAATTAAGTTGTAGTGGTCTCCATGAATGTGGTTTCCTGAAACATCTAACTACTTATTGTTTTTAAGATTTCATCATAGGATAAATATGAAAGTGATTCTCGACAAGTTGATAAACTTTCATCATGTGAACAAGAAAAATTAATCTCATCCAGACTTAAACATTGTCAAATATTCCATGTTGTTCTATGGATTCATTATCAACTCTTCCTATCATGTTTACATCATGAATTTTCTCATCATCCCATATTTGTGAGCTTTCATTATAGATAATCAATTCTAGACTCATGTTTCCAAATGTGATGGTCATGTTCCCATTTCAGACCTAGATAACAGAGTTGATTGATGTAAGGAAGGGATGACCAAGGATGATTGGGATTTTATCCGTATTACCTAAGTTAGGATTGTTTTCAAGGACAATGAAGTAAGCAGGGTAGATGATGTTTTCTACCTTTACTAGAACATCCTTTAAATCCCCATTGGAACCTTAATGCAAAAATCAGAAAGTTGAAGTGTGACAGATCTGGATAGAGCTCATTTAGGCCTAACTGGCCATACATAGCATTGGGATTGAGATTGACACTGGAACCTAGGTCACACAAGGCCTTCAAAACATGTAGGAATGGTTTAAATATCATCAAAGAGTGTAATGTTCAACTTCACTTGTGAGAATATTTACATCAATATTTTAATCAATTCATGCTTGGTTTTTTCCCTCATGTGTTGAAGAAATGGTGCAGGTTGAGGGTTTGTTTTTTGAATGGTTGTTTCTTTTACATTGTTATCAGTTTCCTCAGTTTGATCATGTGGTTCATTTGAATTTTCATTATATTTTGAACCTTCACATGGTTTCTGACTTATTTGTTTAGGTACCTCAATTTATTTCCCACTTATTAAAATTGTCACAGCCTTTACTTTTTCATGAGTTGTTTGAGTGAAACATGACTCTCCCATTAAAATTTATGATGGTACCGCCTAAGTAGGCATGGGTGCCTTTCCGGTTTTGATGGTTTGAAGTTCTTGTTTATGGGAAAATAATTTTGATTTCATTTTGTCCATTTTTTTACACAACTATTCAAGGATTGGAAGAGGGACATATTGAGTGTGGTCTTGAGTTGGTTAGTTTATCCTAGGAGGATACTTTGGTTGTTCGATGGGTTGTTGGTATTGGAAAGGAGGATGTTGGTATTGGACTATTTGTGGTTGTAATTTCTTAGGCTTTTGGATATTTTTTTAGAGTAAGTTTTTTGTCCTTTTGGTTGGTTAGGATGTTGGTTATATTTCCAGTGGAATCCTAGGAAGTCATTATACCTTGAGTTGAATGTGTTTTGGAATTAGGGCTTTTGAAATTTTAGAGAATTGACCTCCACTGGTGGTCCTCTTAGAAGAAAATATTCAATGTAAGGGATGGTTGGGCAGTTTTTTGTCTTGTGGTCATGTTTTTCACAGATTGTGCAAACATGGTTAACAGATTGAATTTCATGGACCTTCCTAATATCGATCTCCTCAACCTTTCTAATGAGTGCAACAAGCTTCACCCTAAGGATTTCCTTCTCCCTATGTGTGTCAATTACATCGGATTTGGGTGGTCTCTCTTAGTATGGTGATGTTCCCCATGTTTGATTTAGTTCAGAAAGGATTTCTAGATACTCATAAGCATCATTTAGGGATTTGTTTTGGAATCTTCCATTACACATCATGTCAATGAATTATTTGTTCCCCTGACACGTCCCTTCATAGAAAATTATCACTTGTTCAGGAATAGAAAAACCGTGGTGTGGAACCATTTTTAGATTGTCTTTGAACCTATCCCATGTTTCGTAGAATGACTCTCACTCTTTTACAAAAAGGTTTTGGATGCTCTTTTTAAGTGAAATTGTTTTGTTGTGGGGAAAGTATTTTTTTAGAATTCTATTTGTAAATGGTCCCAAGAGTTGATGGATAATGATCTCAAATTTTTTATACAATTCTTACCTCTGTACTTTAAATAAAAATGAAATATCTTCATCTTAGCTAATTCTAGTTGATGTGGGGGACACAAGGTTTCTATAATGTCATTTAACTACTTAATGTGAAGGTAGGGTATCTTCAACTCCATTCCATGGAATGTGGGAAGGTGGTTTAGA
This sequence comes from Viscum album, assembly GCA_963277665.1. Lineage (NCBI taxonomy): Eukaryota > Viridiplantae > Streptophyta > Magnoliopsida > Santalales > Viscaceae > Viscum > Viscum album. The sequence continues at coordinate 1,088,795,115 of OY728129.1, forward strand.
ACATTGGGTTTAAAGTTGTAATTGTTGTGCACTAGAGAATTATTTCTAACTAATTAGGGTCCATTGGTCTAGGTAGGTTTGAGGTAGCCATTCTTTGTTTGATTGAATGCATTCCCCAAGTTTGTGGCTGCCTTATTTGGATTTCCATTTTGGATCCAACTCGAGTTTATGAGTTAGTTTCTTTGAAGACCTTCCATTGAAATGGGCTCAATTTTTGACTCTAGAGTATTACGATGATTAGGATCTAATGGAATGATTTCCCTTGGTGTACTTAACTCCCCAACCCCAGGACTATAATCCCTAACTAGATGGTTTGATTGGTCACGAGTGTATTTGGACATGCGCCAAAAGAAAAAAACAAGAAATGGAAAGGATAAGAGAATTTGGATGAGAATAGAAGAAATGGTGGAGAATAGAATGGTTGTTTAGGATTACTTACTTAGGTCCATGTAAATGGTGCCAAAAAATTTTCTTACCCAAATTCACCCATGTTTTTAGTTTTAAGAGGTCACTTGTAGTTTATCTTGGGTTGTCGAATCCTTAGAGACCTAAGATGAAACATATAGACACCTATATTATATGTACTATTCTTGGTTATGAAGTGTCCAACTTGGGTTGATTTTATATGGGTTTAAGTGAACTTTAATAGAATTAAGTGAATTCAAATTAAAAGAATTAGTTGATCCTAGGTTATCACATGTGGTGGATTGGATGAATTCCATTTTTTAACAATTTCAATTTCATTAACTCAAGACGGATTCTTTTAATGAATTCAAACTAACCTCATAAAATAATTGTCAAAAACCTTCACAAAAACATGATAATAACCTATACACCTGTAGGATCATTTTCATGATAACTCCAAGGTAAAAGATCTATTTATCACATAAAAGTGGGGCAATAAAATTCAATAAGGAAGAGGAAGAGAGAAAATCCTTGAATAAAATAAACTCAATTAAAATAATTGAATAACATATAGATATTGATAAATAACATCAAATTAATCTCCTTTATACTCCCTTGAATCAACCAGTAAAAGAGTTATCCCTCCATTGATTATATGGTTTCAATGGAAGTGGAAAGTAGACTCATGAGAGAGAAATTGGAGAAGTAAAAAACAACAAAAAGAAAGTAATCACTCCACCGTTGTGTGAAGAATATCACAAGGTATGGTGTGAATAAATCCACATCATAAGGTAAAAGTATCGAAGTGATATGAATAAAAACAGAATAAGTGTAAATGGATAAATTTTATTAAGAACTAAGGTGATTCGAACAACTTACATGAGAAAGAAGAACGTTATAAAGACAAATCAGAAAAATAACATTACAATGCAAAAAAAGCTACAAGATCCCTAAATCCTCCAAAACCACAGCATTAAATAAGAATTTTTTGAGACTTGGGTCGAGCCCCCATCTTTCCAAGTCTCCAAAATTAATGGTGGTAAGCCTGGGATAGTGGAAAGTAAGGGAGAGTAGACTTTTCCACCTTTGACCCGAAGTTGCATCCAACTTTCATCCACTGAACAAAGCAACCTAGATGGCATTATAGATGGCTGAATTGGAGAGTAGAATAGAATAAAAATATATCTCTGCATATTTCCTCTAACGTTTTGTAATTTTTTGGCCCAAAATATGTTATGGATTATGAGATATCTGTAAAATGGTGAGGTTTCTTTTCTGGGCCACAAAATCTTGCCGGGAAATTTATCTTTAACTTGGGCCACCTGGAACTCCATTAAAAAATCTGAATTATCTTTTGACTTTGAAGAATTAAATGTTCCTAATGATTTCCTCTATCTTCAGTTAATGTTTTATATTCATTGGTTTTGGATCCTGGCCGCTACTGTCTCTTTATTGGGCTGTTGACTAGTTTACTTTACCCAGAATGTGTTTCCATGAATGCCCATTTTGGTGGTCTTCCAATGTGAATCTTCAAATAATTAAAAACTATGAATTGTTCCTTGTAGTATGAGAGACCCAAAAATAATACATGAAAATAAAATAAAAGACATTTTGGGTACTTTAAATGATGTTAAAAAAATATACCATGTAATAGTTCATTTTAAGAAGGAATTACAATTATAATATGAAATAATGTTGAAAATGTAAAATGAAATAAAATAGTGTAAATGAATAATAAATCACATGAATAATATATATATTAATATTTAATAATAGATTCATTAAGTGGATAATCAATATTTCCCCCTAGTTACTTTATTTTCAACTTCTCTAGTAAACATTATTAAAACGACACTTCTTACCCTTGGAATTTGCACCTCATAGTCATCCAGAAGAAACTACCTATCCTTTACTGGAAGCCTCTTATAGGTTCCACAAATAAATGAGATCCTTTTTCACTAACTAAGAAAAATTATTTAATAATAATATATTAACCTAATAATTAATCTCACATTTAATTCCATCATAAAAATGTCACACCACAACAGTCTCATCCTCTACCAATGCTGGAAAAAAGAAATACAAGTCTATAAAGTGACAAATATAGTCCACCTCTAACATGAATACATAGCTCAATCACATACAGTCTACTTCCCTCTCCTATCTTATTTTCTCTAGGTAAAATTGTTCTAGGAACTTCTCTTAGAAGTCCTTACATATCAAGCCCTCTAACTACTCATTCCAATCCTGAATATCCCACCATTTCTTTATCGTTCCTAATAACTTATAAGTAGAAAACTTTATTCTTTTCTATGGAGGAGTCTCTAAATGGTAAATAATTTTTTGGATGGAATCAATCTAAAACTCACATGCCTCATGAACTATTATGGCCTCTTTACCCACAACTAGAGGTGCATTTCTAGCAATTTCCTCTGGTCTTCCTACCAAAAAAATCATTATGTATTCATGTCTCTACAATTCCAATAAAACTTCTTAGGAAAAATAACACATAAATAATACATTTAAATAAAATATATTCACATATGGTCATAATTATTCATCATCCATACACTAACCCATGGTAAAAACCATGGCCTATAACCACCCCAACCATCCCAAACATATTCCATGGCCAACTTAGTGAAAAAAACTATTATTTTTTATAGGTTTACCATTAGACAACCTTTTTTAACAATTTAAATTTCATTTTAGACACACTTTATTTTAAAATAATCAAATAAGGAAAATAATTTCCATTTCCCATAACCCACTCATAGATTTCTTTTTTGGTTCATTTCTAATTTGATTCATGTCACATAAATTCATGACTTCCTAGAATTATTTACACAGACTCAACTCTAATTCTACACCAGTCCATGAGTAAAATCTCCAAAAACAACAAAATCACACAAATAATGTGTCACCCAAGGCAAAATAACATTTAACTATAAATGAAAAAATCAGGAACAAAAATCCCCCCATGGGTGCTTGGGAGTTCCCTCACACATGGGTCATCTACTACCATGCATATGTCCATGACCAAGGATTGAATCATCCTAGTCCTTTATATAACTTTCCCAAATAATATGTCAATTGAAATGAAAATAAATCTTTTCTAATACCACTATGTAACATCCTGATCGGGGTTCCATATACTAGTGTCTCAATCATGTTTGTTACATGACCTCTAGCATGCATCCTCATATGCTAGAGGCTTTTAAATATCAATGAGGGCCTAATATGTCATGTGGGGAGACTATACCCTATTTATCAAAGAAATACAATAGTGGAAATAAATTTACAAAATAACCAAGATAATACAATAATCAATAACCAACAAAGACCAAGCATTGCATGAAGAATCCCAAAGTAGGGAAAATGACAATAATCAAAAGAAATAGATATGAAATTCCATATAATTTTCATGTGTCAAATTAAATACCAAAATAAAGAAACACTGAAAACTACCAAGTAGGTCTTGAAATCATTCTTGGCTCCCGCATTTATGATATATCCTAAATCCCAACTCATCTATCTATCATAGGGTTATTTCCCTTATCTTAACTTGCAAGCATGAAGGCTATTTAGAAACCAAATGGGGGCCTCAATAGGGTCCATGTACAGCTCAGTAGGCCACCAAAAATTCTTTATAAACCAATATACATTCAATAATAATGTATTAATTTTTATAAAGAATAAAACAAATAAATGAAAAAATATATATAGGTTTCATATTAATTATTATTTAGTGAACCACATTAGCCCTTATGTTCATGGTGAAACCCAAGCCAGTCATACCTGATTAAACCTGTACCATAGTAAGAACCATACACCATAGTGATTTGTTAGTTATTCCTTCATTTGGATTTTGTTATTCAATTTAATTATAATTTCAGTTTAGTACCTTGGATCATCAGTATAGGTACAATTATCATCAATGATTGAACTATCATTCCTACATAATTATCTTGGGTACTTGGAGTGTTAGTCCATCACCAATATCATAGGTACATAGAACATCATCCTATCACAAAAATCTCTGGTACTTGGATCATCAATCCATCACTAATTCACATAAATACATATGGGGCCTAGAGTGTCTTTTTGGCAACCCATGGGCACTTGGATTATCACTCTAGCACCCACAAATCATTTTTCACACACACACACACACATAGATATATATATATATATATATAGGTTCAACATCAGTGACCTTATCAATCATTAACAATATAGTGCACCATTTCATTTATCAAACACAACCATGGTAAATTTACTTTAGTAAAAAGAAACAACATGGTAGGTATCCCATTAATCCATTTATCAATAATTATTATACAACACATCAAACCTTCAATGTTAAGGCAATCAACCCTTTAAATTCCATTATTAAACCATGTAACAAGGATTTAGTTCAATTCCATAAACCAACTATTTCTCTTTTTTACATTCCATAATTAATAATTTCAAGTATATTAGTGCACCTAATGGGTTTCCATCAATCCCAATCTCTTAATCTATAATTTTTTAAATGGAATCTATGAATTTTCTCACAATTTTTATAGGGTTCAATTCAACCTTCTTAATCAAAACACATTTTCTCAATTACGAAACACAATGGGATAATTATATACGTGAGGAAAGAATCAAGAATATGAAAATAGAATATATAAAACCTACCGTATGGATTTTTATAAACAATTTATTACCATTAGGTCTTTAATTGAAGTAGAGCAGGCTAAAATAAAGAACAAGGCTCTGATCCTCCGGATCTAGGCTTGGATCTTCATTCCTTCTATTGATAAAACCATAAAACATCACAATTCCCCTCATTGAACATGGATATATCCTTAGTGAATTAGATATAAGGTTCTAAGAAAATATAAGAAGAAGATATATAGAAGTAACATCCAAAAAATGATACGTATAGGTTAATTTGGATCTCCAACAGGCTTCAAATCACCTAAAATTTTCCCCTAGAATGAAGGGAATTTCCTCTCATTCCTTTAGAGAAAAATAAGTTCAAAATTATCTAAATTAGATGAAAAATATACCTATATACTTTAATTCATATTAGATCCCTAAATTTTGGGCTACCAACTATAAGTTTCCCCATTTTGAAAATTGACCACCAACTCTGTGGTGAAACTATCTCAAGAAAAACCCACACATTGTTGGCTCCCACAGTTAGAAAAAACATGCTTCAGTCATTTTATTCCCCTTTTTTCAAGGTCACATAGTTTGTGGGGGTGTAATGGTTTGGTCACACCATTACCCTCCCCCTTCCAGTGGATCAAAATGGGGATCATAGTTTCCTACGTCAAACCGCACAATTTTCCATAACCGTTCATATCCCAAATGGCTTCAAAAAGTCTCTAAATTCACCTAAAACGACATTAAATAAAAACCAGAAAAGGATGACCAGAAAAGGAAAACAGTTTACCAGAAAAATATTATAGTATGTCTCCAGAAATGTTGGGATCTTACAGAGAGGTTCATTGGTTTGGAAGTGTATTTGAGAGATGGTTGTGGTTATAGAAATGATAATGGTGGGATCATTGGAGTTCAGTGTTCTGGTGGGATTTGGGTAGACCCGGATTTTGAAAGCGATAATGGATGGTCTTTGTGGAGAACAAGAGTTTTTGGATAAGGTTAAAACCATCTTTCTTGGTGAGGTGCATAGTATTTTTGGTCATCGCTATGATAATATTATTGATGACACTCTGGTATCAGCGCACAGAGGCCAAGTCGCATAGGTGGGATTCATGTTTACATACTTATGATTAGGGCCTTTAGCCAGGGTATTATTCGGCCTAAAATCCATATAATTTTCCCTTTTGTCCATGTGACTTCAGGCATGTTTCAAAGGAACATAGTTCCCTTAGGCATATGATATATGAAATAAGTTTCCCTCTTTACAGAAAAAATGGGTTTCCTATGCTTAATAAAAATTGGGGTGTCACCCGAATTTTAATGAAATAATTATAAATAATAATTACATTAAAAATATTATATAATTATTAATATATAGAAATTTTTTTAAGGGTTTCAATAGTTCGGTACATTCTATCTCTAATAAATCATCGAAAATAGTTTTACTGATTGTGATGAACATCGATCTGGACAAGTATTTTAATCATATAGTGGTTTTAATTATCCTTGAGAAGAAGGCTAATGCTATCATCAATGCCCAAAAATAGAATTTTTTTTGTTCCATTTAATCACAATTTTTTGGAAGTGGGAATTAATATGAAAGGTTCAACTGAGTGGAAACTGGTGAACTAGATACTCTTCACTAATGTGGGGAATTATTCTAATAAATGAATCCCAAGGAATGTTTCTATAGCCTTTTCCTAGGTGTATCAAACGTTTGTTGAACAGTTAATTCAAGAATAAAATTTCTCTATCATTGCTTGTCTAACATATCATGCAAAAGGGAACCCTTGTAATTTAGATTATTTGAAGATCCATCTACAAAGGATCTGGGGTTCTGAAGGATGAAGTATGAATTCACTAGGTAAGAGATTTTTACACATCATCTTCCCATAAGTAGTAATGAAATCTAGAGCTTGGGTTTTGGGGTCAATTTATGTTAAGTCAAGAATTTAACAAATCCCAGACTTAGATCTCAATTCAATCCAAACATGGTAAATTATTATCTTACTAATTGTGTATTTTTAATATGTGGTCATAACTAGTTGTTCTAGAATCCCAAAATCCTTTGTGATATTGCCTCTATAGTGGGAGTTTGAATTAAATTTGATAGGGATATCAAAAGGACAAGATTTGGCCACTTTGCAAGAATTATTGTCAAGATTTACCTCCTCATTCCTCTGATTAAGAAGGTTATCTTGGATCCTTATGATGTTAACATTGACCTAAATTTTGAATTTAGAAAACATCCTACTTTTTTAAGAACTCATAAACATATTAGGTATTATATATAAAATTTTCATAGGAACATTTTATGTGATAACTATAAGAATATAGGGAACTTTATTTCTCAATGAAATTCCAAGGTCCCTATCTCAAAGGGAGCATGTGTGGAGCCTATCAAACCTTGTCGTGTTCCTCATTTTTTGAGATAGTTAAAATGGTCCATGTGAGCCTGCTCAAGTATTTTATTATAGTGGTTGTGGGTGACATCCACTAGGTTTTTGTTGTGGCTCTAGATCCTTCTACAAGAACTCCTTCCTTGAATAAATGAATTGGAAATCACATGGAAGCAACTGGATCCTACCCTATTAACATGAATAGTCAACCAATACTAATCAAAAGGTTATATTAAAATGTGATATATGTTCATGTACCTAACCTCCCTAATTCCATCACACCGGTTGGCGAAATGGCTTTGACTATGTGCCAATTGAGGGATGGTGTGTCTAGATCCAAGAAGGATGATCAGTAGGAATTTGATAAAGTGGAGTAGGTTGACCTTGATCTCCTCTATGAAGATTGTTACCTACTATCTGAAAATAGTAAAGGTAATAATTCCTTTTCCTTAGAGTGACCTTCCTTACCTAGTCAATCAAAGAGGAACAAATTCTCGGTATTGTGCATGGGGTCTAATCATAATCCTAAAGGGATAAGTTCATATTGTAAGTGTTGTGAAATTAGAGATGGGGCTCAGGACCATCCTATCTTGAATCAAGAAACGCATTAAGAGGTCATTGAGGAAACTTCGTCACCTGGAAAGGGTTCTACGGATGGGTACACTGCCTATGATCTTTTTGATTAAGATCGTGATGATCGGGTTGTTGAAACTACCTAAGAGGGTGCCACCACTCAAGGAATCTATTGGGATCCAAGTAACATTATGAAGGCTTCATTTAGAACCATTTAGTCCAATGAACATATGAATTAGGAATAAAATAATGGAGATATTGGATTATAATATTCTATTTCTTTTTCTAATGTTGAGAATGTGTGCATGGGTATTAGTAAATCATCTTCTTAGCTTGCGGCTACCCAAACCAATCATGGATCTAGGGTAGACTCATGTTTGGGAAATCGAGATTCTTTAGATGTAAAGGTAAGTCTTTCTAATAACTCTCCCTTGATCCATGTCTAACAAAAGGAGATGGAGTATTTACTTACTCTGATTACAATTTTAAAAATATCTAATATGGGGGATGATTTCCATGAGGAATTCATCAATTCTCATGGAATGATATGATTTGAAGGATACCTAAGCACTGAGACTCTCATTGCCAGGGGATTTTCTTGATTTGAAGGTGTTATCAAAGGGTTTAGGTCTAGTAGGTGAATTATATCTCCAATCCTATTAAGGATCCCACCCCATTGGATGATAACATTGACCCTCAAGTTGGTGATGACAAGACAAGACAAAATCCCAAAAACCTGGAGGAGGGGTTGTCATCTGGGTGGTTGTGGAGGTATCTGATCTTAGTCCACAAGATGAATTTTTTTCTCTAGTTTCCTAGGAATTATTTTTCCTTTGTGGCTGTTTTTTTCACTATTTTTCACATTCCATCTCCCTTTTTTCAATGTTTTTGTTTTTTTAATAAATTTCTTGATCATGGGCTAGAACAGAGGGATTATATCGTCTTAAGTATTTAATTTTTAATAATTTATTATTGGTAATTAATTATTAGTATTTAATATTTAATAATTAATTCATAATTATTATTTATCATTAATAATATAATAATTAGTATCGATTAATTTATAATAATAATAATAATAATAATAATTAGTTAATAATTAAAAAATATTAAAAAATATTTAATAATTATTATTAGTTTATAAATGGTGATTAGTAGTCACAATCATTTTATATTTTAATTATTAATTAACAATTATTTACTAGGTAGTAATTAACCAATAATTTATAATAATAAGAAATTATTTATTAATAATAAATAATTACAAATTACAAATAATAATAAGCAATTAGAAATTATTTAACATTTAGTATTTAATTAATAATGATGTGAAAATTATTATTTTTTATTGTTAGATAAATAAATTTTATTAATTAATATTTAGTAATAAATAATGATTAATTATTATTTATTTATTATTTAATATTAAATATTTTTTACTAATAAAAATAATTACATAATTAGCAATAATTAATTATTATTTGATCATGTATTATAGGGTTCAACAATGGATTTCCCCTATGATTCAGACTTCAATATTTAAGAATCACTTATAGGTTGTGCTGGATGACCTAGGCTTTCAATATTAGTCAATCTACAAGGGAAGAAGGCGGGTTCTATGTTTAAGATTAATGTTGGGAGTTTGCTACCATAGTTTCAAGATTTAGTCATGGGAAGGATCCCTATAAAAGGATCTCCAATGCTTGTTGCAATGGTTAAGGATATTATTTTAGAGTTATTGTAACTTTATAAGTTTTTGTGTATTTATAAGCTTGTACTCCAGAAAGTAACAACTCTATAGTGTCTTGGTGAACTAGTTATTAGAGTTTCCAATATTCTGGGTTTTGTGGATACGAAGTGTGTTTCTCTTGTTCATTGATTTTTTCTTTTCCAATTTCACTCGAATGATCAATGGAAAAAGGGATAGATATTTAGTTCTCTCCTCTAGAAACCATGATCTCTATACAGTCATGTAATAATGTTGGACTTTGTGTTAGGAAATTGGAAGATCTAGGAGAGGAAGCACACAAAAATAGAGATGGAAAATGGAATAATTAAAAGGATTTTCATGATGTGGAATGATTTCCTATGTCTACAAGATAAGGGGGTCATTCTATTTCTTATCTTTGAATCAAAATTCAGAGGATTCATGTATTTATAGTGTGTGGTTTTCATTTTAATATTATGGGATGTGGTACCATTTTATAGATGAAGGAATCAATGATATTAGGGATTGGTTTGGGGTGGTTTATCAACCCTTGAAAAAATATCCCATTTTTGATTACTTTAAAGTTAGATAAATCAATATTAGGGGATTCTTAAGTTGGTTTATATCAAAGAAAACGTATCCTATAAAAATAAGACTCCTGGTAAACTCTCCCAAAATTGGGAGTGGTCCCCAAAAATCTTCACATCTTGACCAATTTCGGGAATAAGTTAGACTTTTGGTCTAATTATAGGCTTCTAGATTCTCTTATTGTATAACATTCATCATCTTGTATAAACCATTATCATTGTTGTATACTTTCTAAACATTAAAAAATATTTATTCCAACACATTATAGATCTAGTGATATCATTTTTCAATATTTTTCAGCCTGGAATAAAATGTTGGGTTCTTACTAAGATGAATAGCAGTCTAGATTTCATAATGGAGAATCAAATTATATTAACTCGGTCCTAGATCCTATAAACAATTCTTCATCCACAACTTCTCCACAAAACCATCAGTTGTAGTAATACACTTTTCTTCTATGGTAGACAAGGAAACACAATTCTAAAGTCATGTTTTCTAAGAGACTTTTACCCATTAAAATGACATCAAGTACCCGAATATGGATTTCTTTATGTCAACATCTCCATCCATATCAGCATCTGTGTATCCTTCCAAAATCATTTTCCATTTTAAAAACATAAAAATTAATAAATGTTCCTAAGAGATACCATATTATCAATTTGACCATTTTCCAATGCTCTTTTCCTAGATTTTCTATGATTATACTCACAACCCAAACCATGTGAACAATATCTAGTATGGGGCACACTATAGTATATATAAATCTACATACTGATGACTGATAAGGAACCATTTCAATTTTTACTTTCTCATCCTCAGTTACTGGATTACAACTTGACATAATCCAAAAGTGACTCAATAGTGAAGTAACAAAAAATTTTCATTACTCATTTTGAACTATTCAAGAACCTTCTCAATGTACCACTCTTGAGATTGAAAAATCTTGTGACACATATTTTCAGGATTAATCACCAAACCAAGAATTTGAGTAGTCTCTCCCAAGTCATTCATTTCAAAATACTTGATCAAATCCTTATTCAACCTATTAATATTCTGGATATCTCTTCCAATTATGAGTATATCATCATCTTAATGAAATAATATAATGATATCGCTAAAAAAACACTAATTTATGAAAAAAACGACCATAATTCATCCTTATATACTCATTTTTCTCCATGAATGAGTAGAATTTCCTATACCATTTCCTTGATGACAATTTCAAACCATATAACAGTTCCTTGAGTTTTCATACCATGTTTTCTTTATCTTTCACCAAAAATCACTCTGGATGCTTCATGTAAATATAATCATCAATATCACTATTTTAAAATGTTTTTTTACATCTATTTGTCTAACCTACTAGCTTCTAATCCAAGAACAACTCTTATAGAGGACATTTTTAACATAGGATAAAAAATTTCATCAGAGTCAATACCACCCTTCAAACTGAATCCCTTCATATTCCTTCTAGATATATAGCAGAACAATGGGATTCCATATTCTCTATTGATTCTATATAAAAACGTGTTGTTGAGTTCATTTTTTCCATGTGGTAACTCCACCAGCATAAATGTATGGTTCTTATACCAGGATCTCATCTCCTCTTACAATACCTTTTCCCATTATATCTTCTATTGAATCTTGATTGCATCATCATAACGATTTGGATATCCCCCATCAGTGATCATCACATACTCACATGGTGAGTATCTACAACTCCCACTTCATTCTCTGATCGATCTCCTCAACTGCACTTTGACGGGAATCTATTCTAGAATATCATATGATTGAGACATATTTGTAGATGGATACATATTACCTGGTAATGATGTATCATTAGTGGCACATATATCTCACACTAACCAGAATTTATGTTGGTGATAATGGTTCTATATTGATTTGAATCTGCTTATACTACAACTTCTCTTCATTTTACAGCTTCTCAAAATCTTCAATGGTCTGATACTAAGAAACACCACATCTCTACTTCTGATGATCCTCCACCTGATTGGATCCTAGAGTATGTATCCATACTCTCCATTATTGAATCCTAAAAAGTTAAAGTTCTTTACTTTTTTCCATTTAGCTTTTTCCCACTTATATTTCTGGATGTGAAAAAATTCCATGTATCCAAATACTCTGAATATTTTTTATAAAACAAATTTACCTATCCAATAGCATTCTAAAATTTCATAGTTTAGTGGAACTGATGTATAATTGTTGATTACATGAACAAAATTCTTTATTTCCTCCACTTAAAATGTGCATATGATATTTTAATTTGGGAGCATATATATGACTCTCTCAAATATTGTTTTATTCATCCTCTCAGCAACACCGTTATATCGATACATCTTTGGCACTTATTTTTTAAGCCTGATGCCAAAACTCCTATAGTACCCCTCAAATGAACAATGATATTCTCCCCCATTATCTGATCACACGCACTTTAATCATATACATTATTCTTCTTCTATCATTACATGAATCTTCTTGAAAACATTCTTTTCATGATCTTTAGTTTTCATATAAATGGCCCAAAATTTACTACAATGATCATTTATAAAGGTAAAAAATTACACCTCCCATAGACTTTGTTATTATCATGCATTCATCATTGTGAAATAACTATAAGATAGTTACTTATCTATATGGTAAATAAAAATAAAATGATACTCTATCTTATTTTACCATGATGCAATAAACATAAGTGTATGAATGTGTACCTTTTATTTCTAGAAATAGATCTATCCTGAAGAGAATTTATATTTCTCTATTTCCCATGTGACCAATCCACTTGTACCAAACATAAGTAGGAAATATTTTCTTTTTTTATTTAATTCTCATCCACGCGGTCAGGAATATGCGAGATAAATAGAATTATCTTTATTTCATTTTTAAATTACCATGTTTTCTTGAATAAGATTCTATTTCACATCACCAAAGGGACTGATATATCCAGCATCGTCAAAAATTACAATGGATATCAGATTAAAGAAAATATTAGGAACAAGATATAAATCATTAATAGTAACTTATATCCAATAATAGTCTCTAGAAAAATATTAAAAATACCACTGATTTTGGATGCACCATCATTTCCCATCATAACATGTCCAAAACTCCATCAGGTATAAGATGAGAAGAAATATCTTCTACAATTGACTTGGTAGGAAGCTCCTGAATCAATCACCCTTCTCAAGTCATGTCTTACAAGACTAACCTGATAATTATTCAAAAAAATAACAATCTCTTTATTAACAACTATTGCATCATTATTTTTCATATTTCCTTCATGATTCTGCTGCTCTTCCCACAGCCTCCTACACTCCCAGATGAAGTGTACATGGTTTCCATAGGTGTGTAAATTCATTCCATATCTTGATACAGATTCTGATCACTTCCTCATTTGTAAAACATGGTCATGGGGTCTCTTATTCTTCTACCTTACCATTTATACATCCCTTTTATCACAATGAAAAGTTCCCCTAATTCATGTGTGCATACCCCATCATTCCTTTGGGACTCTTCATTCAATGTTCTATCATTCACCATCTTCATGGTGATGGTTCCATATAGAGTTGAATTTCTAGTCAACACAACTAGTTTTTCCCACAAATCTTCTAACTAAATCAATATCAAAAGTGCCTATAACTCTTTTTCAATCATCATCTTCATAAAATTAAATTGACCGATAATACCTTGGAACCCATCCACGTGCTCTGAAACATTAATCACATCTCTATACATCAAGTAGAAAAGTAAGAATATTAAGTTTTCTTTGTTTTGTTTAGTTGTACATACATACATATTTTATTATTTTTTCTATATAAAAAAATAACCATGTTCACTGGTAAAATTATAAAATATACTCTTATCGATTCACTGTCTGATTTGGGAAGTGCAATTCTTATTTAGAATAGACCACTACAAATCAACTATTAGGGTACAGATTATTTTATTCTCAATAGATTGACTACTTACCAAAGATTTCTATTATTGCACTACAATATGATTAGTTGTCTCCTCTATTGGTATTCAAAACTCTACAATATACAAAATATCCTTCATTTTTTGTTTCTAGATGGCATAATTAATAGTGGTGAGTTTAATCTTGTAACTTGAATTGTTTTCCATTAATTCAATGATTATTTTTAAAATCTAATTGCGTTAATGTGTCTAGAATGGCTGTGATAGGTTTAAATGACTCTGGTATTTCTAGAAATAGACCTATATTTACCAAGATATAACCAAAATAGTTTCAAGAGTCTATATTGGCTGATATGGTATTGATGATGAGACTCGATGTAATAGTTACGAGAAATCTATCATAATGTTTCCACTGGAATTAATAGTATCTTATTTTATAGAAATGGGGTACATGGGTACCATTGAGTTTACTGAGCCATTGATCACCTCTGATAGCTTCATTTCTTCTACATTTTTACATTTTTTATTCCATTGGGAACTTCTCACTGAGATATTTGTGAATATAGTTTTAAAAAGAATATATGACTACATTCAATGTTATGGTCTCTAGAAAACCCTTCTAGACCTTCACTATTTTCGACATTAGTGCCTCTAATACAACTTATTTAAGGTACTGAAATATCCATGTGATTAAAACACACAAATAGAGAACGAAAATAGATGTACACAAAGGATTTATGTACTTCGGAAAGATTACCTACATCCACAGTAGAAGGGGGACATTCTATTTCTTCTATCTGGATTAATCATTAATGTATGCATAGAGTTACAATAGTTTTTCATTAAATTTTTATGTCATTTGATCTTGTTTTATAGATAATTTTTTTAAATCTATAAAGGGTTTGTTTTGGATTTGTTCATTATCCCTTGAAAATATCTCCCACCACTGAATACTTCAATGGTAGGTGTCTCTTGGGTTGGTTACTACCAAAGAAAACCTATCCCGCTAATATTAGACTCTAGATTATCTCTCCTAAAATTGGGATTAGCCCCCTCACTTTAATCTCACCAATATTAAGAGAAATTCTTTGCTATTATGGATTAAAATCCTTGGGTTGAACTCGGTTCTTGAACTTCCTAAGATTCCATATGTCATTGCCTCTAATATTAGAGTTCAACATATAATGGACATGGATACCATGACAGTTTTCCTTGATCACTTATCATAAATATTTTTGAAGTTTGATAGGAATTCTACCTTAATTTATAGGGTAATTTTATCCACTGGTAAGGAAGATATTTATTTGAGAGTTTTATATTATAGTCTTATCAAATTTTATTCTGAATGAAATATTAATTTACATTAAAGGGATTGGTTCTAGAAGTGATTGGTTTGTGGGATATGTTCCTATAACGGTCATGCTGAAAAATATTTCAAGAATAATAATCTCACTAAACATTTTTAGGTGGGTAAGGATCTCTCTAAGGGTAGCCTAAAAGTTATTATGAAGGTTGGAACCTTTTTATCTTGTGTAGATGTAGATTATACTCAATAGAATTGGATTATGGATAATCCTATTGAAATTATGAATTTCAAAAAATATATGGGTACAAGGATCTTCTTCCCATAATAAATTGAAAAAGATTTTGAAAATATGGAAATATTGGAACATAAATAAGTGCAAGGTCTAGAATCCCTTGGTAGGTAACTCCTCTGGGACCACATCTAAGGGTTGGGCATGGCTAGATCCACATATAGACATAAAATATAATGTATATGGAACTCCTCCAAGAAATATTACACATATACAATATAGTGATGGGTCTTGGGATAACACTATTGATGCTATAATCGAAAAGAAGATATGTATTGTAGAGAATTATTTTTAGTATATGATTTTGTTGGAAAAAATAGATGTAAAAATAGATGTTGTTGTTGGATAATTTGAATATGAAGTAACTTTTCATGATTATGTTTATCAAGAATTTTTCTAGGAATGTAAACTATCAACTTACAAAGGTAAAGGAAGGACAAAATTTATTTTTTAGTACTTCAAAAAAACTCAAACTGAGGGGTTGTTCTTTCTATTGACCTAGTCAAGGGAACTCCGGTCATAGTGGGGCTACATGGGACTCGCGAATTTTTGGTCCCTCTAGTACCAATAGGGTATTAATCCATGTACTAACCACAAAATCATTTTCATTAATGGATGTATCTTCTGAGGAGACACGGGAAGGTTATCTTGTTGTGGATAATGACTATGGGTAAGGATGGGTGGTTTCTCTAAAACAAATATGTCTACTCTACTCAAAAATCATATCCTCCTCACATCTCTGGAATTATGACATATATTTTTTAAAATTTTAGAAGATAAATCATTGTTGAATTTGAGGAGGAAAATATAGTTAATTTATAAATAAAAATTCAACTAGGGAATCTTGATATTGACATGTCACCTTAAAGCCTCAATAATTATATAGAAGAATTTATTTACTTATAGGTCAATATATTTGTTTCCTAAAATTGGATCCTAACCCTATTGGTATAAATTATTACCTTGACATTCTAGATTTTATATCCTTAACAAATGATGATAAAATAAGATCTAATCAAGATTTTGATATTTAGGACCCCTCATGGAAAATTAGGCCATGGTTCATGGATGAAGAGGCCAGAGGTGGAAGATATACTTCCTTATCCTCATATGATGAACAATATAAAGTATTTAAATTAAAGGAATGATGATTATATTACAAGAGGGTGTCAATTATAGTTAAAAACAACTACATGTTTTCTTCCTCTATAATAGATACAATTTTTTGATTTAAAAAACTCTGATAAGTCTAATATAATGTTATCAGCAGTAAACCCACAAGATAAAATCATAGTGATTAAGTATAAGATTAAAATTTTTAAAGTACCATTCAACTTAATATGCATAGAGAAATTATAATACAATCATTATTTTATTAATTAAAAACTATATTAGTATATTTACAAAGTGTAATTAAAATAATCTATAGATTATATTTTTACAAATCATATTACTGTAAATGTTTTTATAAAATTTCACTTTTAAACAAGAGTAAATGGTTGATATATAGAACTAATATGAAGTATCCTTTACTGTAACTGGTCGAATGGTATTCCTTTCTTAAATATTAAATCATGTGTAAATCTTCCTTTCCCTAGAAGATCTTGACTAGCTCGATTTTAATTTCTTTACTACTATAACTGGTAGCTTGTTTTCCTCCATTACTATGATTGGTATCTTTGTGCTTCTACTACAACAAATTGTAGCTCACTATTCCCAATACTTAACTTGTAGTTATTTTTTCCTGCTACATAACATATAGCTCGGTATAATAAATACCACAAGATGTTCAAGAAACTTTTATAAGGAAATCCCCATGAGTATAAGATCTATCAAGACACTTTTAAAGAAAAAAATTATAATTATATTTATTAGAAAGTGGTTGAATAATTTAAGTTATTGTTGTTATCAGATTTTTCTTGTATCCACTTATCGTTCTTTGGATCCATCATATTTTGCTCTATTTATAAAAAATTCTCAAACGGTCAGAATCTAAAAAACATGAGTTCAGTTATAATGATATCATTATTATAACTTTATTAAACTTCTAATGGATAGATATTCATTTTATATTTATTGATAAGTTGGTTCATCACTACTATTGTGCATCAGTTGTAATATTCAGATTAACCTATATTTTATAATCTAGATTACTAGTTTTTTATGGGGACTTTAAACTTTTGGTATTAAAAAATTCTTTTGGTTATCTGCTTTTCATAAATCAATTTCATAATTAATTTATAAAACCTAATGATACAAGTAATTTTGTAAACAGTTATATATATACTGAAATAAGAAAAGATAAAAAAATAAATAAAAATTTAAAAAATATTTAATGGAGTTTTTTCATGGTTTTCAAAATAAGTAAATTGACTCAATGACTCAAAAATATAACCCTTTTTGAATAACATGAACACCTAAAGAAAAAATAAAATAAACAGAAAATTACTCCCCGTATTAATCCAGGTTTATCTTTAGAAAAAGATTTCTAAATTTTATTCTTATGAAAAGATGTCCCCTTATTAAAAAGGTTCTGTCATTCAGAATCATATTTTTTTATTTTAGGGTTGAAGACCTTATTTTTTATTATGTAATGGAAATCCACTTTCTTTCTAGGTAGAGGGGAACCCATTACATGCCCCATAGGACTAGTGGTGTAAAGGGAAAAGGAATTGTGGCCTTGAGGGCCCAAAAACAGACCTAAATTCCTAAGGCCCATATACCTATTACCACCCATGAAAAGAACTCTCATGCCTTCACCCTAATCCGTCAGATGCCTCCTTATCTTAGTCCACCATGGGAAGCTAACTAGCCAATCCCCCATAAATTATCCACTCAATCCACTCCCATTGTCGAACGGTGGTCCCTATCACATGTGAAAGTTGTACCATTGGCATGTCATCTCCCATGAAACCTTGTTATAGGAAATTATCCATGTATCCCTTATAATTTCTCATAAAACAAAACCATTATACCACTTTCTCCCATCACGTAAATTTCTTGATCACTAGAGATAGTTTCCCCCACTATCAATCCATGAACTAGTATAATAGTGACGTCATCACCCCCCCCCCTACACACTCATGCTCACACATGGGAAATAATACTCCTCCCCCCCTAATTGGGGGAAATTATTTCAGAAGATAGGAATAAAACTCCATCCATAGTGTATTATCATATAGAGTCCCAACTAGTGAGGTTAGGACACATTTATGATTCAGAACCATATCCCACTCTTTGGAAAAATAGAAGGTTCTCCCCTTTTTGTTTTAAATAAAAAATTTATTTCATGAGAATGAAGAACATTATACAATTTTTTCATGTCCCCATATTTATGAAGGAAACATTATCCCTCTTTATGAGTGATTTTAATTTTTAATAATATTTTCCTCTTTATTGTTTTCAAAAATAAGGTAAAAGACTCGAATTTTATTCCAGATAATACTTAGGAAAAAAGTTTTCAATACACAAAAAAAGAGGGAAAACGAGCTTATAAAGATTATATAAGTAGTGAATCATTCATTTGACAGTAAATAGAAACAACAACATACAAAGATCAATAATAAAGTCATGAAAATATAACATCATCATCAATAATATTGAAAACAATTGTAGGTCGGATCTTATGGTTACAAGAAATAAGAAATTTAGAAAAAATATTTCGTCTAAATTGAATTTTCAATCATTTTTTTTGTATTCTTAATGTATTTCCATTTAACCAGAAGAATTTAATCTTGAGTATTGAAATTAGTTTTCAAACTTAGAAACTTTCAATTAAAAATCTTATTTCATGATTTTTATCTTATAGTCTTGTTTTGTATGTTTTTCTTCTAAGGATATTATATTATAATAATAATCTTATGAATTTTCATTATTCCAGATGATCTTTATATTCTTATTTTCTATCTTTTGATTATGAAGTACCATGATCTTATTCAAGTATTCAACTAAAAAATAAATTTATTTAACATTTATTTCCATATCCATTATAATATCATCAAAAACTGTTAAACATTCATATAAAACTTTATGATTTTAATAGAGAAAAATTGTTTTCAAATGAACAGAATTCATATATTTAACTTGGGATATAAAAGACTCTTTTATATTATTGAATTTATGATCCTAAAGATATTTTTCAAATATTAAGCCCTTTATATATTCTTTGAGTTTTTTTAATTGAATTTCATTTTTCTAAGAATTTTTGGACCACTAATAAAGAGTTAATCAATTATGATATTTTATAATATATGTTATCTCGAAATTATCCTCTGAAACTTGTTTTTTCAGTCATTTTGAACATTATATATCACGCATACTCATATGAATGGATAGAAAAGTATGTGGGTGAATACATTCCTATTGATGTGACTCACATTGTTCCGCATAATTCACGATGATAAGAAGTTATTAAAATTGAGCCAACTCATGTTAAGATTCTTCTATCTCTAAGAAGGTATCTATATTTAATACCATTAATTAAATTTTTTTTATTATATTCCTTATCCAAAAAAATTTATGAAATTATTCAGACCATCTCAGGAAAAACTCTATCTAAAAGAAAACATTCGGGTATACTCAAAAACATTGTTTGGTAAGTCTCCATCTAGTGTTCCTCCAACCTCCATACTTCAATCAACTAAACCTTAGTTTGAGGTATCTCAGATTCTATCTAACATACCTCCATATTTTATACTCCAGTCTAGTACCTCTATCTAGTTGAATTTTTTCTGTTATACCATTTTATGGAATATTTGTGTATAACACTCCCTTGTCTGGTTACTCTTCCCCCAACCAAGTGTTCCCTTGGTTGTAAAATCATACTACTCCTCAAAAACAATATTTAGTACTTTGGATCTCTTGTGAAAATGATTTTTGTACATTTTTTCAATACATTCACCCATTTCAATAGGTGTTCCAATAGAATTATGGGCATGATCCAAAAACACAAAATTATAATTTTTTCACTCAATATAATTTTTTTGGATGCCTCTCAAACATTCTGTAAATTTTTAATGTTTCATGGAAACAAATCATTTCCACTAATTATTAAACTGAAAATGATATTGAACATTGATAGAACAATATAACATCATCATTGTTCAGTAATTCACAAATTTTATGTAATGCTCATTAGAACACCATCTATAAAAAAATCTAGTTACTTTTTATAAGAATATATTTTCTCGTATTTTTTTCCAGTATAGATTGTCTAATTTTATTAGAATAATACACTCATCTCTCTCTGTCAACTACTCATCACATGCCTCCTCTATATAATGGATTTCACAATAGTTCTTCTAACATTCTCTATCCACTAAATTGTCATATATCCTTCTAATTCAATCTCCATCCACTCAAAATTTATAAAGGAAATGGTACACAAGACTCTATCTAGTATAAATTCTTATAAGTAGCTATAATATAACATTGTAATTATCTTTATGATTATCGTTCATCTATTGATATATAAGAATACTTTCTGGATGAACTTATGAAAAAGTTCATCTGGAAAAAAAGTTCTATTTATCAGATACAAATCATTAGATTTATCAATCTGGTCATCTTCATATTCCTTCAAAAAACTTGTTGGTAGAATGGAATTTTTAAACATTTATATATTGTAACTAGGTTTTACATCATTCATAACATCAAACTAAATGGTGAAATTCATATATCTCTATTTAATGTAACTTTTCACCTATCAGACTGGTCACCTTTGGAGAAAAATATTATTTCAGTAATAACATCGTGACTTCAAAACATAAAACATCATACACATTGAAACATCATCACTTTGTAATTTTAAATTCATAAAAATCATTTGATCAAAAACTTCATATACCATTATATATTAGACCCATTCTTTTACACATTATACTAACCTATTAATTCATTACTTACAACTCCACCATTTTTAGTTGAACTATGTACAACCAACAACGTAATATAGCCTACTTCTCTACATTTATACAAACTTATCTAGGAACATAAATATGTTTATTATGTTAGGATATTGATGATCAGTAAGGAATTCTCTAACTAAATCAGGTGGATTTATTAAAATTGATCAAAAAACTTTCTTAAACACCTTTAGTAGTAACACATAATGAACTTTTCTTAACCTGTCCCAATAACAAAATAATACATTAAACACAAAAATATTAATAAAAAGATATTGAAAAAAATATAATACCAATTACAAAAAAAACCCAATGTATCTTCAATATTAACCTTTGTATTTTTTTTGAAATACTCATAGCAACAAAAAAACCTCTTTTTAAAAATATTATTTGAACCATATCCATTATCGTAGAGAATTTCCTAACATGACATTGTCAATTTAAGTATTTTTTTTTTGAAATTTCATCCCTCTATGAAAGGAAATTTTTTTTCATGCTAAGATAAACTCATCTTAACTATTTTACTGTCCCTTTTTATTATTCAAATAGCTTCAGATTCAAAAAATATAGATTATAGAGTTTTAATTTACTATCCCAATTGGAAAAAAATCCAAATCACTATGGGGGGTTGGGCTCTTATGAACTTTCTTAAGCCGTTAGTGGAGGTTGAACATGTATGTACAACCTTAATTCCTCAAATATATATCTTAGTATATATTTGGTGAAAACATCAACAATTTGATATTTTTTGAGACATAATCTAGCCTAAAATCTCTACTTGAAGATTTATCCTTAATGAAAAGTAATTTAATATCAATGTTATTCAAACTAGAATGTTGAATTTTATTTTTATTGAGATAAATAGAACATGGGTTATCAAAAAAATATGATGTGGTTTTATAACATTAACTCTCAAATATTTCAACTGAATTATCATCCACGTAATTTACATACATTCTTGAGTAGTGGAAACATATTATACTTCTGTTATAGTCAATATAACAGAACCTTGAGTCTTAATATTCAATCTCACACAACATCCCCTCAAAAATAAATTTCATCCAAATGATGATTTTCTATCATTATAATCTCTATCCCAATCAAAATCATTGAACCCAAAAATGCTCATATCATTAAATATTATATACATAATTCCATAATTTGATATTCCTTTAACATTCCGAAGTGTTCTATTAGCTTCTATCATGTGACATTCCATAGGATTACTCTGATATCTTGCTCACAAAGTTAAAACATTTAAAATTTCTACTCTTAAGGTAGTAAGATAGATTAAAATCTAGATCAAATTCTAGAAGTCCTTGTGATTCACACATTTCCCAACATCATCTTTACACATCTTTATACCAATAAAAATTACTATAAAAACTTATTTTAACTCCTCTATACCAAAAATTTTAGAAAAATATTTCGAAAAAATTCCTTATGATGGAAAGATGTATCTTCCCATATGTTGAACTTGTAATCCTTGAAACTAAGTAACCTCTCCAAGAATTGTCATCTCTATGTTCTTCTTCATTTTCTCATACAATTCATTATAGGTATTTCCTTTGTCTCCTAAAAAATTATGTCATCAATTTAAAAATGAAAATTAGGGTACTAGTATTTATTTCCATCACATATAAATTGTTATAAACTCTTAATTTATAACATTATCTACTTATAAAATATCACATTTTTAATACTAAGAATGATGGGAATGTTTCAAGACATAAAAATAATTCATTAGTTTAGATAGTATGGTTTTCTCTTTAACAATTATAAACCCACTAGGTTGGTCGATGTAAACCTATTATTTAGCTTTTATATTTACGAAACTATCTTAACATCTATATGATAGACTTTTTTTGATAATAAACATAAAAGATAATTATTATAGCTTCTATTATTGAAACGGGTGAAAGTGTTTCTTCAATATCAACATCTACCATCTATGAATAACCTTTATTAACAATTCATGATTTATTTTGTAAAATCTTCCCACGTTTATTCTCCTTAATTATAAACATCAAAATTTTCCATAGAACATTAATTACTACCCACCATTTAACAATATACCAGTTTTTAGTTTTCTCAATATTATTTAACTCCTCATCCATATCATTTAAACATTCACTATGTTCAACTTCCATGGGAATGGTAACACCCCAATTATTTATGCATTAATTTTTTTTAATAAATTAGATTTATTTGATGGATTTCATTGTTCACTACACTATAAACAAACAAAAGTTAATATTTCACAATACACAACACTTATATTATCTTGCGGTATACACAACACAACAATTGGCTTATTCTAAACACAATGTTGCATTCCTTTGATAGCTTTCGTATTACATAATAACAAATTTTAACAAACAACAATATACTATGAATATTTTCAAGATAGTTTTAACCTAGCCATTGGTACGTAGATTATGAATAGGATTAAATAAATTATGAAAATATTATTTTCATTCATAATTATTTGGTTACAAATTAATTATAATTGATATTATGAACAATTTTAAAATAAATAAATTATTTTTAAAAAATTATTTTTCAATGTACAAACGTGTTTTATCTCAATAAATTAAACATACAACATTAAATTAAGGCTTTTAAATAATTATAAATATATTATATTCAATAAACTATTTAAAATTCATCTTATGTGTTTTTTATACAAGATATATGAATAAATTCAATTATATGCATAAGGGGATGTATTTTTCAAAATGATAATTTTACCAGCTTTTAAGGGCGCTCCTACTTTAAATATAATTTTTATTTATATTAACTATATTTTGAAAATAAACTTCATTTTTTAAATAATACTTTCAAAATTATATTAAGGTGAATTTTTAGTATTTTTTGAGATGTTTTATTTTTCGATGATTTGTGAAAAACACTATATTTTAATTGAATACTATATTTTCATATAATTTAGTTTTAGATGAAAATTATATTTTAAATTGGTTTTAAGGTATAATTAATTCAATTAGACATAAATAAATCATACATAGGTTATTAGAATCAATTTTACATTTAAATTGGATATAAAAACAATTTTAGATTTTGAACTTTTTACTTTAAAAACCCTTTATTTCAACCTATCTTCATGATTGATTTTAAATTAAATTATGACACATAGGTAATTAGATTTTGGAAAAAGGATTAAATATTTGTAATCGTCATAGTTTATAATTTAATGTAATTTCAACTTATTTTTTATAAAAAAAATTAGAGGAATTAATTAAACTTAATTTTAGTGATGAAGGTCAAAATGAGAATTATTATTTGTAAAAATTTAATATTAAGTGGTGAAATGACCAAGAAAACTTCCCAAAGCCCATTGGATGGATATATCTAGACCATATTACCTATTATTCCAAAAATTGTTCATTATTGGAGGCACATGATGTAAGGGAGACACATGTCATATTCGACACCTATTTTTATATTGTATATGTATTGTCCATGAATGTATTTTATGACTATTATACTTAAAATTGTTGTTATTCACATATCCTTTTGAGTATCTCTCTTTTATGGGGTAATGGTTTCAATATTTCTAAAGCGGTAAGACAATTGTTTCTCAATTTTATTTATCTAAGACACATGTTATGTTATGCACCCATATTTAATCATGTAGTGTATATACTAACCTTTTAACATATTACTTCATGAATCTATTTATTTTCATGATATTTTAAGAATCATGTTATTTTATTATTTCATTGGGATTTTTATTCAATGTTACCAAAGTGTTAAGTATTTATTTCTAAAAACACATCGGTTATCATCATTTTTTATAATTATATTTCCATCGATGAAATATTATGAATCATCTCCCAATAATTATAATGAATTTTATCCTCATATGGTTATTCATCATATATTCAAGTAAAGGTACCATTTATCTACACATTGGTACTTAATATAAATAGTAAAGTTATTTAAATAAAATCTGACAATATTTCTCTCTTCAATCAAAAATATGTTTTATTCAAAAACCATGTTCTTTGAAAATGTTTTCAAAAATATTTTTAAATGAAATTTTATGTTAATTTTCGAGGAAATTTCATTTCAAAAATTTGTTTTGAAAAAAGTTTTAAATGGTTTCCAAAATCTTCCTTTATATGTTTTCTTGTTGATTTTCAATGATAAAGGTGTTCAAAACAATTGATTTAAAGAGAACTTTTAAAAGGGGAATGTTTATTTTTCTCAGGAAATCATTTAAATTATTTTAAATACTAGTTAATATTTTTTCAATGTGGTCTCCAAATAAAAGGATTTTGAAAATATTTTAAGTATTAAAAAGTGACTTTCAAATAAAGGTTATTTTCCTTAAGAAAATTATCCATGTGATCTTTTGAAATAATTCTCCATCTAAGATGAAATATTTTTTTATACTTTAGGATTTACTGGGGATGTGGTCCAAGTACACCATTATTATTTTTCCTTTTAATGGTTTATATTTATTATGACAATCTATTTAAGAAACCTGTGTCTCTTCCATGTACTATACCATGTTATTATTCTTATAAAACATGATTCTTTTTATGGGTTATGCTACGATAAAATGATTATGAAACCTATCTATTTATGATATTTTATGATACCATGAAAATTTTATAATACCCCTTCTATTTCATGTTATTTGATATGATGATTGTTTTATAATCTTGTGTCACATGTATGTATGATTTCATTATATGATAGGTGGGACATATATCTCTCCTAAATGCATTTTTTAAATATTTATATGTCGTGATATTGATAGGATTGGAATGGGATGTGAACTCAATTTAGTAATATAGGGCTAGAACGAAAAGTGATCCCAATTGAGTAATACAGGGCATGAATATGAAGTGAGCCTAGTTCCAAAATATTGGGTGGTAATGGGAAGTGAACTCGGTTGAGTAATACATTAATAAAATTGTAAGTTAAACTTATTTTGTAATGTATCACTATAGTGGGAAGCGAACAGAGTTTAATAATATAGGGTGGGAATAGGAAGTGGACCTTGTTCAGTAACACAGTGCTAGAACAGGGTGTAAACTAGGTTCAGTAATATAGGGCTAGAATGGTAAGTGAACTTGAATCAGTAATATAGGGCTAGAATGGTAAGTTAATCTGGTTCTGTAATATTGATATGGAATGGGAAGTGAACTGTCTTCAACAATACAGGTCTGGAATGGGGAGTGAACTTGATTTCTTAAAGTAATTTTTCTGATAATATGGTATTCGGAGTGAAACATGACTGTAATTATTGTTTGGGGAATGAACACATTCCACTAAAATAGCCTCTGTTGTAATCCTTTTATACTATGGAAGTTATTTTATATGTTTTTTCATCTTCCTCAATTCCTTGTTTTATTCCAATATTATGAATTTATGGATTATGATCTTCATTACCATATGATTCATGTCTTATGAACTAACAATATTTATTCCATGACTCTTGTATATGATATTTTATTTTCCTGGTATGATCTTCAAATGTTATTCTCATGTTCTCAAACCTTTATACTCATTTTATGCTTATGTATATCCATTATTTTCCCTTATTGAGCATATGAGCTCCACCTTTCTTACTTTTCTTTTCCTCAGGTTATTAATGATTGTTCTAATTAGGAGTACTAAATGGGATTATCTTTATGGGAACCATTGAAAATATTTCACCAAGTTAGGTGATTGTGTTCCAAGTATCTAGAGTCACAAAACAATTATGGTCCTTCGTCATGTACCTTTGTATTATGATGAATATTAATCCAAAATTATCTAATGTCTATATATGTTAATCCTGGGTTTCTATAGTTTTTCTTAAAGGAAAGGTTTAGTCATCCTTTGTACACTGGGATGAGGTCCCTAGGGATATTTATTAGGATAATTTTCGGGATGTCTCTAAGGATAAGTATATGGATGAGAAAAAAAATATCTTGAACTGATGGCCTCGTTCTCTCCCAGAGGGCTCTCCCGAGCACACTCGTCTTCTCCTTCCTCAGCTTACTCCCCCGGCACATGAGTGCTATTCCAACTGCTTATCTCCCAGCGAGCTCCCTGGAGAGATCTACTCCTTTCTTCCTTGGGTGACATCCCCTTATGTTCTCTCAGGAGCGGCTTCCCGACTTCCGTCTTCTTACTTTCTATTTCTTAGGGTTTCATTCCCTTGGTATTTATGGCTTTTTGATTTAGGTTTCATCCCTTGCTCCTTGATCGGTTTTCCCTTTCACCTTCTCTTCCATGGGTTTCAATTATGGGTTCGTCTAGGGTTTCAATCCCATTTTATTCTTCATCCTTAAATGATGATTTTGAGGTGTCCATCTTTTTCTGTGGGGGTTTTTGGATGGCATGGTGCAGGTGAAGGCTCGTTGTTGCTGATTTTGGGAGATTGTGTTGGTGTTTTCTTGGTCGCGGTGTGGGTAAAGGCTCGTTGCTTGGTTGCAGTTTTCGGCGATGCTCTTGAATCCTTGTTGGCTCATTTCCCCTATTACTCTGCCCTGGCATCGTGTACCGTCTCTCCTCCCCAGGTTGGTATGGCGAGATCGTTTCCACATGAGCATTGGGAGGTGCTGTTCGAGGGGATTACAGAGTTCCGGGAGACTTGATCCTCGCTCGACGGCGTTGACCATGTCTGGTGCTATTTTTTCTGGTGGCTAAAATGGACTCTGTCAGTCTCCAGTGACTGGTGAGGTTATGTCGGTGAAAACAACGACGGTGTTGTTTTTCTAGGTGAAAATTGTGGTTTTGGTTTCTTTGGAATTGTTTGTTTCTGGTTTTTGGTTTCTGTGATGGATGTACGACGACGACAAGTTGATGATTTTCTACAATGGTTCAATGGTTCCCTACGTTCTTCGTTGCTGGTTGGCTACGTCGAAGTTTGTGACTGGATGGATTATGTTGGCTACAGACGATAGGACTTTGGCTTACGGCATGGTGATAATTCTCTACGGCGTGCTTGGTTGGTGACCGGTGAGATATCTGATCATCTTGGGTTCTGTGTATCACTGGTTTCATTTTGAATTTTGAATTTTTAATGGGGCATGTTTTGATTTTTTATCCCACCAGTTACCTCTCTCCCTTAAAGCGGATACTTTGAAAATCAAATAAAAAAGGATCTTTCAGTCAGTCTAAGGATGAGTCAATGTACAATAAAATTTCCAATAATTTTGGTAAATGATTAAGAAAGTAATTTCTAAGAAATTAAATACATGTAAAAATTCTACAAGTTGATGTGCCAATAGCATAGATTTACATAGTGGTAACAACCTCCAAACCACCATACTAAGCTAGTCTCGATCAAGAAATAGTCCACAGTAATAAGTGATTTCACATGATTTTGTGGTTTTCCTCTATGATAAGTGTTCTTTGCACAATTATTTCTTGAATTAGTCAATGGTGTGAACATGAAGGAATTTACTTAAATTAAATGTGACCAACAATTTTTTGATGAGTAGTCAAATGGGGTGATCAGTAGAGTGATGGATATTGTGATCATTCCTAATTAGTTTTCACGAAACATGGTTAACAATGTGTATCGTAATAAACTCTTAGAAAAACCATAGAATTGAAGGAAATATTATACTGTGAATTTGGGTAATGGAGACCATAGACAAAAGATGAATCAGTTTCCTTTATGTCAATAATGTGGGAAGAAACTGCCAAGTGGATATCTTAGATGAATCATAAAAAAAAATTATTGTGTAAAAGAAAGACACAAACACTGTAATTACAAATAGAAAATGAAAAAATCATTTAACATAATGGATTGGAATATTGTCCTACCAAAGGTATTTTCAATTTATGAATTCTTAAATGTTGAAGGTATTGGAATTATCAAATTTGGTGTCCTCAGTGGAATGATCATGAAGAGAATCAGAATAGTAGTATGAGTAATGGTCATATTGATGATGATGAAGAGACTACTACTGAATGATGAAATAGAAATGGTATTAATGAATAAGATGAGTCCTTGTTAATTGATTAAGAATGAGATGGACTGATCTAAGTACTATTATAGTTGAATTCAAGGATTTTGTTATTTGAATTATGAAATAAATAAGTAATTTTTCTAGAATTTTTTCATTATGAATTTTCAAAAATATGTAAAATGTTTCTGGTGGACCATAGAAATGGATTTAATGGAAATGTTATATTTTATGTAATAAATATTATTATGAGAAGGTATCCTTTATTATGTTTTAGAAGTTGAGAAAATGATGTTTAGTTTGTATAAAGAGATGAATTATATGGATATTGTAAATTGGATAGTGATTATTTCCTTGCAACTGATTAAGTATTCATTGAAAAAGTTGTTGATGAAATCATTATAGAGTTTACTACATTTCTAGATTTAAGGAATAGATCCAATAATCTATGTTTTATGTATGTAATGAGAAATTATGTTTGTTTTAAATATGTTTTAAGGGTAATTCTGGATATTATTAGCTTTTAAGAAAATACATGATAAAGGTATTCACATGTTTGGTATGTGACATCAAAGAGCTACATGATGAAAAATTGGGGATCAATGTTATGATGATTTTGAGAAATTTAGTTAACATATTTCTAAATATTAGTATTATCATATTTCTAAATGGTTACAAGGTAGACCATTTATGGAATGGTTTAATCTAAACTTTGGATGTGGTTATATATATTAAAGTATTATCTCTCTATATGAGGATTTATGCACATTGGATAACCTTTGATAAACATTTTCATGTGATAATAACTAAAGATAGATGGAGTAAATTACCATTCTTTATATGATTGTCATTGTAACATCCTAGGTAAATAAAGAATAATTCATTTCCATATTTATTAATATTTATGAATTAAATATTAATTTTACTTTAAAGGGGTTGCTATGTTCGATAGCGTACTCGATACTCAACAAAGAGTTTCTTTAAAATCTTACATTCCACACTAGTAATAAAACAATATTATTTTAAATGGTAGTTAACACATATCCATTGTATTGGCAGGAATAAATAGAAATAACTAAAATATGATTATATATGTTTTTTAAATGTTTTTACATTTATCCAATAAAAGATAAAGGCTTAAAATATGAAAAGAATTCAATTTTAGGCATATATACACTAACATTCACTAAAGGTGGAATTATCGCCTTTTTATGGAGAACCATCAATAAATATAGTTTTGGTCACTCTTATACATTCTAATGGACCAAATAAAATTTCTCTTTCGAATCGGGACATCAAATTTTAATTTTTCTAAATTTTTTGTATTTTTATGATAAATTTTATTTTTAATGAATAGTGAAAAATGTGGTATTTTAATTCAAAAACTCTTTTTAATATAATTTATTTATATGGTTAGATTATCTTTTGAATTGGTTTCAAAGTGAGATTAGAATATATTTTTACTATTTAATCCAATAGTGGTCGTTGGAATTAATTTCACTTTGAAATTGGACTTAAACCAGTGTCAATCTTTTGATACTTATTGTTTCATCAAAACAAGCTATTTGCTCTGACAGCGGGAATTAATTTTTAAATTAATTAATGTAACTTAAATGTTTTGAATTTTGTAAAATAGACATCATTTTTTAATCTGGAATATCCAATATATCTTAGGGTGATGTTTTGGTATTTTTCTGAAAAACATCAATTTTTGATGAATAGTGAAACCACTAAGTGGTACTTATAAAAACTAATTTTTCATTTAAATGAAATTTTACCGCGTTTTTGTCTTGAATTTCAAAAATCCGACATACATGGTTGACATTATAAAGTTAAATGTGGTTTAATGGGATTAAATTAATTTTTTGGTGAATAGTTACTTTTAAGTTTTAATCGCGATTAGAGATAATTAGTGTAATTTAAGGTAAAATAATTTTTTAATAATATTAAATGACCTAGACACATGTCATACCATTATTGTATGTGTCATGGACGACCAATACAACCCATGGGTCAACTTGGGGACCCCATGGAGCCACATTGGCAGGAAAATGACATTAAAAACTTTTTATTTAAAGTTAAAATTAAAATGTCACAAACATGAGTTGTTTTACTAAAACAATTTTTAAATGGTGTTATACAAGTCATATTTTTGACTGTAAATATTCATTATAAAGCTAAAGATATTTCCTACATCATTATTTTTTTTTAATTTTTAGACATTAAATAAATTAAAATATTTATGACACCATGATGATGTCGTGATTAGCTCATTATTTAACGATTTAAATAAAATAAAATGTTAATGTAAAATATAGGACCTAAACATGTCAAAAACATTTTGGATGGGTTTATTTAGAACTCTTATCACCTTATTCTTGAAATATAAAATTTTGGGACGTTTTAAATCCGAACAGCATTTTATAATAAAGTAACCTTTTATAACTTCCCAAAAGTGCCCCTCCTCTCCTCTTATAAAATGCCCCCACCTCTACCACCTTACCCACACCTCTCAAGCCTTTGGCTCTGCCAACCCCTGCCTATTTTGTCTCTCCAAATCCCTCTCTAACTCCTAGAATCGTCACATTGGGCATAAGTCTTCCCAAGAAAGCCTTTGAGCTCAAATAAAAAAGAGTTACCCATTTTAAAGGTAGTGTTTTCTCTTGTGTTCTTATGTTTTATTTTGCTTCTCCAACCCACCTAAACTCTTTTTTTTCATTTATTTTGTAACAACAACAGTATCAACAATATACTAGGTTGTATTTATATGAATTATTTGAGATAAAATTACCCACACCTACATCTAATGGTTAAAGAACATACTGTTTCTGTGGATGGCGAATTTCTACCTCACGAAACGATGATTGTTCAACACTCATATAACACCTTCAAAGGTGGACATTAAGGTGTCACTATATTTATATATGATATATAATATGTTTATGTTTTACTTAAGCTTCTGTATTTTTCATTTATGAAATACCTTGATGATTTTCATTATGGGTAAACGTGATATCTTAATATTAGGAAGTGCGGACTACCGCCCCCTCAAATTTATTTGATTAGTTAATAAAATATGTGGTACGTATAAAGGATATATTTAATGATATTATATATGATATTATACTAGAATTATAATATACCTTTTTATAATTATTATTTCATTCCATTAAAGTATGATATAGAAATGAAAGTAGCGTTAATGTGTACGTACGGCTAACCGTCTCCATGAACGGTGCATTTCATTTCTTATCCAAAATGTAATGTACTATTATAAGTACATATATAAAATGGATATATATGATTTATGTTACATCTAAATGATGAATATAATAATGGAATTAAAATATTCATATCTATCATTTAGTTTTAATTCCACTAATATGACCTAGAAATGAAAGTAGCGTTCATGCGTACATACGGCTTACCGTCTCCATGAACGGTGAATTTCATTTATTATCTATAAATGATTATTTAATATTATAAATTCATGTATATACTGGATATATATGATATATATGGCTTCTACATCATGAATATAATTTTTGAGATAATGGATATTTGACTACGTGAACAACTTGTAAATATAAGTTCACTTTTGACTCAAGTACCAAATATCGACAAAACAACCATTATTAACTTAAATGATTACATAATGTTCATATCATGGTAATAAGTGATATAAAAGCAATAATGAACTTGAAAAAGGTTCTCAAGCAAGTAGAAATTATCCCAAGTTTATTATTCAGGACATTAAAGAACGATCAAGTCATGTCGTACCTGAGGTATGGGACTTTGTCTCAATCTCCATTCATTGAGGCATATTTTGTTTTATACAAAACCTTCTTTTATAATGTGTATAAACCCCTTTGACTTTTACATTAATCCAAAAGGAATCTTTTTTATACAAATCATTTTACTAAACGACAAAAGGGAATATTTTGTTCGTACGTATGTGGCGACAATGACTTCTCCGCCGCCATGACCATTATTTGAGTTTCAGCTTCCTCTACAAGCCATACCTTTTTTTAAATGGAAAATAAATACCATGTTTTAATTTTCATTTATTTTTGGTATTGAAAATGGTTTTCATAATGTTTTTATTATATCAATGTGTTGTATTGATATCTTGTGATTGAAATGTGGAAATGTTATGTTTCCTTTATGCATGTTTTATGTGATACGATTATGTTATGGTTATTGGGAATTGGTATGAAGATGGGTGGTTCCATGATAAACTATGGGAGGGTGAGCCCGATATAGCTCTCCAATGCATTGGGTAACGCGAAGGGGTTAAACATTAAGGTTTCTCCGAAGAGATTTGGGAAATATACTGTGATGGGTATTCCAAACGTAACCAAGAGGGTTACTCCCTTCGTAATAATGTTATGAATGCCTCAAGTTACCTTTATGTCTTATGAATTCTAGGATTTATTCATGATTTGATGAGGTATGTTAAAGTTCTTATGTATTATGGGTAAAGTATGATTTCATTCTTATGTATATATATACTCATGTTTCCTTTCCATATTTTTATAACCCTTACTAAGCTTTTTATGCTCATCCCAAGTTTTTGAAATGTTTTTCACAGGTCGAGGGAAAGGTACATGATGTGATTATAGTGTCAAGGAAGTGTCAAGAAAGATTCCATGTTTTATGTTAAATATGTTTTCGTTGATGGGAAAAATTAGTACTATCTTTTATGTAACCACTTTGTTTAAATGTGGAATGTAATGCATGTTTTATGATCTAATTCTCTAAAATTATAAACCTAAAAAGATCCTCAACGTGTAATCTTGAAGTAACTAAATATTAAGTAATGTTTAAGGATGGGGCCTTATAGTTGGTAGTAGAGGTCAGTTTAGATAACTTTAGGAGTTAGAATTGTATTAAATTATTATCCAAAAATATTGTTTTTATGGTCAAATTGAAATGATATAGCATTTAAATATTACCATGTTGCTTCGCCTAAGATATTTTTGTGTTAAGAATGTGTTTTCATAGAGGAAACAGAAAAACATTTCTATGAAGGCATATAGATTGAAATGAACTTTCAAATCGGTATCATGAGATAGTCAGAATCATAACTAAACTGTTTGTTGCAGTGATAGATCGGTTGACTCAGGTGAAAAATGTTTGTTGTTTTTATTGATGATATTTTGGTTTTTTCTAAAAGTAAAAAGGAGAATGAAAGACATTTAAGGGTTATTTTGAAAACCTTAAAGGAAAAGAAATTGTATGGGAAATTCAGTAAGTGTGAGTTTTGGTTGCAACAAATTTCTTTCCTTGGTCATATTGATTCTAAAGATGGAATAACTGTGGATCCTGCAAAAACAAGAGTTGTTGATGAATAGCCAAGACCCACAAATGTAACAGATATTCATAGCTTCCATGGTTTGGTAGGCTATTATTGAAGGTTTGTTATAATTTTGTCACGGTTATCTAGTCCAATGACTAAGCTAACTCAGAAGGGTATTAAGTTTATCTGGACAAAAGAATGTGATGATTGTTTTCAGGAATTGAAAAGAAGATTGGTGAATGCTCTAGTTTTGGCACTACCTTCCGGGAATGGTGAGTTTGTTATCTAAAATGATGCTTCATTGAAAGGACTTTGTTGTGTCCTAATGCAGAATGATCAGGTAATTGCATATGATTCACGTCAGTTGAAAATTCATGAGGTAAATTACCCTACACGTGATTTGGAATTAGCTGCTGTTTTTTTCGCTTTAAAATTTTGGAGGCATCATTTGTATGGAGTAAAGTGTGAAATATATACCGATCACAAATGTTTAACGTATATATTCACTCAGAAATAATTGAACATGAGACAGAGGAGATGGCTAGAATTAATCAAGGATTATGACTGTACAATTCATTACCATCCGGGAAAAGAAAATAAAGTGGATGATGATTTGAGTTGAAAAAGTAATGCTTCATTAAAAATGATGTGTTTGGAATGTGATACTTTGGTTAAGGATTTGATGAACTTTGGCATAATAGTTTTTGGTGCAGGATTTCCTTCTGTTTTGTTTCAGGTATCAGTGAAATCTTATCTATCAGACAGAATCAAGCAAGCACAGAAGCAAGACAGTGAGTGGCAGAAAAAGGTAGAGCTGGTTCATAAGGGTATGTTTCCTGAATTTAATCTTGATAATGATTGTGTTTTGAGGTTTGGGAAGATATTATGTGTTCCTGGTGATTCACAGTTGAAGAATGACCAGGAATATGGGTTATTGTTGATTGATTAACTAAATCTGCTCATTTCCTTCCTATTCAAGATACTTTCTCTCTAGATCAACTTTCTCGATTGTATCATAAAGAGATAGTCTGGTTGCATGGAGTTCCCCTCTCCATTGTATCTGATCATGATCCTAGGTTTACTTCTAACTTTTGAAAATGGCTTCAAAAGTCATTGTGTACTAAATTATATTTTAGTACAGCTTTTCATCCGCAATTAGATGGGCATTCCGAACTAACAATTCAGACATTGGAGGATATGCTACGTGCTTGTTTGATGGATTGTTAGGGATGTTGGGACAAACATCTTTCTTTGGTTGAGTTTTCTTATAATAACAGTTTTCATTTTAGTATACAGATGGAACCTTTTGAGGAATTATATGGGAAGCGGTGTCGAACTCCAGATTTTCGAGATGATGTGGGTGAAAGGAAGCTGATGGGACCAGAATTGGTAGAAGAGATGGCAGAAAAAGTTCAGTTGATTCAGAAACACATGAGAATAGCTCAGATCAGAAAGAAAAGTTATGCAAACAACTGGAGGAAGGATCTAACTTTTGAGGTAGGTGATCAT
The DNA here is from genome assembly GCA_963277665.1 of Viscum album. Classification (NCBI taxonomy): domain Eukaryota; kingdom Viridiplantae; phylum Streptophyta; class Magnoliopsida; order Santalales; family Viscaceae; genus Viscum; species Viscum album. Next base: position 1,088,831,617 of record OY728129.1, read on the forward strand.
GTTTTTCTCAAAGATTCACCATGGAAAAGTGTGATGTGATTTGGTAAGAAAGAAAAGCTGAGCCCAAGGTTCATTGGACCATATGAAATTCTGGAGAGAGTTGGATCAGTTGCTTACCGAGTGGCTTTACCTCCGAGTTTGTCTCAGGTACACAATGTTTTTCATGTTTCAAAGTTAAGGAAGTACATGCCAGATCCATCTCGTGTTTTGAGTCCAGAGGTGGTTCAGCTAGAAGAGAATCTATCTTATGAGGAACAACCGGTCCAGATTCCTGACCACAGGGAGAAAGTGTTGCAGAATAAGGTGATTAATCAAGTAAAGGTTTTGTGAAAAAACCACATGAGTGAAGATGCATCCTGGGAATTTGAAAATGCTATGAGGGATAAATACCCCCACTTATTTTGATAAGTGAATAAAATTGTGAGGACGCAATTCCGAAAAGGGGGGAAGGATGTAACATCCGAGGTAAATAAAGAATAAATCATTTCCATATTTATTAATATTTACGAATTAAATATTAATTTTATTTTAAAGGGGTTTCTATGTTTGATGGCGTACCCGATACACAACAAAGAGTTTCATTGAAATCTTACGTTGCAAACTAGTAATAAAACAATATTTTTTAAATGGTAGTTAACACGTAGCTGTTGTACTGGCAGTAATGAATAGAAATAACTAAAATATGATTATATATGTTTTTTTAAATGTTTTTACATATATCCAATAAAACATAAAGGCTTAGAATACTAAAAGAATTCAATTTTAGGCATATATACTCTAACATTCACTAATGGTCGACTTATCGCCTTTTGATGGAGAACATTCTATAAATATAGTTTTGGTTACTCTTATACATTCTATTGGACCAAATAAAATTCTTCTTTAGAATCGGGACATCAAAATTTACTTTGTGTACATTTTTTGAATTTTTCCGATAAAGTTCATTTTTTAATGATTAGTGAAAATGTTGAATTTTAATTCAAAACCTCTTTTTAATATAATTTATTTATATGGTTAGATTATCTTTTGAATGGGTTTCAAAGTGTTATTAGAATATATTTTTACCATTTAATCCAATAGTGGTCTTTGGAATTAATTTCACTTTGAAATTGGACTTAAACTACTGTCAATCTTTTGATACATATTGTTTCATAAAAACATGCTATTTTCTCTGACAGCGAGAATTAATTATTAAATTAATTAATGTAACTTATATTTTATAAATTTTTTAAAGTAGACATCATTTTATAATCCGGAATATCAAATATAGCTTAGGGTGATGTTTTTGTATTTTTCTGAAAAATATCAATTTTTGATGAATAGTGAAACCACTAAGTGGTACTTAAAAAATTGATATTTCATTTAAATGAAATTTTACCACCGCAGTTTTTTGAATTTCAAAAATACGACATACATTGTTGTAATTATGAAGTAAAATGTGGTTAAATGGGATTAAAATAATTTTTTGGTGAATTGTAACTTTTAAGTTTTAATCGTGATTAGAGGTAATTTGTATAATTTAAGGTAAAAATAATGTTTTCATAATATGAAATGCCCTAAAAACATGTACTACCCTTATTGGATGTGTCATGGCTGACAAAGAAAATCCATGGGTCTACTTGGGGACCCCATGGAGCCACTTTGGTAGGAAAATGACATTAAAATTTTTTTTATTTAAAGTTAAATTTAAAATATCACAAACATGAGTAATTTTACCAAAAAAATATTAAATGGGGTTATAAAAGTCATATTTTTGAATATAAATATTCATTATAAAGTTAAAAAGATTTCATAAATCATTATATTTGTTTAAATTTTTAGACATTAAATAAATTATATTATTTATGACACCATGATAATGCAACGATTACCTCATTATTTAACGATTTAAATAAAATGAAAAGATGATGTAAAATATAAGACCTACACATGTCAAACAAAAATTTGGGTGGGTGGATTTTGAACTCTTATCACCTTATCCTAGAAATATATAATTTTGGGTCTTTTAAATCTGAAAATCATTTTATAATAAAGTAACCTTTTATAACTTCCCAAGAGTGCCCCTCCTCTCCTCTTATAAAAGGCTCCCACCTCTACCACATTACCCACATCTCTCAAGCCTTTGGCTTGGCCAACCTTGACCCCTTTTGTCTCTCCACATCCCTCTATTACTCCTAGAAGCCTCACATTGGGAAGAAGTCTTCCCAAGGAAGCCTCTGAGCTCAAATAAAAAAGAGTTACTCATTTTAAAGGTAGTGTTTTATCTTGTGTTCTTATGTTATATTTTGATTCTCCAACCCCCCTAAACTCTTTTTTTAAATTTATTTTGTAACAAAACCAGTATCATCAATATACTAGGTTGTTTTTATATGAAGTATTCAAGCTACACTTACACACAGCTACATCTAATGGTTAAAGAACATACTGTTTCTGTGGATGGAGAATTTCTGCCTCACGAAACGATGATTGTTCAACACTCATATAACACCTTCAAAGGTGGCCATTAAGATTTCACTATATTTATATATGATATATAATTTGTTTATGTTTTACTTAATCTTCTTTATTTTTTATTTATGGAATACCTTTATGGTTTCCTTTATGGGTAAACGTGATATCTTCATTTTAGGACGTGTGGACTACCGCCCCCTCAAAGTGATTTGATTCGTTAATACCATATGTGGAACGTATAAAGGATAGATTTAATGATATTATATATTATATTATACTGTAATTATAATATACCTTTATATAATTAATATTTATTTCCATTAAAGTATGAGATAGAAATGAAAGTTGTGTTCATGCGTACGTACGGCTTACCATCTCCATGAATGGTGCATTTCATTTCTTATCCCCAAATGTAATGTACTATTATAAGTACATATATATAATGGATATATATGATGTATGTTACATCTAAATGATCAATATAATTCTGGAATTAAAATATACATATCTCTCATTTATTTTTAATTCCATTTATATGACATAGAAATGAAAGTAGCGTTCATGCGTACGTACGGCTTACCGTCTCCATGAACGGTGCATTTCATTTATTACCTATATATGATTATGTAATATTATAAATGCATGTATATACTGGATATATATGATATATATGGAATCTACATCATGATTATCATTCTTGAGATAATGGATATTTGACTATGTTAACAACTTGTTAATATAAGAAGTTCACTTTTGACTCAAGTATCAAATATCGACAAAATGATCGTTATTAACTTAAATGATTGCATAATGTTCATAACATGGTAATAAGTGATATAAGATGAATAATGAACTTGAAAATGGTTCTTAATAAAGTAGAAATTAACCCATGTTTATTATTCAGGACATTAAATACCGATCGAGTCAAGTCGGACCTGAGGTATGGGACTTCGTCTCAATCTCCTTTCATTGAGGCATATTTTGTTTTATACACAACCTTCTTTTATACGGTGTATAAACCAATTTGACATTTACGTTTATCCAAAAGGAATCTTTTTTATACGAAGCGTTTTACTAAATGAAAAAAGGGAATGTTATTGTCGTACGTATGTGGCGACAACGACTTCTCCACCACCGTGACCATTATTTGAGTGTCAGATTCCTCATCAAGACATACATTTTTTTAAATGGAAAATAAATACCATGTTTTAATTTAATTTTATTTTGGTATTGAAAATGGTTTTCATAATTTTTTTATTATATCAATGTATTTTATTGATATCTTGTGACTGAAATGTCGAAATGTTATGTTTCTTTTATGCATGTTTTATGTGATACGATAATGTTATGGTTCTTGGGAATTGTTATGAATACCGGTGGTTCCATGATATACTAAGGTCGGGTGAACCTGATATAGCTCTCTAATTAATTAGATAATGTGAAGGGGTTAAACGTTATGGTTTCTCTGAAGAGATTTAGGGAATATACTGTGATGGATATTCCAAACGTAACCAAGATGGTTACTCCCTACGTAAGAATGTTATGAATTCCCCAAGTTTCATTTATGTCTTATGAATTCTATGATTTATTCATGATTTGATGAGGTATGTTAAAGTGCATATGTTTTATGGGTAAAGTATGATTTCATTCTTATGTATATATGTACTCATGTTTCCTTTCCATATTGTTATAACCCTTACTGAGCTTTTTATGCTCATCCCATGTTTTTGAAATGTTTTTCACAGGTCAAGGGAAAGTTACATGATGTGATGATAGTGTCAAGGAAGTGTCAAGAAAGAATCCATGTTTTATTTTCAATATGTTTCCGTTGATGGGAAAATGATTATTATCTTTTATGTAACTACTTTGTTTAAATGTGGAATGTAATGCATATTTTATAATCTAATTCTCTAAAACTCTATACGTGAAAAGATCCTCAACGTGTATTCTTGAAGTAACTCAAGATTTAGTAATTTTTAAGGCTGGGGCCTTAAAGTCATGATCTATTAGTGATTCAGAAAAAAAATCACCCATATCTTAGGGAGTAATATATGGAGTAAAAATTTATTAAGGCACAATGAAAGTTTTGGAATATGCTTATGAAATGTAATAAAATCCAGAATATATTTTTTATCATGCAAATTCTGCAAATTTATTAAAATAATCCTGAAATAAAATTTTGTATTGTTATAATCACTTTTAATGATATGAATGAATTTTTTTCACACCTATTTCATTTATGGTTTTGTGGTTGTTATCCATATCTAGATCATCCACTACTTCTAATCAATGTTCTCTATCACTCTCCATCATTATTTGAGTGCTATATTTCTCTTCCATGTCCAAATTTTCACTTACCACCTATGTCCTCTTATAAAGAAACCTAGTTATGTGTTACTTTGGGTGACAGATATGTTTCTAACTTTTCATTTTTAAAGGAATATTTATTATTCATTTTTATTATATGGTTAAATATGATAGAAACATTAAATTATTAAAACATTGATTAACCAGAGGTATTTTGAGGGTAAAAATCATTTTAAAGGGGGTTTAATATGACACCCTGAGGTTTTATAAAATAATTTTTTTTAAAATAAATAAAATTTATTTGATGGATTACATTTCATGATAAATAAATTTATGATTTATTTATACATAACATCAATTTTAAATTGAAATGGATGAAAAAATTATATTATCTTATGGTACATGAAACAATATGTTTGGCTTCTGTTACACACAATGTCTAGTTCCTTCAAAACATGTACTACACACAAGACCATGTTATACAGAACGAAAATGTATTATTAACATTATTATGAGAGTTGTCACCTAGTCATTGCAATGTAATGTATGAATAGGATTATCTAAATTATGAAAATATTATTTCCATAATTAATTATTTGGATACAAATTAATTATGAATGAGAGTAAGAACTATTTGAAAATAAAGAAATTCCTTTTCGAAAAAACTATTTTTCTACAAACAAAATCATTTAATCACAATAAATTAAAAAAACCACTTTTGATGAATGAATTTATATATATATATATATATTCAATCAATAATTTAACATTCATATTATGTTCTTTCTATAGAAGATATATTAATAAATCCAGTTTTACTCATTATGATATGTATTTTTTTAAAGGTAATTTTGTCACTAATTAATGGTGCACTAATTTTAAATCTAATTTTTGAAAATTTTATAATATATATTTTGAAAAATAATCTTTTTTTTGAAATTATAACATGAAAATTATCTTAGAGTTATTTTTTTGTATTTTTCGAAGAAGTTTCATTTTTTGATGAATAGTGAAAAACACTGCATTTTAGTTGAAAGCTCCGATTTCATCATATTTATTTATATAGTTAGCTTATATTTTAAATTGTTTTAAAATTATAATTATTAAAATTATAAATCAACCAATCCTATTTTTTTATTTAAATAAATATCACATTGAAATTGGATATAAAAACACTTCAATATTTTGAACGTTTTTCTTTAAAAACCTATTATTTCTTCTCATCTATAGGATTAATTTCAAATTAAATTATGCTACTTCTATGATTTAAATTTGGTAAAATGGAATAAATCTTTTTAATTTGTATAATTTATAAATTTTATTATGTTAAAATTAGTTTTTTACTATATATATTAGTGAAAAAAAATTAAATTTAATTACAGCGATTAAGGTAAAAATGAGTTTACGTATTTGTTAAACTCTAATCTTAAGGGGTAAAATGACTTCGAGTTTTGTAAAGAACCAAATTTATGGAAATATTTCTTCAATAAACCCTATTTTATTGAAAATGGTTTATTATTGGAGACTCATGATCTAATGGAGACCTCCTAATAGTGTTTACCTTTTTGGTATTTACATGTTTTCCACTCACCTCCCTTATAAAAGTACACCATTTGTCCCTCTATATTAACGCATATAAATCCTTTTGTATCATTAAAAAACTTCCCAAATAAAAACCAAACATCCTTAATCTCAACATTGAAGCCTCAATTTGTGCATAAGTCATACCAAGGAAGTCCTTTAGTGCAAACCAAAAGGAGTTACCCGAAGAAGGGGTAGCATTCTTCAACAATCTGTTTTGTTTTATTTCTTTCTCCACCCCTTTAATTATTTTTATATCATTATTATATTATATAATAAGTATATTAAATATACTTATATGTTATTATGTTATGTTTATGAGCTAAAAAATAACACAATTCCATCAAATGGGATACACAATCAACATTTGTGTGTATATTGGACTACAGCCTCACAAACTGATGTCATTCGTTTTCTCATTACCACTTCTCATGGTTGGTAATAATGAAGGAAATACTATTTTTATATGATATTTATGATATTTATGATGTATTTATACCTATTTAATTATTATATAATATATACATTCTTTCTTTCCATTTTATGGAAATATGATAACATCATTTGTGGACGTGTGCACTACCGCCTCCTCAAAGGGATGTGATTCATTCACACTCTACATAGAATATATTAAAGATGAGTTTATTAAAAATAATTGATATTTATGAAATAATTATTATAATTTAATTTTAATGTATATATATATAATTAAATTTTGTTCCTTTCAATATAATAATAAAATGGAAACAATTTTCATGAGTACGTACGGTTTACCATCTCCATGAATTGTGTATTTCATTTCCTATGTATATATTTTATAAATTGTTATAAATACATGTATAATTAAAATATATGATAGATATAGCATGGTTTAAATTATATATATGAATAAATCATGATAAATGTTAGAGAACCAAAAATAACTAGTCCAAACATAAATGAAGAACAAAGCAATTATTATCTAAAATGTAACTTTAACATGGAATTGTTAATAAATGGATATAAAGTAATAATAAAATTGAATATGGTGTTACATAAATTAATATTTTTCTCTAATTTATTAATAATAAACAAATATTTTTTATATAGGAGGTTTAAATATTTATGAAAAAATTCAATACTTAAGGTGTGGGGATTTCTCATCTCACTTTTATTTATGCGAGACATATGTCATATACTACAGTTTTTTCTTTTGTGTGGTGTATGTACTTCACAATGACATGATATATCATGAATTTCATTCATTTCATGATAATAAATGTTTTAATTAATACTATTCATTATGTATCCCACGATTCAAAATATACTCATGTATTAAGGGATTTGTGTCTCAATTTTTTACTTCTGTGAGACACATTCAATTTTCACCAACTATTTATTTTATATTGTGTATATACTTCCCATGATTGTATTTTTTTGATTATTGGATTTAACATATCAACATTATTATTTCTCTTTTATGGTGTTATAGTTTAAATTTTACCACAACCATAAGGTAATTGTTTTTCTCAATTTTTATTCTTTGAGACACAATATGTTATGCATCTATATTCTTTTACAAGGTGTTTATAATGACCCTTTTAAATGTTATATCATTAGTCTCATTTTTTCATGATATTGTAAGCATCAAGTAATTTTATTATTTCTTAGGAATTTTGATTCAATGTTACCAAAGTGGTAAGAGTTTATTACTACAATCTCATCATTTATCAGGATTGTTTATAATTATGCTTCCATTGATGAAAGATTACGATACATATCTCAATAATTCTCATAAATTTTATTCTCTACTAGATATTCATGATAAAATCAATTAATTGTACCATTTTTCAAACATCATTACTAAAGATAATTAAGAATGGTTTTTTGAAGAAAATTTTTCCTTATTTCAATCTTTGGGTAGAAATATATTTCATTTAGAAACCGTATTTTTTAAAAATATTTTCAGTTTTTTTAAAATGAAATATTCAGATAATTTTCATGGAAAATTATTTTCATAAGTTTTTGTGTTTTAAAATGTGCTTAAATAGTTTTTCAAATCTTCCATTATATGTTTTCAAATTTATGTTCAAAGAAAAATGTTTTCGAAATGTTTTAGGATTTAAAGGCTACTGTTTAAAGAAAAAACGATACTTTTCTCAAGAATTATTTTAAATTATTTTTAAATCCTACTTCATATGTTTTAAATGTGGTCTCCAAATAAAATTATTTTGAAAATTTTTTATGTCATATAAATTAATTTTCAAAGAAAAGTTATTTTCCACAAAAAATTCCCCATGTGATCTTTCAAAATCATTCTCCATATAAGATTACATCACTTGATATAGTTTATGATTTAGTAGGGATATGATCTAAGGAAAAAATTATTACTATTCATTTGAGTGGTTTATGTTTAGGATGACCAGTTTTTCATGAAACCTATTTCTCTTCCATGGGTTATAACGTGTTAAAATTCTTTTGAAACCCTCTCATTTTCACTAGTTATGCTATGATGAGATGATTATGAAACTTGTATATTTTACCATGATTATGATATGATAAACATTTTATTAAAAATTATTGTAATGAGAAGTTAACTTGGTTCAGTAATATTGGTTTATAATCAGAAGTGATCTTAGTTCTGTAATACAAGGCTGAAATGGGATGTGAACCTAGTTTAGTAATACAAAGATTGAATGGGAATATAACTCGGTTAAGTTATACAAGTCAAGAATGGAAACTGGTCCTAATTTAGAAACACAAGGATAGAACGGGTACTGAACCCAGTTTAGTAATATTGAGCTAGAATAGGAATTGAACATGGTTTAGTAATACAGGGTTGGAGCAACAAGTTAAAATGGTATAGTAATATAAGGCTACAATGGGAAGTGAACATGGTTTAGTAATACATGGATGGAACTGAAAGTGAACCTAGTTCTATAATACATGGTAGGAATAGGAATTGAACCTGGTTTAGTAAAAGAATTTTCCACTAAGATGATCGTGGGAGTGAACCTTGACAACTAAGATGGTTTGTGGAACAAACTCATTCAACTAAGATGTCCTTAGTAGTAATCCCTAACTAATATAAAAATAATTGTATATGTTTATGTGTCTTATAAGATTCCATGTCCTATTTTTATGTTATACTTTTGTGGATTATTCTCTTGATTACCTTATGATTCATGTCTTATGAACTGTCAATATTTATAACATAAATTATATATATGATATTCGATATACAAGGTATGATCTTCAAATTTTATTCTCATGTTCTTATAACCTTGTGCTCATATTATGCTTACGTATCTCCTTTATTTACCCTTACCAAGCATCTGAGTTTTCCATTTCTTATGTTTTATTTCACTAGGTTGTGAAGAAAAGTTTTAAGTAGGCATACTAAATAGGAATATATTTGAGGGAAACATAGAATTTATTTCACTAAGTTATAATATTTTGTTCCTGGTTTCAAAAGATATTAAACTATTATAGTACTAAGGCATGTACTTTTGTAATGTGATGAATATTCATTTAGAATGATGTATTATCAATTTATATTTAGAATGGGTCACTTTAGAATCTTACTCTGGTTTCACCTATGAGATAAGTAATTTCTGATTCTAAAATATCAATTTCCTTATTATCTAAAAAAGAGCTTCATGGTTTCTAATAATAATATTAGAATAAAACAAATTTTATAATGTTCGTAAATTTAATGATTTTCTTCCGATATTAATTTCTTCATCTCTAGACTCATCTGAATCAAATTATACATATTTAGGCTCACAATCAACTTCTTTATCACTATCTTTTTTAAAAGTTATCATATTATCTTTCATAACATATTCCTTATCATCTTAAATATATTGTGTTATGTAATTTTTATTTTAAATAAATTTTAAAACAATATAGTCAACCGACTTATGTAATAATCCATTCCATCACTTTTAGAATCTTTTTTTGGCTAAATATCCAATGAAAATTATTACTCCTTGATTTTCATCAAACTTTCCTAGATCTAGATCACTTATCTTAATTAATAAATGACATCTAAAAACCATAATATATTTCACTATATACATTTTATTATACCATATATCAAAATTATTCATTTTTAATTCCTTTTAAATAAACATCTATTTTGAACATGCACAATTGTACTTATAACTTCACTCTAGAAGAATTTTTAAAGTTGGTATTCAATCAACATACCTATTCCAATTTATAGTAAACTTATATTTATCGTTTATGTTACTCCATTTTAATATAGAATATAGGGAGAACTATATTGGTGTTTCATTTCATGTTTTATAAAATAGGATTTGAAATAATTTCTTGTATATTCTTTTCCATTTTCCTTCCTCAATATTAGTACATAAACACCCACTTCATTCTCAACATTTCTTCTAAAACCTTTGATTATTTCTATAGCCTCTGAATTATGTTGCATGAGCATAAAACTGATTATCTATATAAAATGAAAAATAAAATTAATAAATTAAAAATTAACTTATGTTTATTAATGTCTCATCATCCCACAAATATTTGATTGAACAATTTCAAGTGCTCTAGTGGATTTAATTTTAACATTATTATGTCTTCCATTATCCATACTTCCTTTCTAAAAGTTTCTAAGACAACATTACCTTTTCTTTTTAGTTTTGTAAAGTCCCCTACCATATATTCTTTTAATACATTTTTCATAATTTTATGTTCATTATGACCAATTATTTAGTTCGATATCGTATTTTCATCCTCAGCACTTTGATAATAATAATTACAAGGGCCTCCAATCTCATAATTATGGTCATTAGTTCCTTCTCCATTAGTAAGAAATATTCCATCATTAGAAAACCAGATGATATTGGAATATTTTATATATATAACTTCCTCACCATCATTACATTGTCGGATAACACTTAGTATGTTTTTCATAATCCCACCAACAAATAAGAATTCAATTGACATTGTTTTCTATGATTTAAAATCAATCATTTCAATTTATTTTATTTTTAAGAAACTACCATTTATTAAAATATCTTATCCTCCCTTATTTTCTTAAATATTTTTCATGATTTTTTATGACTTATCATATGTGTAGAAAAACCATTATAATGAATCTTTGGTTTTTTTCCTTTTTTAACTTCTTGACCAGTATTAACAATAAATGTTATTTTTTAAATATTCTTCTTCACATCTTTCTTTTATTTTCTAGATTAATAAATTTATCTTGAATGTGTTTTCATGAATTTTTATCCATATTAAACTATATATTCACACCTTCTACAAATTAAGAGTAGTCAAATAAGTTTTTCCTTTATAAATTTTTATCTTTTTATGACTTGGTTTTTCTTTATACAAATTTAGAAATTTAACATCTTTACTTCCATTATCCCTCCACCCCATGGTTCATGCTCACTCCCATGGAGAGACATGTTGTGCCAAAATTCATATGCATTATTCCTATATATACTAAAACATCAATAAAATATATTGAACCTTGATCTTCTATCAAATTATTTTTTCCATAAAATAAGTTTATTGATGTTGTATACAAAATTTTGACTCTAATTTCCCTTAGTATGGGGAAACTTTTTTCAGGATGTTGTTTTTCACTTTAATTGATGTTATGTGTATCTCACATCAAATATCAACCAACTTTTTCCAATAGTTATTAATTATAACTACATTCATAGAATAATCAGATGGACTTTTGTGTTTGGTGGGTTAGGATGTCACCTAATTCTTGGGAAAATATGTTTTAGTAGCTTGATATTTTTCGAATTTAACCTCCAATGCATTTATGAAATTCTCAAGCAGTTTATTTACTGGTGTTTTAGTCTAGATACATCTTGATTTAATATTACATATCTATTCTTCATTAACATTATTTTTTTCATCAAGGTCATTCACTATCATTCCTTGTTCCATAGCTTTCAACATTTATTTTTTTATCTCTTCAATGTATCCATCTTCATTTTTTAGGAATTATTCCCTTAATTTATCCTTCTTATAAATTTACCTATTCAATATTATTGATTATTTATTGAGTTTTCTTCTTTTCTCAATACATTCCAGATTCTCTTATCTCATATAATATTCCCTATATGTTTCTTTATATTATGTATCCCCACTATTTGAAGTATAATTATTTCATTAAACATTAGCATAGAAGGTTTTTAACTTTTTTAGTTCTTAACATTATCATGAAATTTTATTTAAATAATAATACTAACCTTTATTACTCAACACAAATCATTTTTTGTGACCATTTTCTTACTTCAGTTGGGTTTCCTATCTTCCTTAGAAGTTATTATCTAGTTCTTACACAAATACTTTTCTTCAAAATCATTATTATTTTCTCCAACATTATTTTTCATAGAATGAATAAAAAATTGTTCAATCCATCCACACTTATGATATTTATTCTTATATTTTCCTGTGTACATGCCTCTACCTTTTTGATAATTTTTAGGGATAAGGGATATAATTCTATCATTATTTTTAGTATCCTCTTTTTTATCCTCTAAATCACTTTGAGCCACAAAATCATGTTCCCAATCTCTAATTTTCCTTTTCCGAATAGATTTCAAATCTATAACATAATAAATATTTTTTTGGATTATAGTTATTTTATTATCTCATATATAGTAATAAATTTATTCAATTCATTAAGGGATAAATCATTTATATCTTCTAAATATTAGATTTTAGGATCAAACATGTTATAGAAGTTTCTCGTCAATTTATTAATAATGGTATTAAATTATACTACAGATCTAAATCCTATAATATAGGTAACTATTTCATTAACTCAATTGAAGTAGTAATTAAATGATTATTCTTTTTCCATCCTAGTGTCTTTGAACCTACATCTAAAAAAAAAATTTCTTCCTTTACTTTTATATTTCCATCAAAAATGATTTCAATTTTGTCCCAAGTTTCCTAAGATTTCTTAGGATCCATCACCTTCCTATAAACATCTTTTACAATGATATAAGAATAGAATTTTGATATTTCCCATAAATATCAGGATTTATTTTTCTAGTGAATTTCATTGGATAATCATGCTCAATGGTTGGGAACCAAACTATAGTTGAATCGATCACCTCTAGGATAAGAGACAGAGGAAAGGGAGTCATTTTGTTTCATCATCCTTGAAATTGTTTTCATGGGAGATATAAATACCACTATTATTAACTATTTTTTGGGTATCCATGATATGAAAAATAATTATCTTATATAGGGAACTTGTTGGATTTGATACAACTTGATGTTCCAATGAATATTACGACCACCTAGAGGGGGGTTGGATCAGTGGTGGTATCTTAAAAGTTACCCCTACATATTGTTAGAGTTTATACCCATTTTAAATATATATATATAAAATAATTATATGAACAAATAGGAAATTAAATTAGGGAACAAATGATTTACATGGTTCCCCCTTAGTGTGGCTGACTATATCAATGTTATGGTGACTCATCTCAGTTCCTGAAAATTCACTATGATATGAATTGAAGAAAAATAATTCAACTTCTATTAATATACTTATATAAATAAATATTTAATTAAAATTATATATATTAATAAAATTGTTTTCTTATATTATTGATCAAAAGCATATTAATAAACCTTTCAAATCATATCACAAAACTTTTTCATAAATAACTCTGTCTAGTACACATATAAAATCAACCTAGTAAGTATTACTAAAATGTGCACCCATACACTATGCCTCATTCCTCTATACCTTAGTTTATATATCGAATTCTTTTATCTAGTACACATCAGTCTGGTACCCCTTTTTTGTATACTTGTGTATGTTATTCATTTTTTGGTGCACTTGTGTATAACACACATATTCCTATTGCCTCTTCCTCAACCAAGTGTTTCCTTGGTTAGAAACACAAATTTATACTTTAATAAATCCTTCATAACTTTTTATCTATCTCATTCATAAACAATGCACGTTCATATTGTAATTTAATCCCATAATATAGGTGCACTTCCAAAAGAAATGGAAGGATCCTAAAAATCAAAATACTAATTTTTCTACACAACTAAATTTCGTTGGATGTGTCTCAATTATTTTTGAAGTTTATTGAAGTTTAATAAAAAATAATTATCTATCAATATTATTAAACTTGATGAGATAATGAACACTGAAATAAAATTACAGAATCATCATTTTTAATTATATTATAATGTTGAGGTAACAATCCTAATAAATTTATTTCCAAAATCATTGTTTAGGGCCTCTCCATAAGAACATATTTTATAGTATTGTTATGTTTTAATTTCATTTGAAATATCTGAATTTTCCAATTGGATCACTCTATTAAACTTATATCCTTGTATTTGGTTCTCTTTACATGTCTCCTCAATTTGATGGATACCACAGAAGCTCACCCATATTACTCTGCCTAGTGAATTGGCATGTCTCTATCAGGTTCATTGTATGTCCACTCAAACATTATATAGGACATAATTCACAAGAATCATTATTTCATAAATTTTGGGAAACATATGTCCAATGAAATAGAAATTATCTATTTGATCCTCATTCATTTGTTCATCCCTGGAGAGCTTAAATGGTCAAAATTTTCAAAAAGTTTTTCCAATTGAAATTTATCTCCCTATCTTATAAAACTGTTTAGATTTCAATATCCAACCACATTTGAAATATTCTTCATAATTGTTAGTCTAATGGAATTTGTAAGCGTATTTCCATCGGAACCCATTCTGGCATCATTCACAACATCACACTATTTAATAAACTACATACACCTCTTTCTGATGAAACATTTTACCTTTCCACTCGATACCCTTTTAGAAAAACATTTATTCAGTAGGTACTTTATGACATCATAAATTTGAAAGTCTAATAGAATGAATCTTCACAACATTATAATTGGAATATCATAAAAATCGTTTAATAACACATCATATGCCTCTTTTTGGTAGACTTGTTCCTTTAAACATTATATTTTACTATTTATTCACTAGTTTCAATATTACCATATCTAGTAATGAACTTTATATAACTTGTAACTCAATATATTTATGGAAACAAACTTATTTATCATTTTACAAACTCATATAAACATAACACGAATCATGAATATATTCTTGATATTTCAAACATGAAGATTAAAAATCATTATCTATCTAAATAAGGAGACTTGATTAAACAGCTTCATTAGTAATACATAAGGGTGGGTCCAAAACTAGATCTTGTAAAACACTATTACCATATATAAAAAATATTCATGAATAAAATATTAAAAAAAACAAAAGTCGATAAAAACAATCAAAATGATCTTAAAAATATATCAATTAAATATGAGAATTAGGATTACGAACATGTTGTATTTCACATTAAAGGACTCCCATTATGGAAGTATGTATAAGAAACATTATAATGTTGTGACTCATTAGCTTTTTCATAATTAGGATACAAGCTATTTTTTTATCAAAGTATTGAACAGTTTCTGATGTTTTTGATTTAGATGAACTTGCATTCGTCTTCTTTAGTCTTTAGATACAATCAAATAAGCTTCTAATTATTTAGGATTTTTATAATATGAATCCTTAATAGTAATTTAATCCTTATTCATATAATTTATTTTATCAATAGTTCTCTTAGAAAAACTTGACAAGGAATTACTTGATATTGAACTTTATCCTGATGATATTAACTTAGGATTATTTTTATTGGATGGTGAATAAGTAATTATATTGAATTTTTTAATGAATTTTGAATGAGGGGGAAATTATTCTTCAATAAATTTCTTCAATTGAACTTATCCTTTAATTTAAATCTATTTTTAGTAATAACTAAATTTATAAAATAACCCTATAAAACAACACCTTCTTGAACTGTATATGGATGAACATCTAATTTTTGAACTGTAGTTGGCCTTTCAATAGGTGTTCCGGTTTACCTTTTAGGTGAAAATAAAGAGGATGGAATATTGTATACTTTACAAGAAATACCTTTTCCTTTTTCTTTGAATAAAATTTTTATATTCAATTGAATTTATGAAATATTGTCTCCCTTAATAATTACTCCTGGAGGAATTTCTTTATAAATCTAGATTTTCTTTAGCTTCATAGAGTACTTTTTATTCTTATTTTATTCCACTAATATCTTTTCTGATTCTTATTTTTCTTTTTCTTCTTTATTTCTCTATCCTCCATCATCTTTCTGCTTCAAGGACATTCTATGGGTATCAATAAGATTCCTTATCTGATCATCTAAACCTATTTTATTCTTAAAATATTATTATTTTGGATGACATATTGATTCATCATTACTTCCTTTCTCCTCCATATAAACTCCCTAAACATTATCACTAGGATTAGGATTCTTTATATGAGCCTTATTTGAAATTGAAATTTCATATTTTTTCCTCTGAGTTGTAATCTCAATATTTCCTTCATCTAATTTTTTAATTTTTATAGAAGGAACTACAGATGATTTTTCTATGAAAATATTCTCCTTTTAATCATTCTTTAATCTCATTCTAGTGATTATCTAAATATTAATAGTGTTCTGTTTCTATCATTCTAGGTGTTTTTAATATTCCAAATCTTCCTCCTTTAATAAATTTACTAAAAGTCTATTCAAAATTCTCTCATACAATATTATTTTCCACATAACTATTCTGTTTTTGATGGCTTCGATAAATGGCTAATTTGTTTTTGAAATCAACCTTCTAAATCACACTAAACAATCCAATAGATAAAAAAATAGGATTTTGATAGTATATATGTCTCATTTTATTAGTAAAATAAATAAAAAAAATAAAAAAAATACAATTATAGATTTTGGTAGTATGTGTTTAGTCTTATGAACATTCTCATTGATTGTAAAAAGATTCTATTTAGATTCAAATTTTATAAAATCTCTATAAACTTCATGCAGTTTCTGGAAAAAATAGAGAATAATATTAAAAAAGTTATTAAAGAAACTTGTTAAATTTATCCAATGACACAGTAAACTTCAATATTAGAAGAATAAAAATTTCATTATTAATTCCTAATTATTTAAAAAAACTTTTATGATCCATAAAACTATATGATTAATAATATATAGTATATATTATTCTTTTAATTAATTTAAACCACATTCCACCAACCTTGAAAATTAATTATATCTTCCAACATGAATTTATATTTTCCACATAGTTTAAAATATATTAACTATTGTTTAAAAATGTATCTATACATGAGTCATTTATATGATCATATTTTCAAATCAAAAAGGAAAAGATGGAAGATAGAAAAAATATCTAGAAAAACCATAAGGGATTCACTTACATTCATAATGAAAGTACCCAGCAATTGTAACCCCAAGCACCTGATATATATATAATGAATGTGTCCCACAATATCTAGGTCCACATATTTATAATGGTTTCAATGGAATATGAATGTTTAACTTCAATTTTCATTATCCTGTGGTTAATATTCAATCCTTCCAAAAAAATGATGCCATCTTTGTTTTTTAGTATTTATTTAATTTTTTTAATTATTCATTATAAAATTTAAAGGGATTTTAAATAATATTTTCAATAAAAAAATATATATAAATTCATATGAGAAATGAAATTTTGGAAAATAATTTTTTTAATTTGATTTACATTTAACCCTTCTTTAAAAATCTGATGAACTACAAATGTTTCCATTAAATATGTGGAAGTTATCTTCTATTCAAGAACTGTTGAAATAGTCGGTGCCCTATACCCAACATAAACAGTACTTTTCAATTACCATATCAGGTATACAGTGGGTTATGCATGATTTACCTTTACTATAACAATGTTGATATTTCTACATCCATTATATAAATGGTAATTTCTATATATTAGTTTTCATTTTAAAAGGATATTGTAGTTCGCATTCTATAATAAGAACCTCATGCTACTATTTCATTAATCTTAAACATATATCCTATAGTCTAGATACATCTTACTGACTGGACACAAATGATGTCTTATTATCCGGTGCTTGGGTCATAAAATCATTGAGAATTTTTCTCATGATGTCCAGACTTATTGATCGTGAGTAGATAAGATAATGAGGAATTACCCACTAATATGAACACCACATGTTTCAGGTGTCATTGGTAGTTCCTATCTATGAACATGTGTAATGGTCTCCTATATTGATATTATTCTCAGTGTATACCATTTGATCATATACATTTATGTATGGAAAAATTTATATCAATGAAGTCATAGAAAGTTAGCATGTGTGGGGTATCTCATTGGTGGTATGTAATTGATGGAATATTCTAGAGAGAATGTTTTTCTTCTGAACGGAAGTAATACTTCAGATCTAGTCGATAGGTATGTTAGTACCTTTACTAAATCAATGGCCATTGTAGAAGAAGGAAAAGTTTGTCCAGTTATATCAATGAATAATAAAGAAATAAAAGTTTGATGACAAGAAGTGTGTTCCCTAATTTATGATATTTCACAAGATAAAGATATTATATTACATGACATGTTTTTAAAGGAATGTTTTTCACTAATATGAATTTCACTTATCTCCTTAGGTGACATGATGGGTTGTTGGAATCTACACTTAGTGTAACACCCAAGACTTTTATGAGAAATATTTTGTTTTTATGTTATAAAAATCATCAAAGGAATCTTTTGCTACACACAACACTAGCTTGACTTGTATTACACGCTATCACGACATTACTCCATAGCTTGTGTCGTACGCAATACCGGGATTCACTAAACAACGATATGTTTTTATGGACTAGCCGTTATGAATAGTATTAACTACATTTTTAATTTTATAACATTATTATTCATCTTACACATTTTCTATAACATGGTAAGAGAACAAAATAAATTTTTCGGGTAAAATAAATATTTTTCAAAAAATGCAGTTTTCCCCCCTTTTGATGGCGCACCCACATTAACTCTAGTTTTTTGACATGTTTATAAGTTCAATTTGACAAAATAAAATTCATCTTTTGAATCAGGGTATAAAAATTTACTTTGGATAAATTTTTGATATTTTTCTGATAACTTTCATATTTTGATGAATAGTAAAAATACGCCAATTTTTAATTAAAACCAACTTTTTCATTGAGATAATTTATATGGATAAATTATAATATTGAATGGTTTTAAAGTATAACTAAAATATATTTTTAACATTTAATATAATGTATGTCATTAGCACTAATTTCTCATTGAATTCATAGGTAAAAACATTTCAATCTTTGGCAATGTTTTAACTTCTAAAACTCGTTTTCTTAATAATAGGATTTATTTTAAATTAATTTCTGCAACTTATATGTTTTGAATTTTGAAAAATGGATTCCATATTTGGAATCAGTGGGTCCAAATTATGTTAATAGGCTACTTTTTATTTTTGGGAATTATGAATAGTAACTACGGTAAATTTTATTTACCATAGTTAAAGGTAAATCTGGTAATTAAGGGTAAATATAAGATTATAAAGTTACCATAACACCTGCCAGAATCCTATTGGATTAATTAAAGTCGACCCATATCAACTAAGGGTTTGATTATATTCATTCAATGGACCTTTTTTCTTGAAAATAATTTAATTATTATTAAAACCAAAGAATGTGACAACATGTCACTTTCTGAAATCGTATAAGTATAATAATTTTAATTTAGTGATAAACTTAATGAAACGTCAAACATGAATAGTCTCCAGATATCTAATACAATTTTATACATCATAGGAATTTATTTAGAATTTTTAGGGATTAAATAATTATCATTAATTATGACACAATAGTGATGTTGAAATTATTCTATTAATTAAAAAATCAAATAAATTGTATTAAAAATATTAAAATAAATATTATATGAACTATTTAATGTTCTCCACTACTTTTCTAGATACATATTACATTTTATGGATCTATTAATTCTTTTATTTAGAACATATCTTATGTATATATTTAATTTAATTCAAATAAATGAATAGTGTCAAAATTGACACTATTGTTATTTTATTAAAATAACATATTATAAAATTGTTTAAAAATCACAAAAATATTTAAAAATTATAAATTTAAATTTATATGGTCTAAAATGTCATGAAGTGTCAAATTATGGAAAATTCACAATACATATGTAATCATTTATAATAATTTAAAATTTAGAATATTATTACCACAAATAAAATTAAATTGATAAATAAGGATATATCATGTTGATAATGTTTAAAATAAATTCTTAACATGTCTAAATTTTATTGGTTGATGAAATTACAACCCTATCTCATCTAATCATTGGATATCAGTCATTTGGGATGTTTTTAAGTGGGGTAGGGATATAATATAAACTAATATTTTGTATATTTCCAAAGGTGCCCCTCTCCTCCCTTATAAAAGGCCACCTCCTCCCTCTCCTCCTCACACCAATTTCTGCATTAAATCTAGACCAATACCTACAAATATAACTTCCACACTACCATAGAAACATCCTAGATGTCCTGGTCTTCTTCAAAGACAAATTTTAGTGGCCTAAGAGGAGGTCTCAAAGAGGCGCTTCAAAGAATAGGTAATGCCCATTACCGATTCTTTCATCTTTATTTATTCTTCCACTTCTTCTTATTTAGTTGTTTCATTATGAAGTAATATCATCAGTATCACTCATATATTTATATGTTATTATAAGTATGAAACAACCCTATTTCACCATCTATCCATCCTACGGAAAATGAAATCACCGCGCGTACGTACGTACGGAATACCATCTCTACGCCGTGGTGTAATCTATTTTCCCCCACCACCATACATGGATGGGAATAATGGTGTAAGTAATAACTATATATGATTATTATAAAGTGATGTTGATTCTGAATTAGTATACATACACTCCAATACAATTCCACGATCATGGGAATGATATCATCGCTCGTGCGTACGTACGGAATACCGTCTCCACGATGTGATACGATTCGTTCTACATGATCTTCATTGCATAATGATTATATAAATGAATTGAATGAATGAATATGATATATATTACACTAATACCATTCTGTAAATGAGGTATCTATAACCTAAATAGAAGAATAAAAATTTATTTGACAAAACATGCATAAGAACAAAAAGTAATAATCACCCGAATAACAAGTAGTAATGAAATATTACCAATAAGAAGCTAAGAATATGACCATATATGATATCATAACAATATGTATGATTCTGGAATAAGTCAATAACATTATTTAAATCATTATACAAGTGTTTCGGACAATTACGAAGCAAATCAGACCTAAGGTAAGGGAAAATATAACAATCTCATTTTTATCCGAGATTGTTTATACATTGGTATTTACTGAGGTGTATTTTATCATCCACATCCATGTTTCCTCAATATTTAATATTATTTCCGTACACCTATAATTTTTTCAATACAATTTTACCCTTCTGTGAGTTTGAGTAAAATATATATAAGGAATCTTTTGTCGTTTTTCGTACGAGGTACTTTTTGACTTTTCTGACAAAAGTACGAGAAAAATATTTTTTTAACTTATACGGCATGAATGGATTTTTAAAACAATATTTCCAAGAATATTACTTTAGAAGTTTTCATGTTTATTTTTAATCAACTTCTTTTAGTTTAGAATTGTATGAAATGTTAAGAAAGGAAAAAAAATTTGAAGTAGAAAGGATATTTTCCTCAAAAATGGTGTTCAAGTGTTTTATCAAAATTATTTTCCATCTAAGATAATATAGGGTTCTGTTTCTATCCCAATTATTACATTTATTTTATTATGTTGTGATGGAATTATTTTTATGAATTCGTTTATCTTATATGAATTGTTTTATGATGTAATGATGTTTAAGAATCCCATTTTTATTACATGGGTTATGCAATGATGTATGATTTATGATTTTGTGGAACACATAATAATGGTATCATTATGAGATGGGTGGGACCTATATCTCCCTTAAATTCATTGGGTAGTGATTTATATCTCATGAGATAGACATGGTTTGAATGGAAGGTTAAACTGGTTCAATGAAACATTACTGAAACGAGGAGTGAACTCGGTTCAGAAATGGACTTTGTCCGCTAAGATAGTCTTGGCAATTGGTCTTGACTACTAATAAATGATTCTCTATGATTATGTGTGTATGACACAAAGTTTCATGTTTTATGTTATGATTTTTGGGATTACATTTCACTACTATTATTTATCCCATGTTATGAAATTATGATTTCTTTTGTAGGTTAATATTTCCAAAATGTTATGTTCTTATGAATATGATGTGATTGATATTTCTTTTGTTTACCCTTACTGGGCATTTGAGCTCAGCCTTTTGTATGTTATCTTTCCCCATGTCAGGAAGAAGGTTATTATGTGTGATATGCCAAAAAGGGACTATAGATATGATGAAATAAATGGGAGACAGTGTAGATGCATTATGAACCAGTTGTTTATGTTTCCCAGTTTCTAAAGACATTATACCTATACGGTCCTTTTGAGGTTTTGTTATATGTTGTAATAAGTGTACATCAATTTTGAAGTATTAATCATGTATGTAAATTATGGGTCACTATAGTTGGTATCAGAGGAAGGGTATAGTCAACCTTTGGAAACTAGGATGTGAAAGCCTTAGTAAGAACCATAAGGATAAGTCTAAGCATAGAACACAATCTTAGTGTTTTATAAATGGACATGAACATCCTATGATAAGACCTTAAGTGTGAAATTTTATTCTGGATTATGTGGTTTTCCTATTATAATTATTGTTTCTCACACTATTCTTCTTGGTTTTAGACAATCGAAGGAACTCGAAGAAACCGTGTTAATGCGGAATGCGACGGGCAATGCAATGATTGTCCTCGTGAGCAACCAAAAGTTATGGGAGCTAGATTGCAAAATCTTGTAGCCATGCTCACACAACTTTCTCAAGCTATGAATCATGCAGGACTTCCAAATGAGCAAAGGAAGGAGCAACATTCTGTCGAATCCTTCATGAGGAAGCATCCACCTTCATTCAGCGGGTCATCTGATCCATTAGTGGATGAACAATGGATCAGTACCACCAAAAATATATTTTCAGTTCTTCAATTTTCTGAACATGATAATGTCATCTTAGCAGTGTATCGTTTGGAAGGTGATGCTGATCAATGGTGGAATCTTATTAAGAATACGAGGCAAAGGGATGAAATTGAGTCCATGGAAATGGATGAGTTCAAGAACTTATTTTTCAGTAAGTATTTCCCTCATATTCTTCGAAAAAATATGGAGAAAGAGTTTCTTGAACTGAAGCAAAATGATGATGAATCTGTTGGTACCTACGAAGCAAATTTTACAAGACTTTCAAGGTATGCTTCCGGAATTATTATTCAATCTGAGAGTAAGACCGATCAATTTTTTAGTGGCTTAAAACCAAGTCTTCGAAGGGTGTTAGCCATAAGGGACTTCAATACCTATGAGGAAATTTTTTGATGTGCTCTCAAGGTTGAGATGGAGATTGGTGTAACCCATCAGTCACATGGGTTTGATAAGAAGAGGAAAAGGGAATTACAAGGAAAATCTAAAGACCACACTGAAAAGAAGATGAGTTTTCCCTTATGCTCAAAGTGTGGAAAGAAACATGGATTAAATTGTCTTAAGGGGACAAGAAAATGTTATAAGTGTGGAAAAGAAGGTCATCGGGAAATTTAATGTCGAAATAATGGGAAGAAGATGTCTAATGATGCAAACAAAGGAATGGATACACAGAATGAACCTACTACACATCAATGTTTCAAGTGCAAGGAGATGGGGCTTTATGCCAATCAATGCCCAAATCCGAGGGTTGATGATGATGATTGACGTCAACAAAATATTAAGGCCAAAGACAAAGGAATGTTACATGCAATTACTATCGTCAATGTGGAGTATGACAACGAAGTGGTGAGAGGTACACTTACCATCCACTCTAAAGTAGAAAATGTTTTATTTGATTCTAGATCCACCCACTCTTTTATTTCTGAAGAATTTTCTAATGGTATTACTGTATTACCTCAATAATTAGATGTTGAGTTGGCTGTGACAACTCTTATTGGAAAAACAGTCGCATCAAAAGTTTACAATTCTTCTTCGATTGAAGTTTGTGGGAATGTGCTTCCTGCAAATCTTGTGATCCTTCCTATAGTGGAATTTGATGTGATTCTTGGCATTGATTGGCTTTATTTATATGGATATCATATCAATTTCCAAAGAAGGGAAGTCACATTTCATATTCCAGATCAGTCTATGATCATCTATTGATGTAAGAATGAACATAACCTTCCAGTGGAAATTTCATCCATCTTATGGGTCTTGATTCCACTAAAAGATGGTTATTTATCTCAAATGGTTGGAGAGAAACTCACGATTAATAATATTCCCATTGTATGGGAATTTGATGATGTCTTTCTGGAGTAATTTCCAGGTCTTCCACCAAATCTTGAAGTTGAGTTATCAATAGAACCCGTACCGGGTGCTTTACCTATTTCAATGACACCTTATAGAATGGCCCCAATTGAGTTGTATGAATTGAATAAGTAACTCCAACAGAATCATGATAAAGGATTCATATTCCCTAGTGCGTCACCTTGGGGAGCACCAGTTCTGTTTGTTAAGAAGAAAGATGGATCAATGAGACTCTGTATTGATTATCGAGAACTTAACAAGATCACTATCAAGAACAAATATCCTCTCCCACGCATTGATGACCTATTTGACAAACTACGCAGAGCTCAATACTTTTCAGATATTGATCTTCATTCAGGGTATCATCAATTAAGGTTTAAAAGGTAAGATATACCAAATACGGCTTTCCGTACAAGGTATGGACACTATGAATTTATAGTGATGCCATTTGGTCTTACTAATGCCCCTGCTATCTCCATGGATCTGATGAATAGAGTCTTTAGAGACTGTCTTGATTAGTTTGTGGTAGTCTTTATAGACGATATTCTTATATATTCAAAGATAAAGGAAGAACATAAAGATCACTTGAGAATTATATTGAAGTCCCTGAGAAAGGAGAAGCATTATGCCCAATTTACCAAGTGTGAATTTTGGCTTCAAAATGTTTCATTTTTGGGTCACATAATCTCAAAAGAGGAGATATCTGTGGATCCAGCAAAAATAGATGTTATCAAAATATGGTCAAGACCAACAATAGTAACTGAGATCCAAAGTTTTCTTGGTTTGGCTGGATATTACCGACGTTTTGTGAAAGATTTTTCAAGGTTATCTAACCCACTCACCATGTTGACTCAAAAAGGAGTTAAGTTTTTTTGGACAGAGGAATGTGAAGAAATTTTCGAAGATCTAAAAAGAAGGTTAGCGAGTGCACCTATGCTCACACTACCTTGTAGTGGAGAAATGTTTGTGATCTACAGTGATGCATCCAAGAAGGGACTGGGATGTGTTCTCTTGAAAAATGATATGGTGATAGCTTATGCCTCGTGATAGTTGAAAATCCATGAGAAAAATTACCCAACTCATGATTTGGAGTTAGTTGCGGTAATATTTGCATTAATGATTTGGAGGAATTACCTTTATGGAGAAAGGTGTGATATTTATACTGATCATAAAAGTTTATAGTATATTTTCACACAAAAGGAGCTGAATATGCACCAAAGAAGATGGTTGGAGCTGATTAAGGATTACGACTGATCAATTCATTACAACCCTGGGAAAACAAACAAGGTGGCAGATGCATTAAGTCGACAAGACCATGCTAGATTATCTATGATGAGGATCACAAAAGATCCAATATTTATGGTTTTACAAAGGATGGATCTTGGAATAATAATGGAAGGGGAAAATCGTATCTTTCTCAAATGAATGTTCAACCATTTATACATGTGAAGATTAAAGAGGCACAAAAAGAAGATGTTGAGTTACAAAATAAGGTGAGAAATGTTCTTGAATTCAATCTTGATTGTGATGGGATAATAAAGTTCAAGAATCAGGTTTGTGTTCCTCCCATCCCAGAATTAAAGAATGAGCTGCTGGATGAGGCTCATTGTTCTTCATTCTCTATTCATCCGGGAAGCATGAAGATGTATAGGGATCTGAAAGAGTACTTCTGGTGGGATGGCATGAAAAGAGATGTTGCTGAATATATCTCTTGATGCTTGGTTTGTCAGCAAGTTAAAGCTGAGAGACAGAAGTCTAAGGGGATGTTACAACCATTACCCATACCTGAATGGAAATGGGAAAACGTCAATATGGAATTTGTCACCGGACTTTATAAAACATCCAAAGGCAATAATGCTATCTGGTTCATAGTTGATCTTCATAAAAAGTATGCACACTTCATTTCTATTAGAGAGTATTTCTCTCGAGATCATCTTTCCAGGATATATGTAAATTAAGTGGTAAGATTGCATGGAGTACCACTTTCTATTATATCTGATCCGGATCTGAGGTTTACCTCAATGTTCTGGAGAAGTCTTCAGCATACTATGGATACAGAGTTGAGTTTCAGCACTGCTTATCATCCTCAGACAGACTGTCAGTCTGAAAGGACAATTCAAACTCTAGAAGATATGTTGAGAGCTTGCTCTATAGATTTCAAAGGTGTTTGGGATCAACACCTACCTTTTGGGGAATTTTCTTATAATAATAGCTTTCACTCCAGTATTTAAATGGCTCCTTATGAATCTCTCTATAGAAAGAAGTGCAGGACTCCAACATGATGGGATGAAGTTGGGGAAAAAAAGCTATTAGGACTTGATCTCGTTGATGAAATGGCAGAAAAGGTCAGATCTATTCAACAACACATAAGAGCAGCTCAGAGTCGACAGAAAAGTTATGTCGACAACCGACGAAAAGACCTAGAGTTTGAAGTGGGTGATAATGTGTTCTTATGAATATCTCCCTGGAAGAGGTTCATGGGATTTGGACAGAAGGGAAAGTTGAGCCCTAGATATATTGGTCCTTTTGAAATTCTGGATCGTGTTGGGAAGGTAGCTTACCGATTGGCACTTCCACCGAATCTCTCTCAAGTTGACGATGAGTTCCATGTATCTCTCCTGAGAAAGTACATACCTGATCTTTCACATGTACTCAGCTCAGAAGTTATACCGCTGGAGAAAGATCATTCTTATTAAGAACAACCGATAGAGATTCTAGATCGTAGCAAAAAAGTCCTACGGAACAAGACCACGTGCTTGGTGAAATTTTTATGAAGGAACCACCAATTAGAAGAAACTACATGGGAGGTTGAGGATATGATGAGGGAGAGGTATCCTCATCTGTTTGTCACAAAGTGACAAAATTCGAGGGCGAAAATCATTTTAAGGGGGGTATAATGTAACACCTGATACTTTTATGAGAAATATTTTGTTTTTATGTTATATAAGTCATCAAAGGAATCTTTTGCTACACACAACACTAGCTTGACTTGCTTTACACGCAATTGTGACCTTCCTCGATAGCTTGCGTCGTACGCAATATCGGGTTTCACTAAACAACGATATTTTATTATGGACTAGCCGTTATAAATAGTATTAACTACATTTTTAATTTTATAACATTATTATTCATCTTACACATATTCTAGAACATGGTAAGAGAACAAAATAAAATTTTCGGGTAAAATAATTATTTTTAAAAAAATGCAGTTTTGTCGCCTTTTGATGGCGCACCCACATTAAATCTAGTTTTTGACATGTTTATAAGTTCAATATGGAAAAATAAAATTCTTCCTTTTAATCAGGGTAT
Organism: Viscum album; assembly: GCA_963277665.1. Taxonomy (NCBI): domain Eukaryota; kingdom Viridiplantae; phylum Streptophyta; class Magnoliopsida; order Santalales; family Viscaceae; genus Viscum; species Viscum album. The sequence goes on from OY728129.1 coordinate 1,088,859,670, forward strand.
AAAAATTTACTTTGGATAAATTTTTGATATTTTTCTGATAACTTTCTTGTTCTGATGAATAGTAAAAATACGCTAATTTTTAATTAAAGACAACTTTTTTCATTGAGATAATTTATATGGATAAATTATAATATTGAATGGTTTTAAAGTATAAATAAAATATATTTTTACCATTTAATATAATGTATGTCATTATCACAAATTTCACATTGAATTCATAGGTAAAAACATTTCAATCTTTGGAAATGTTTTAACTTCTAAAACTCATTTTCTTAACAATGGAATTTATTTTAAATTAATTACTGCAACTTATATGTTTTGAATTTTGATAAATAGATTCAATATTTGGAATCAGTGGGTCCAAATTATCTTAATAGGCTAGTTTTTTTGGCATTATGAATAGTAACTACGATAAATTTTATTTAGCATAGTTATAGGTAAATCAGGTAATTAAGCGTAATTATATGATTATAAAGTTACCCTAACACCTGCAAAAATCCTATTGAATGACTAAAAGTTGACCCATATCACCTATGGGTCGGATTAGATTCATTTAATGGACTTTGTTCCATGAGAAAAAAATTTAATTATTATTAAAACCAAAGAATGTGACAACATGTCACTTTCTTAAATCATATAAGTATAATAATTTTAATTTAGTGATAAACATAATGCAACTTCGAACATGAATAGTCTCCAGAAATCTAATACAATTATCTACATCAAAGGAATTTATTTATAATTTTTAGTGATTAAATAATTATCATTAATTATGACACAATAGTGATGTTGAAATTATTCTATTATTTAAAATATCAAATAAATGGTTTTAAAAATATTAAAATAAATATTATATGAACTATTTAATGTTCTACACCAATTTTCTAGATACATATGACATTTTATGGATCTATTAAAGCTTTTATTTCGAACATATCTTCTGTATATATTTTATTTAAATTCAAATAAATGAATAGTGTCAAAATTGACACTATTGTTATTTTATAAAAATAACATATTATAAAATTGTTTAAAAATCAAAAAAATATTTAAAAATTATAATTTAAAAATTATATGGTCTAAAATTTCATAAAGTGTCAAATAATGGATAAATAACAACACAAATGTAATTATTTCTAATAATTTAAAATTTTGAATATTATTACAACAAATAAAATTAAATTTATAAATAAGGATAAATCAAGTTGATAATGTTTAAAATAAATTCCTAACATGTCTAAATTTTATTGGTTGATGATATTACAACCCTATATCATCCAATATTCGGATATGAGTCATTTTGGAAGTTTTTATGTGGGGTTGGGATTTAATATAAACTAATATTTCTTATATTTCCAAAGGTTCCCCTCTCCTCCCTTATAAAAGGGCACCTCCTCCCACATCTCCTCACAGCAATTTGAGCATTCAATCTCAGCCAATACCTGCCCATTTCACTTCCCCACTTCCCTAGAAACATCTTAGAGGTCCTGATTTTCTTCAATGACCAATTGTAGTTCCCTAAGAGGATGTCTCAAAGAGGCGCTTCAAAGAAAAGGTAATGCTCGTTACCGATTCATTCATCTTTATTTCTTCTTCCACTTCTTCTTCTTTAGTTGTTTCATTATGGAGTAATAACATCAGTATCACTCATATACTGATATGTTATTATAAGTATGAAACAACCCTATTTCACCATCTATCCATCCTACGGAAAACGAAATCACCGCGTGTGCGTACGTATGGAATACTGTCTCCACGCCGTGGTGTAATCTATTTTCCCCCACCACCTTACTTGGATGGGTATAATTGTGTAAATAATAACTATATATGATTATTATAAATATATATTGATTCTGAAATAGTATACATACACTCCAATACAATTCCACGATCATGGGAACGATATAATCGCTCGTGCGTACATACGGAATACCGTCTCCACGATGTGATGTGATTCGTTCTACATGATCTTTATTGCATAATGATTATATAAATGAATTGAATGAATGAATATGATATATATTAAACTAATACCATTTTGTAAATGAGTTATCTATTACCTAAATAGAAGAATAAGAATTTATTCGACAAAACACGCATAAAAACATAAAGTAATAAACACCCGAATACGAAGTAGTAATGAAATATTACTAATAATAAGCTAATAATATGACCATATATCATATCATAACAATAAGTATGATTCTGGAATAAGTCGATAACATTATTTAAATCATTATACAGGAGGTTCGGACACTTACGAAGCAAATCAGACCTAAGGTAAGGGAAAATATCACAATTTCATTTTTATCTGAGATTGTTTATAATTTGGAATTTACTGGGCTGTATTTTATCATCCACATCCATGTTTCCTAAATATGTAATATTATTTCCATCCACCTACAATTGTTTAAATCCAAATTTACCCTTCGGTGAGTTTTAGTAAAAGATATGAAAGGAATCTTTTGTCGTTGTTTCGCACGGATTTCGGGGATGACCTCCTGGACGGGAGATTCAAACGTTCCGATCAGTTTCTAGTGGGTTTGTTCGTAGAACCAGAAACATCCAATGATTCCACATCCGTTTGGACCTACTTTCCAAAGGCATGCGCTCATTAGCTTGTGAAATAATGAGGCTTAGGAATTTTCATTGGTCGAGAGGATGGGAGGTCGGACTCATCACACCTTTTTGAGGGGAATTATTGTCTACTCCGGGACGCCCTTTATAGATTTAAGTTATGTTCGTGAATCCATATTACATTACCAAGTATAAAATGTGCTTTCCTTTAGTTTTAACAATCCATGATTAAATATGAAAGAAATCTAGAGAATCTTTTATATGTATTCGAGGTTCTTCATCAATAGAGAATCATATATATCTGTTTAGAGATTCTTGGTCAATGGTATCCTTCAAAACATTTATATAAAAGTATCTTGGTCATTATGATGACCATGCTGGTTTTAAAGCCACTTAGTGGGGTACTTGACGTTTATCGTCATTCAGAAGGACAGGGATTATTTCAAAGTTGGGATCGAACCCATAAATGGGCTACCTATGTATCCTTTGTTTTGGAAAAGGAATCAGAACCCACGTAGTTCGAGTAATGGAGTATGATGTTTATGATTGATGGCTCAAAGAAGAATGTAATAATTACTTTTACACTCTAAGCTCACGTGAGTCATGCTCGGTGTGAGAAACAAGAGGTATTGGTAAAAATTAGACAATTGTGCCATGAAAGATGCAATCATAAGAAATTGTTTGGGACTTATTTATGTATGACAGCCCAAATAGATGAAGGTTTAGGATTTACTTTTAGAGAGAAAATCCAAGAACAGGGTCCATAAAGGTATATGTACTTTATGGAGATTTGAATACTCTAATATTAGGGTTTACTCCTAAGGAGGATGCCCAAATTAGGAGGGGACTTATTATTGGGTTTTACTCCTAAGAAGGATGCCCAAAATTATGACTGGGACTTATTCCTGAAAAGGAGGCCCAGGTTAGGGGACTTGGGGCTTACTCTTGAAAAGGAAGCCCAAGATTATGACTGAGTCTTATTCCTGAAAAAGAGACCCAGTTTAGGGATTAAGGTTTGGGGCTTACTCCTGAGAAGGATGTCCAGTATTTGAGATTGGGGCTTACTCATGAAGAGGATGCCTGGTATTTGAGATTGGGGCTTACTCCTGAAGAGGATGCCCAAGTTCAGGAATTATGGTTTGGGGCTTACTCCTGAGGAGGATGCCCAAATTAAAGGACTTATAACTAGGGATTTTTCCTGAAAAGGAGACCCAGGTTAAGGATTCTCTCATCTTAAAGGATGAGGTTGAATGAACTAACTCTCAATCTTTGGTGACATAAAGATGTATAAATCACTAGGTTTTGAGAGATATTCCACCGAATTCCTTTCAGATAAGGAAGTCAAATCAAGAAATCATTCCATAAATGGCTTTGAAGAGTATCTTGAAGACTGAATCTTGAATAGGAACGGTGAAATGGCTTAAGAGGGGTAAAATGGGCAAGATGGGCACCCAAAAAGGTAGGGGCGCGCAAGTCTTGAAAGGTGCACAAGTCTTGCGTGGGCGCACAAGTATTGGTCGCGCAGGTATACCTGCGCGACACATGGTGTACTTGCGCGATTTTCAACCAGCATTGAAATAATTGAGCGACTCTTTTTTAAACCCTTTAGAATCCTTTTGAGGTTCTTCCAGATAAGGGATGCACAAATTCTATTGAAGGAATAAGGCGGCGCGCAAGTGTGACCAGTTCCCTTAAGGGCTGGCCATTCAGGCGCGCAAGTGTTGATGAGTTTCAACACTTAGGCCTTCCTCCCTCTCTTTAGATCTTCAGTTCTAGGTAAGAAATTACCTTAGAAGTGTTCCGGACGCTTTGAGAAGAGACATGGGCGTCGGGAGCTTCAATCTGAGTTTATGGAAAAAGATCCTCTCGAATGGGGGGCCCACAGGGTCTATTTATAGGCAGGAGATGACCCCGGGTGGTTACTGGGCGGTTACCACTTAGGTCGCGCAAGTCACTTGCACGAACATAAGGCGTCGCGCAAGTAGACTTGCACGACCACTAGGCGGCGCGCAAGTGTACTTGCGCGACCATGAGGGAACTTGCGCGACTTATGGGCAATGTTCTCCTTGTTCATCCCTTTGTCGATTTTTGATGTTTCGTCAAAGGATGAATCACATTGGACTCAGATATTCCCCTTTTCTTATCTTTAGATTCTGTGATGAAAGGAGCATCAACAAAAGTCCCCCCTCAGAGTTGGATCCGGAGAGAAATGAGGATTTGACTCTGAGGAAATCGAAGACATCCAAAGGAAAATGTGGTGTGCAAGTCTTCAGTGTGCAGAAGGCAGCGCGCAAGTGTGCTGGAACTTGACTTTTATTCAGAGTTCGTTTGTCTTTTGTGGGAAGTTTAAAGTCATGCATTCCGGACATAAAGGGGCTAATGTTTAAGGTCGAAATAGCTTTGACCAAAATGGATTAAAATGGATTCAATTCCTTGACAATTTATCTGAAAACATATTACCATACTCAAGTATGAGAGAAAATATGTAAACTATGGCTTAAGAATATTTGAATCTGAGGAATGATATGAAAAAGAGCTAAAAGGCATTAGAAGAAGTAGTTTCCAAGAATGAAGTTACTATTATTTAACAAAACCCGTTAGGGGGTTGAAATATGCAGGTCCACCTATGGGCATTGGCTGCATGGTCAAATAAATAGTATCTTTCGGCTGACAAGTCTGTTATGTGGACTGTTTATGCGAGGCCACCTATGGGCACGTGCTGCATAGTCAGGCGAAAAGAACTCCCAGAAATTTACTTTCCTAGTGCTAAAATCCAGTGAATGTTTACGGAGATTAAAATTTTCTAAAGTATAGAGTTTGTTGTATGGAAAGAGGGACTTGAATATGGAGAAGATATTTCCAGACAAGATTATCGAAGAACTGGGTGAATATCACTCCCACGAAGGTCTGACCCAAACGTAGGGAAGAAGAATAAACCATAGACTTGAATACTTTCAGATCATGAAAAAGGATATGGGACAAATATGTAAAGGGTGGCTATTTTTTGTGGATCCCTACATACTGTCGTTTAAGACAAATAAGGACAAAAGAGGGATTCTTCCCAAGAATGAAGTTACTATTATTTAACAAAACCCGTTAGGGGGTTGAAATATGCAGGGCCACCTATGGGCATTGGCTGCATGGTCAAATAAATAGCATCTTTCGGCTGACAAATTTGTTATATGGACTGTTTATGCAAGGCCACCTATGGGCACGTGCTGTATAGTCATGCAAAAGAATTCTTAGAAGTTTGACATTTTTGTGATTAGAAGTCATGAAAAGGGTTATGAAGATCTGAAAATATTTAAGGTTAGGATTATAACACATAAAGATGGGTATTGTCCAATGTATATAGAGATACATAGGTCAATGAAAACCATAATCATGTTGTGGCTCGGTCCTGGATTGAACTTTTGGACTTCACTACGTATCTCATAAGAATGAGAATCAAGCCATACGTAGTTCTTGAAAATGCAGTTTAACATCATGCAGGACGAAATTATGAGTGATCTTACTTTAGGGTCATAGAATTCGGACCATAATAATGAATACACAGTGTGTGTTTTCATGAGGACTTTTCAGCCAAGGGACTGAAAGTGAAATTTGGTGTTAGGCCCAAAAGACTTGGGACTGGATTCGAGGGATACTCGAATGTTCCTACGTATCCCATAAGGATGGGAATCAAGACCACGTAGTTCTACAATTACCCTTTGTACAAATTTGGTTCGTAGATGTGAAGGGTGAAAGGGGACTTTAGTGCAATGATGGTTTAACCTAAGATAAAAAGTTCAGGCATTACCATGTATTCACGTAGTCTTTTTTGAAATGAAACATGATTGAAGAATCAATGTCAACAATAGTTCCCTCTCAAATGAGGAAATCAAAGAATATTGTAGTTTATTGTCGTACCGGACAAAAGTGTTGCATAGTTTAACGTCATATAACAAGGACGAAAGTGAATCAATGTAAAGATATTGATTCCAGGAGCGGTTTCATGAATCAACATCATATGAGATGGTGATGAACTGATGTGAAGAGATTATTTTTGGGCTTGAACCCTGGGAGGTTTCCTACATACCCATCCTGGAGGGCAAGGATCAAAGTCTGTGTAGTTCAATTAAAGAATGAATTAATGATCATGTTGTTCTTGGGGACAACGATCTAATTAAAATGTTGTTGGGACTTACACATGTTTAGGGGCCCAAAGAGAGTGTTATGGTTGAGGTTTTCTCTAAGCTCATGTGAGTCATACTCGGTGTGAGAAACAAGAGGTAATAACAACCTTAACGATGCACAGTTAAATGTCATGTAGGACATATTCAGGGACTATGCAGTTTAAAGTCTTGCAGTTAGGACTATTGGTGCTGCACAGTTTAGTGTCATGTAGCAGGGACAAAATAACAGTTTAATGTCATGTAGGACATATCAAGGACTTTCTGTACAATTTAGCGTCATGTAGTTAGGACGATGGGGACAATACAGTTTAACATCATATTGGACGAAAGGGGGATTGTGCAGTTTATTGTCATGCAGTAAGGACAAAAGAGTGTACCATTTTAACTTCATGTCGGACGAATGTGCAAATAGTTTAAGGTCATATGCATGGACTGTGAATGGTGCAGTTTAATGTCATATTGGACCTTTGAGATTATATAGTTTAACGTCTTTCCGAATGTAAGGGACTTTTATACAGTTTAGCGTCATGTAGTTAGGACGTCATAGTTTAACGTCTTGCTAGATGTAAGGGATTTGAAAATAGTTTATGGTCATATACATGGACCAGGGATGATGCAGTTTAGAGTCATGCTGGATGGTTTAGGGAAATTTTTCATAGTTTAATGTCGTGTGGGACGAAGTTGCAGTTTAAAGTCATATTGGACCATTGCTGTATAGTTTAACGTCATATAGCAAGGACGAACTGGTGCTGCACAGTTTAGTGTCATGTTGCAGGGACATCTTCATTTCTACAGTTTAATGTCATGTTGGACGAAAAAAAAGGAAACTTTTTAACAGTTTAATGTCATGTAGGAGAAATCAAGTAACTGTTACAGTTTAACATCATGTTGGACGATAGAACATTGCTGTACAGTTTTAAGTCATGTAGCTAGGACTAAGGTGAACCAATATGAGGATATCAGTTCTGGGGACTTTTTACAGTTTATCATCATGCTGGATGATGAAAGTGCCACACAGTTTAATGTCATGTTACTAGGACAAAATATAGTTTAATGTCATCTCAGACAAAATATAGGAACTTCTGTACAGTTTAACGTCATGTAGATAGGACATAATACAGTTTAGTGTCATGTAGGACATATCATGAACCAATGTGATTGTTTTGGATCTGGGAACAATATTATGTGTTTATACAAAATACTTCTTCAGAAATATGGCATTAGTTGGAGTCGTGATGTGTTCTCTATCCATTGAGATTAGAGAATACGCTCCATTGGAGTAGACCTTATGTATTGAATAAGGTCCTTCCCATTTTGGTTCAAGATTTGGAGGCTTCTTTCCTAGTATCATTGGTGCTCGGAGAACCAATACCAATTCTCTATGAATGAATGAACGAAGATGAACTTTTTTGTTACAAGCTCGTGCTATTCGATTCTGATAGATTTCCAAGTGGTGCAAAGTGCACAATCATTTCTCATCTAACTGTTCCAATTCATTCATCCACTTTTGGGATTTCTCATCTGTAGATAACTGATCACAAATGGCTATTCTGAGTGAAGTAAATTAAACTTCGATTGGCAAGACTGATTCTGTTCCATATACCAATGAATATGGAGTTGACCACGTTGCATTGCGAGTGGTAGTCCTATAAGCCCATAAAGCATGAAAGATTTTATCAGGCCACGACCTCTTATCTTTATCCACCATCTTTTGCAGTATATTTGAAAGAGTCTTGTTGAAGGCTTCTATCGGGCCATTAGCCGCCGCATGATATCGAGATGAATGGTTGGACTTAATGTTGTATTCTTGATACAATTTCTTTACATCAGAAGAACAGAAGTTGGTGCTGTTGTCCGTCAATATGGTATGAGGGACACCAAATCTAGCAATGATGTTAGACTTGATGAAGCTAACAATGCATTTAGAACTAACTTCTTTGAGAGGTACTGCCTCTGCCCATTTGGAAAAGAAATCAGTAGCAGTAAGAATGTACTTAAACTGCTTGGCCGTAGCTGAAGGGTAAGGTCCCACCACATCCATTCCCCATGTGGAAAATGGCTATGAGTATTTAGCTGTATGAAGAAACTTTGGACGTTTATGAATGAAGTTGGCATATACTTGGAATGAATGACACTTCCTTGTGAAATTAACACAATCTTGTATCATTGAAGGCCAAAAGTATCCAAGCCTTCGAATTTGATCAGACAGTCTATGTCCAGACTGGTGGGCACCACAGACTACTGCATGCACTTATTTTATGACATCCATTGTCTCTTCACCATCAATACATCTGAAGAGAACTCCATCAAAACCACGTTTGTAGATAATTTTCTCGAGGTGGTTTGGGCTATCATAAAGAGTAAAATTGACCACACGTCACCGGATTTGTTCTTTCTCGGCTCTATCAGGTGGAAGTGTTCCATTTTGAAGGTATTCCCTGATAGGTGACATCCATCCTGTAGTATGACCATACGGTTTAGGAATGGGACTAATTTCATTAATTTCCTCTGTTCTGACTTGAACATAAGGTGAAATTTCACGACGGTGGGCAATACATATGGTTGTCTCATCCCGATTTGGATCTGCTAGAGCTGTGGCTATATTAGCCAGTGCATCAGCTTGAGAATATTGTGATCTTGGGACATAAGAAAATGTCGGTTCTGAAGGTAATTCCGACATTAACTCTCTGACGTAATCATACAAAGGGATTAATTCTTCTTTTCTGATGGCATAATCCCCATTGACTTGTTTGATTACCAGGTCTGAATCACCTTTCACCTTTAAGTGATTCACTTGTGCTTGAAGCGCTAACTCCAAGCCTGTAATGAGAGCTTGGTATTCAGCTTCATTATTGGTACCACCGTCCCACAATAAAAAGGAATAAGGTAACACTGCCTTATCTGGAGAAATGAGCACAATTCCTAAACCAACATTGTTGAATTTAGGATTTTCCATTTTCATCCCTGTTGGACTTCTAGAAGCACCATCAAAATACATTTCCCATGTTTGAGGACTCACTTGAATTGAGAAAACATCCTCATAAGGGAGTTCGATATCTGAATACGTGTCTTCCACTGAAGGATGTTCAGCTAGGAAATCAGCCAGAGCTTGGCCCTTAATTGCCTTTTGAGACACATACTGAATGTCGAACTGCTGTAGAATAACCGCCCACCTTGCCAGACGTCCTGTGAGCATTGGACGACTAAGGATGAATTTGAGCGGATTATTATGAGATACCAATTGGACCTCGTGATGTTGCAGGTAGTGTCTCAGTTTCTGAACTGCAAAGATTAATGCTAGGCAGCACTTTTCAATACTTGAATACCGGGTTTCTGCTTCAAGCATCATTCTACTGAGATAGTAGAGACTATTTTAATTCCCAGCATCATTCTTTTGAGCGAGAAAGGCACCCAATGATCGCTCTAAAGTCGTCACATAGAGGATAATCGGTCTACCCTCAACAGGTGGCATGAGTACTGGTGGACTCAAGAGGTATTTCTTGAGAACATCAAATGCTTCTTGACATTCTTCAGTCCACTGGTATGTGACTCCTTTCTTCAATAATTTGGTAAAGGGTAAACTTTTGCCTGCCAAATTGGCGATGAAACACCGAATATAGGCTAAGTGTCCTTGAAGTCCTCTTAATTATTTCAAATTCTGAGGAGGTGACATACCAAGGATTGATTTGTTCTTCTCAGGATCGACTTCAATACCACGATGGCGTACAACAAAGCCGAGGAATTTTCCTGAGGTTACCCCAAAAGCACATTTTAAGGGGTTCATCTTCAAATTATGTTGTCGAAGCTTGTGGAATATGACTTCCAAATCAGGCAAGTGATTAGAACGTTGTTTGGATTTAACCACCAAATCATCTACATAGAATTCAACAAACTTCCCTAAAAGAGGTTTAAAGATACGATGCATGGCGCGTTGATATGTTGCACCTGCATTCTTTAAACCAAAGGGCATCACCCGGTAACAAAACACACCTTGAGGAGCTCTGAAGGATGTATATTCCTCATCTTCTGGGGCCATTCGGATCTGATTATATCCGGAATATCCATCCATGAAAGAAAGTACTTCATAGCCAGTCGTCGCATCAATTAAGAGTTCTGTAATCGGAACTGGGAAATCATCTTTAGGACAATACCGATTAAGATCTCTGAAATCGATGCAAACCCTAATTTGTACATTCTTCTTCTTTACAGTGACAATATTAGCCAACCACTTGGGATATTGAACTTCTCTGACGAAGTTAGCTTTGATCATATTATCCACTTCAGCTTCAATTTTGGAAGCATAGGTTGGGTGTGTTCTTCTCGCGGCTTGCTTCAAACCTCGATGTTCTTTTGGTAAACCCAAATGATGAGTAGCAACATCAGGATCAAGCCCAGGCATTTCTATATAATTACAAGAAAAAATATCTTTATTTTTCTTTAGAAAAGAAATATACATCTCTTGCTCTTCAAGGGTCATGGCCGCACTAATTAAAGTGGGGCGTGGATCTTTCTCTGTACCCAGATTTACTTCTCTGAGTTCATCCACAGTGGTAGAGATACCCAGTTCAAATGCTGGAGGAGCATCTCTAAGATCTTCCTCATCCTCTTCATTGTGTGTTATTTCTTCCGTTTCTACTTGCAAAGTAGATGAAAAAACGAAATTCTCATGATCATAAGAGATGTCAAAATTTTCACATTTTGAAGAAGAAGCTTCCATTTCCGATCCTATTGACGATAAAGGGTCTTCTTTGGGAAATAAAGAGGAGATAATGGATTGAGAATCGACATCATTATTCACCTCTGGTGTTGCTATAACTTCTTCTGGCCTGATTAGCGAAGTATAGACTTGTTGGACTTCAGCAGATGAAATGAAAACGTCACCACTTATTCTTTCATCACTGCTTGGTAGGTTACCAATTTCTCCCATGTTGTCTGGCTCGATCGCCGTAATTGAAATTATGGATCTTTCCATAAGAGTATTTTGATTTGGGCCTATTTTGTCAATTTGACTGATAGGTAACACATAATCTGTACTCACATGTGAAAATGGATTTATTGGAATTTTCTCCACACCATATGGAGCATTAACTTTGGTAATTTCCTTCATTGTAGATTTTTCTATTCCCTTCATGTGATAAAATTCCGCCTCAATGTATTGAGACTCACATGTCTTGAACGGGGCCTTATCACCATACAATGTTCCAACTTGACCATCGAAACAGTATTTGATAGATTGATGGTATGATGAAGGAATAGTTGCATGCTGATGTAGCCAGGGTCTTCCAAGCAAGATATTGAAAGCTGAGTCTTGATCAACAATCATGAAATCCGAATTGGATACAAGATCTCCAAACTGAGTTCTGAGTGTAACTTCTCCCAGTGGTTCTTGTTCATTTTTATAATATCCTTGTAACATCATGGTAGAAGGAGATAAATCAGATTCCGTGAGGCCCAATCGACGAAGTGTACGAATGGGCATGAGGTTGAATCATGAACCATTGTCAATGAAAGCTCTTTGAACATCTACACCATTGACTTTGCCAGATAAGTACAAAGGTTTTATTTGCCCATGCACAACATCATCTTCATCTTTATCAGTAAAAGATATCACTACAAGGCATTCTGCAGGATTATTCTCTATGTGATAGATTTCAGCTGCAGCAATTTCAGCTTCAAACTCCTGAGGACTTGAAAAAGCTTCGATGAGTGCTTCCCGAAGATCTATTGACAGATTCAAAGCATCCAAAATTGATAACTTGGCTGGTACATGGGCGAAGTGTTTCAATATATCATACTTTTGTTCTAGAGGTCTGCGTTTCCCAATAGGAATATGCGGTTTAGTAGGTACCTTGGAATCAGATGCTTTGGAAGCTGATGCATCTTGTATTGAAGTTGGCAACATCCTTGGTTTTGGAAGATTAGACTGATTAGATCCATTTACATGCTGAGATAAAGAATATTGAACCTTTAATCGGTCTTCCAAAATAACTGTGCCAAAACTGAGTTGGCCATTGGCAGAAGAACTTGCTTGTTCTTTTTGAGCTCGCTGAAGGGCTCTACCACGAGTTTCTGCTGCATATACAGTGCTAGTAGGGGTAAAATTAGAGTAGTGGCTTCAGAAAGATCCACGTCTTCCCCTATATCCTGAACCTCTAGAACCTCCTCGGATTCCCTTATTTGATACAGGGAATTCAGGCTCATCAAGACTGGAATATGGATATGTTAATTGAATCATATTAACAGAACCAAAGATTAACTCTTCGTCTGATAAAGACTCTGTCTGGTTAGCCTGTTTAGGCTGTGCCATTTGATGGGGCGGTGCCCGTGGCTTTGAAGTAGATGGCATGAAATCTGCCAGAGTCAAAGACAATTTAGGCTTTGATACATACTCATCTTCTCCTGATTCCTCTTTCTTCTTTGAATTGCGCATCCCTTTTGAGGATTTGTCTTTTGATGGAGGCTTTACTGCAGATTTTGTAGAAGACACAATTGGCTTCTTTAATTGTGTTCGCAAAATGGAATGGGTCCGATTGATTGTCTTTCTGACCATCCAATCATCATATTTTTTCGCAGTTTTGCTTTTGACTTCCTGCCACTCGCCTCCTTCCTCTGGATCTGTAGCGGTAATACATGCTACATGAGCTGAAGAACCCTTCAATTTGACTTGTCTCAAGTCGACCATCTTTTGCAAGAGGTCTTCAAAGACAAAACACTCCTAGATGGGATGCCCCAACATTTGATGAAAGGGACAATAATTGGGACGGTCTTCATCTCCTTCCTTGTTTGGCCTCTTGGGCACTGGTAATTGAACCAAATTATTTTCCAGAGCTGAAATGAAGTAACCAGGAACTTGCTCACTTCGGAAAGAGTATGTTTTACTCTTCAAATCCTCAAATTGTTTTTTCGTTGATCTCTTTGATCATTTGGACGAAAAAACCTTTGTTTTTGGCGTTCAGGAGGTGGAGCCCTTCGAGAAGATGAAGGGTTTGAAGTAGAAATAGGTACAAGTGCTTGTTTAAGCATAACTGTAGCAGTTTCCACTTTACCCATTCTCCTTCCTGGAGCTGATGGAATTATACGAGATTTAACCTTAGCCTGTATAAGGGAATCTTCAATCTGTTGAGCGATTGAAGTAAGGTCTCGAAACTCTCCTATGTATTTCACAGGGACCAATGGCGTGCATAATTCGTCACGCAAATTTTCCACCCAGATTGGCAACAATTCCTCCTGAGGGACTGCTAAACGTAGGTAATACGTTAATCTCTTCCAACGAGCAATGAAATCAGAGACTCTTTCATTCTCCCTTTGCTTCCAGTTTGTAAGATCGAAAACTGTCGTTTTTGGCAACGTTGAGCTAAACTGAAAAAGGAATTTTTGACGAAGATCCTCCCATCCGATGACTAACCGGGATTCAAGCCTGTATACCAGACAAAAGATGGTCCTTGCAAGTTTCGCACGAAGCATCTGAGTTTCACTACTTCTTGCTGCTCTGGAGTTCCCATCATAGGATCACAACAAGACACGTAATGCGTCAAATGTTGTTCAGGGTAGCCTGATCCATTGAATGTAGGGAAAACAGGGTTTCCAAAACTGGATGGAGGAGAAATTGAATCTACCCATTCAGGGTAAACTTTCTTTTCAGGTTGAACTTGCGCCCGTTTCCCTTCTTTAGTTTCTAACCGAGCTATTAATGACTCAATAGTAGTTATTAACTTTTGAGAAACATCAGGTTGAACTTGGTTTTGGGTAGGTGCAATGAATGGAGCTTGGACAGACGTGGTGGTTGGTGCTGCAACTGATGGTATTGCTGCCAACCGTTGTCGCGTTTGACCCGTAGGATTAGACATCTGAGGGTGTACTAATAAAGGAGGATATTCCTGATCCATCTCAGTAGTTACAACAAATTCCTTCGGCTGTCGGACTTCAGCATTCTTAAGAAGAAGACTACTCTGAAGTAGTTCTGCATTCAACTTTCTTAATTCTTTCATTTCTTCCTCCTGTTGTGAAAACCTTTGCTCTAATGAGAGCGATTGACCTCCTTCAAAGGAAGGGTGATAAGTAACCTGATTCTTTCCTTTCCCCTTATTGGATCCTTTTCGGAGAGGGGGAAGTGGGTTACTTGAAGGAATACCCAGATTTTGGGTAAGCCTTTGATTACGTGTGCGCACACCTTCTTCATTTAGGTCTGTGTGTGCAACTTCTTGAGCAGGAACCTCTTCCTCTGATCCCTCTGATTGAGCCTCATCTAGTGAATCAGCAGGAAAGACATTGATGACATTAATGGATGCATATTTCATGGAATCCTTTCTATCAGCATTTCTGTGATATTGTCTTCTTCCATGTTCATGATGAGACATGGAATTCCGTTGACTTGATCCCTCAGGAACTTCTTGGAGAACCGTCACTTGGAGATAATCTCCTGATAGATTGGCTCTTCGTTCCTCTTGAGGCTTATTCCCTAATCGAGAGAATACTAACTTTCTCTGAGGGAGGGATTGAGGATTTGAAAAGTCCCCAGTCCGGTGGACTGGGGATGTTCCTGCTGCTTCCGCTCAACTCCTCGAATCCCATTTGTTGACTCTGAGGGTTGGGTTAGAGAAGTCCCCAGTCTGACAAGTAGGGGTGTCTCTTGACATGCTATGTCTGAGATCTTCTTAAAATTTCTCTTGATCTTGCGAATCCTAGTTCGGAAATTAGCTGGATGCATTAACCTGTATCCACTTTTATCACCTGGTTCAACAGATCGTTGGATGATTTCCAAAACATCTGTTATTTGATGACGTGTTTGCTCCAGACGAGAGGCTTGCGCAATATTCTCGCCTGCTTGATGTAGGAGAAATTCAAAAACTTTTTCTCTATATACTTGATTTTGAGAGGAACTAGTTGAAGCCTGTTCTTGAGCAAGCTTTTGATTATGAACAAAGCCCATTGACTGTGGATGGCCATGGGAAATAACATTGCATGAGACCATTTTCGGCGGGCTTTGCTGACTGGAAAGCACTGTGAATTGTAGTGCTCCGTGAACACCCCATCCTCTGATATGAACATCATATGGAGCATTGGCAATTAACTGACGCAATTTTCTTAGTGCGCCAAGGCATGATCGTTGAAGGGTTCTCTGTTGCTTTTCAGCCTTCGGATACCGAGAGACTGATAGAGATGCCAAATCAATCTGGCATTGTAACCCTTCTATTATCTTAATATGATTTTCATATTCATCATAAGATAATACCTTCTTCTTCAATTGACAAAGAGTCTTCCATATGTTGATACGAATATCATGGATTCCATTATCCGTCAACGTCTTTGGAATGTCGTACTGGGAGTCAGCCAAAGGCCAAAACATGACTGGTACTTCACCTTTTGCCAGTTATTTCCTCATGTTCAGCATTTCCTCTTTATCATTAAATGAAGATTCTTCTACCTGTTTGGACCAGAGCTGGTTCTTCCTTGTTTCCTCATTAGGTTCGACAAGGTTTGTAGAGAGTCCGCTATTCATGCTGGAAGATGAATGACCTGGGGATGGTTCGGAGAATAACCTGAACCCCAGGCTATCCTCTGATGGAGAAAGAGTTTTACCTGTCAATAGTAAAGCATCAGACATGACTGGCTTCACGTTTCCAAGTGCCTCAAGATAAGAGGGCTTTCTCGGAACTACATTGCCTTCTGAAAAATTTTCGAGACAACGTGAATCACTAATACGGAGAGGACTTTCACAGCGAAGTTCATCACCATGAGGAAGACCGTCATGATGGGTTACAACAAAAGATGAAATCTCTTGCTCCTTGGTCTTCTGACCACACAGAGGGTTCCTGTGGCTCTCATCTGAAGAAGAAACTTCAAGATTGACTGAACGTTCATGAAGCAATCCTTCATGAGGAAGTGTCTGTTGAAGACCTTCAAAATTAATGTTCCCGTTTTTGGGAACTGAGGGAGTAGAATATTGAATTCCGACAGATAAATGTCTGAGGTCTTCAAGAACTCCAGCATCGAGCAAGGATTTGTTGAAGATTGGCCTTTGACCTCCTGACTGTGCTGGGCGGATCTTTTTCTTAGATTCCTTCTTACTCACTTTAGAAACCACTTGTTGACGAAAGTGGTTACTCTGAGCAAGTGTATGTGCTTGATCAGGAAATATGGACAAGTTAGGCTGACGATCTCCACTCAAATCAGGTGAATGTGCCTGACTTGGTTGTCCGTATGATATGGGGGAGTATGCCCCATAACCCTCTTGGACTGGAACAGATGTGTGTGTCTGTTCCGGAGTGAATTGTTGATGTGTCACTCTATTGCTAGGGATAGATTTATGTGTCTGTCCCTGAGATGATGCTGAAGCTGTTATGATATCCTGGCAAGCATCCAAAATATGAGCAGGAATTTGCTTCTGCTCTTTCACCATTGACAAAATATGTTTGGTGACTTCAACTGCCGCAACGGGTATATACGTCCATTCCGGGCTTGGAGTAGGTGTATGTGCCTGCTCCTATCCTCCTTTTCCTGTCAGTGAATCCTGACAGTACTCAAGTGTGGAGGCAGAGAGTTGAGTCTGCCTCCTATTTGTCGTCGGGGCTTTCCGACTGACTTCTCCGTGCGCTACCAAGTGAGACTTTTGGTAGGCTTGATTAGTATTAGCAGGTGTATGTGCCTGCTGATTACACTTCGTCAAACGCGGTTGACGAGATCCATCATATGTAGTCAGACGAGCCTGCTGACTAACTGGTGATGTATAAGCAGGTGCATGTTCCTGCTTATGGTACTCCGCCGGAATTGCCTGGCGGGATGGCGTGATGCTGCCAGACGAGTCTGCTGGACAGCGGAATTAAAACGGACAGGTGTGTATGCCTGCTCATTGTTTGCCACCAAGTTAGGTTGGTGGACTTCTCCGGAGATGGCAGGGATGACAACCTGCCTATTGTTAACCGGATTCTGTCTCTGGTGGTTCATCTTGCCTGCTCGGGTTCGAGGAACCTGAGCTGAATGCCTGGAGTCGGTACCCTCATCATGTTGAGGGTGCACTACCGCACGAGTCTGGCGGCGATTGTTGATGGGAGCCCTTGAGAAGGACTCCTGTCTTTTTTAATTAAGGTCATGCGGGACCTGCTCATTCACTTCCTCAGAGTAAGGGAGTGAATGGAAATTTTGTTCTGAGGATAACGACCCGAAACGGTTAGAGACGGTAGTCAGCACCGCCTGCTTCTTGATCGCTGGCCGCCGTTGTCCGGACGACCAGGTAGAGTTCTTAACTTGGAGGGCTTGACGAGCGGCCTCCAGAGTTGGGATAGTACCATTGCGACGGTACTCCTTAACCAGTGCATTAGAAACCTAGAGTTGAAGATGCTGAGTTGGTGATGTCATCCTCAGAGCGGACGACGTTCCAGCAGGAGTAGCAGCATTGGTTTTCATAGGAGCAGACCTCACAGTAGAGGTGTTCACAGCAGCAGTATTCACAGGGGTGAATTTAAGGAAAGCCATTTTGCAGAAGATATTGAGAAAAGAGTGTCTATTCCATATGACAGACATAATCAAGATGAATCCGGCCACGACATCATTTGGATAAGCACATGTCAATGATTGATTTGTTGGACAAAGGTGCCTAACAAATAATAAGAACATCACTTTAACTTGGTTAAGGATTCACGTTGGGTTCACCATTTTTTTTCGCACGGATTTCGGGGATGACCTCCTGGACGGGAGATTCAAACGTTCCGATCGGTTTCTAGCAGATTTGTTCGTAGAACCGGAAACATCCAATGATTCCACATCCGTTTGGACCTACATTCCAAAGGCAGGTGCTCATTAGCTTGTGGACTAATGAGGCTTAGGAATTTGCATTGGTCGAGAGGATGGGAAGTCGGACTCATCACACCTTTTTGAGGGGAATTATTGTCTACTCCGGGACTCTCATTATATATTTAAGTTATGTTCGTGAATCCTTATTACATTACCAAGTATAAAATGTGCTTTCCTTTAGTTTTAACAATCAATGATTAAATATGCAAGAAATCTAGAGAATCTTTTATATGTATTCGAGGTTCTTCATCAATAGAGAATCATCTATATCTGTTTAGATATTCTTGGTCAATGGTATCCTTCAAAACATTTATATAAAAGTCTCTTGGTCATTATGATGACCAGGCTGGTTTTAAAGCCACTCAGTGGGGCACTTGAAGTTTATCGTCATTCAGAAGGACAGGGATTATTTCAAAGTTGGGATAGAACCCATAAATGGGCTACCTACGTATCCTTTGTTTTGAAAAAGGAATCAGAACCCACTTAGTTCGAGTAATGGAGTATGATGTTTATGATTGATGGCTCAAAGTAGAATGTCATAATTACTTTTACACTCTAAGCTCACGTGAGTCATGCTCGGTGTGAGAGACAAGAGGTATTGGTAAAAATTAGACAATTGTACCATGAAAGATGCAATCATAAGAAATTGTTTGGGACTTATGTATGTATGACTGCCCAAATAGATGATGGTTTTTGATTTACTTTTAGAGAGAAAATCCAGGAACAGGGTCCATAATGGTATATGTGCTTTATGGAGATTTGAATACTCTAATCTTAGGGCTTACTCCTAAGGAGGATGCCCAAATTAGAAGGGGACTTATGATTGGGTTTTACTCCTAAGAAGGATGCCCAAAATTATGACTGGGACTTATTCCTGAAAAGGAGGCCCAGGTTAGGGGACTTGGGGCTTACTCCTGAAAAGGAAGCCCAAGATTATGACTGAGTCTTATTCCTGAAAAAGAGACCCAGGTTAGGGATTAAGGTTTGGGGCTTACTCCTGAGAAGGATGCCCAGTATTTGAGATTGGGGCTTACTCCTGAAGAGGATGCCTGGTACTTGAGATTGGGGCTTACACCTGAAGAGGATGCCCAAGTTAAGGAATTAAGGTTTGTGGCTTACTCCTGAGGAGGATGTCCAGATTAAAGGACTTATAACTGGGGATTATTCCTGAAAAGGAGACCCAGGTTAAGGATTCTCTCATCTTAAAGGATGAGGTTGAATGAACGAACTCTCAATCTTTGGTGACATAAATATGTATAAATCACTAGGTTTTGATAGATATTCCACCGAATTCCTTTCAGATAAGGAAGACAAATCAAGAAATCAAGCCATAAATGGATTTGAAGAGTATCTTGAAGACTGAATCTTGAATAGGAAAGGTGAAATGGCGTAAGAGGGGTAAAATGGGCAATATGGGCACCCAAAAAGGTAGGGGCGCACAAGTCTTGAAAGGTGCACAAGTCTTGCATGGGCGCGCAAGTATTGGTCACGCAGGTATACCTACGCGACACATGGTGTACTTGTGCGATTTTCAACCAGCATTGAAATACTTGAGCGACTCTTTTTTAAACCCTTTAGAATCCTTTTGAGGTTCTTCCAGATAAGGGACGTGCAAATTCTATTGAATGAATAAGGCGTAGCGCATGTGTGACCAGTTCCCTTAAGGGCTGGCCATTCATGCGCGCAAGTGTTGATGAGTTTCAACACTTAGGCCTTCCTCCCTCTCTTTAGATCTTCCGTTCTAGGTAAGAAATTACCCTAGAAGTGTTCCGGAAGATTTGAGAAGAGACTTGGGAATCGGGAGCTTCAATCCGAGTTTCTGGAAAAAGATCCTCTCGAATGGGGGGCCCACAGGGTCTATTTATAGGCAGGAGAAGACCCCGGGCGGTTACCACTTAGGTCGCGCAAGTAGACTTGCACGACCACTAGGCGGCGCGCAATTGTACTTGCGCGACCATGAGGGAACATGCGCGACTTATGGGCAATGTTCTCCTTGTTCATCCCTTTGTCTATTTTTGATGTTTCTTCAAAGGATGAATCACATTGGACTCAGATATTCCCCATTTCCGATCTTTAGATTTTGTGACGAAAGGAGCGTCAACAGTCGTTTTTCATGCAAGGTACTTTTTGACTTTTCCGAAAAAAGTACGAGAAGAATGTTTTTTTAACTTATACAGCATGAATGGATTTTTAAGACATTATTTCCAAGAAGCTTCCTTTACAAGTTTTCAAGTTTATTTTTAATCAACTTCTTTTAATTTAAAATTATATGACATGTTAATAAAGGAAAATGTTTTTGAAGTAGAAAGGATATTTTCCTCAAAAATGGAGTTCAAGTGTTTTATCAAAATTATTTTCCATCTAAGATAATATAGGGTTCTATTTATATCCCTATTATTACATTGATTTTATTATGTTGTGATGGAATTATTTTTATGAATTCCTTTATCTTATATGAATTGTTTTATGTTGTAATGATGTTTAAGAATCCCATTTTTTTACATGGGTTATACAATGATGTATGATTTATGATTTTGTGGCACACATAAGAATGGTATCATTATGAGATGGGTGGGACCTATATCTCCCTCAAATGCATTGAGTAAAGATTTATGTCTCCTGAGATAGACATGGCTGGAATGGCAGGTTAAACTGGTTCAATGAAACAGGACTGAAACGAGGAGTGAACTCGGTTCAGAAATGGACTTTTTCCGCTCAGATAGTCTTGGAAATAAGTCTTAACTACTAGGAAATGATTCTCTATGATTATATGTGTATGCCACAAAGTTTCATGTTTTATGTTATGATTATTGGGATTACATTTCACTACTATGATTTATCCCAAGTTATGAAATTATGATCTCCTTTGCAGGTTATGATTTCCAAAATGTTATGTTCTTATGAATATGATGTGATTGATATTTCTTTTGTTTACACTTACTGAGCATTTGAGCTCACCCTTTTGTATGTTTTCTTTCCCAAAGTCAGGAAGAAGGGTATTAAGTAAGATATGGAAAAAAGGGACTATAGGTATAATGAAATAAATGCGAGACAGTGTAGATGCTTTAGGAACCAGTTGTTTATGTTTCCCAGTTCCTAAAGACACTATACCTATACGGTCCTTTGGTGGTTTTGTTATATGTTGTAATAAGTGTACTTAAATTTTGAAGTATTAACCATGTATGTATAGTATGGGTCGCTATACTTAGTCAATAAATAGTATTCACTATAATCAAGATAAGTTCCTAGAGGGGCACAAACTACCAGTATTCAAAGCCATGTCATATTATCATAAATAGGGGTTTAAGAAATAGTGATACCTACCATAGGGTGTGGGATATGTCCGGGGATATATGATCTCAAAGGAATAAATAAATTCATATTATTCAAGTATTCAAAAAAAAATATTTATTTATTAAATTTATTTAAAATTATTAAATTAAATATATAGACAATATTATATGAACTGATAATATTTTAATATTCAAGGTTATTTTAATATTTACAAGAACATAGAGTCATGTTAATGGATTGGTTTTATAATGTAATATATTTATTATATTACAAGTTTACAGACATGATTTTTTCATGTATGACTCTGAAATATTTCTAAATATATTTCCAGAGCTAGGTGCTGAGACGACATGTAAATCTGCGACCCGGTGTACCCGAAATTAATTTTTTAAAAATATTAAATATATTTTTATTACATGAACATATAATTAAAGAAAATGGGATTGCCATAAAATGGTTAATCAGATCATAAATCTGAGACCATGGTCTGGTCTGGAATGTGGTGTTACCTTATTCATGGTATAAAATGAGTCGGTGCAGGATGTCCATACCCCTCAGTAATTAGTAGTGCATTTAAGTGAGTTAATTAATTAATTAATTTAATTCATTTAAACTCAGCCATATTTCTATAAATTCCTTTTTATGACATCTTGGATAGGGTTAGCATCATTATTTTCTGAATTCTCTAGCGAGAGCACATCCTTCCTCTGTAGAATTCCCTCGATGAATGACGAAACTTCATATTGAGGTGATTCGAAGTGCAATGAATGTGATGGATCTTTGTGAGTGCATTATTCATCAACGATGATCTATCCAATCTAGTTATGTCTCTTCAATGGGTATTTTCACCATTTGAATAAATTTTTGACCAGATTGAATGTCATTATTTGATATGTTTCCCAATTGGAAACCTTTTTATGAACCTATGTATTGAAACTCGTTTTGTATCTATTATTTTCTAATATGAATTACCCATTCATGATCGTTTGGCTAAGAATTATTGGCCAACAATCATCAAATCATTGTTTATGTGCTTTTCTTTCCCTATTATTTTCATTCTTTATCGTTGGAACCCCACAGTTCTCGGCTCGATAGTTGTTGGGAGACCCGATCTCGATTAGGCGCCTAGATTTTTGGAAAATCGAAAAAATCCAATGGTTCTTCGAGAAAATAAATTATCATGGATTGTCTTGATGAATGGATGATGAATCCAAAGGTTTTAATGATATGTCATTGATACTCAAAGGCACAACGATGCATGATAATTTTGGACAAACCCTTGTGACAAACGATGGCCAGTTTTCAGCAAACGACAACCAACAAGCATGAATCATAGTCATGTCTATGAGATTCAAGAGAAACTGAGGGAGGATCTATGGTAGTAGGACCTAATTTAAATCATGGTCTCAGATCTAGAAAATCAGAGTTTTTTGTCGAAATTCCAACTACATGCCATTTTCAATGAAGAACACATGACGTATAGCCTCCCTCATCATCTGTGCTTGGTTTTCGGAAAAGATAAGGATGAGACAGTGTGTAATCATTCCTTACATGCCATTTACACCCTCCCTGGTTAGACATACCATATGATGGGTCAGACGGATGGGGAGTCCATGTAAAAGTACATGGATATGGGTTGACCACACTGGCAGCATTCTATGTGGACCCACATGTAGTATTCCAAAGTACATGGACATAGGGTCTGAGTACACATACACAGCTAGCAGACACATCATGTTCCTTGGATGAGTGGGACATGCCATGTATTCTACCTACATGGAATATACCTCTATATGGATGGGACCCATGTGCTGACCAGAGACACATCCAGACAATGAGGAAGGACCACACGTTATGTGGGTCCCCTCACACAATGTTTTCTAATTGAGTGCTTTCAAGCTACCTTCAAACCTCTGTATCTTCTTCATTTGGACTTGTATTTTGGATAGTGGGATGCCTATACTAAGTGTTTTTTCAAGTAGAACATGATGGTTCCATATAAAGAGTCTTTTGAGATATGATGTGAATGTTAATGTTTTTTCACCTACTAAGGTGATGCCTGATGACAATAGAAATCATAGAGAACCACCAGCGCAGTATTGATATAACCCTCCAGCTAGGCTGGGCAGTGGCATTCCCTGATGGCAGTTATAGGCTTAACCTCTATTAGGAATGGGTAATGGAATTCCTTGATGATATTTCTGAATTAGACTCTAGTAGTACTAGGTAGTGGAGTTCTTTAATGTTCTAGGATTACCCTCCAACAAGGCTTGGCAGAGGCATTCCCTGATGAAATCATCCAGGAGTAACCCTCTAGTGGGCTAGGAAGTGGTGTTTCCCTAACGACTCATCAGGATTACCATATTTTAAGACCGGGTAGTGTCATTCCCTGGTGACATTTACGAGTTGTACCCTCTAGACAGACTATGCATTGGAGTTCCTTAGTGACTACCAAAGAAGGACCCTCCTGTCATACTAGGGCATGGGATCCTTTCCTAAAGCGGGTGACTCCTTGACTGTGTGGTATAGTGACTAGCCATGGTTTGATGTACCTTTTGACTCATGAGAAATAGGGATTATTTAACCACCGAGATACATTCTTGTGACATGACCTAAAACCTTGTGGGAGAGTCGGTGCAACCGAATGTGGATAGTATCAAGGTATAGTGATTCAGTCCCTTAGAATTGTGTGATCTGGTAAGATGTGTGATGTGATGGGAATTGCAGATGAACTTTACAATGGAAATATTGGTGAGTCATCTTCTCAGGTTGAGTTGTAAGATGAATATCCCCTTACCCTATCATTTGGGATACATTTAATGACCATATATATATATCATGTTTCAATACCTACTCCATGGGTTTTGGTTACTCTTCCTCTAAGAGAGGTGAAGCATAGGGTATGCTATGTGCTTTCCATTTCTAGATTCTCATGGTTGGATGAGTTTAATCTTCTAAAATTTGTAGAAAATACTTGATGAGAATTTCATATTGTCAATTTTTTAAGATCCTTGTTTTTTGATGAGTTTAAAATAACTCTCTTGTTGGGTTGAGCTGTACTCTTTTAATACACCCTGTTCTATCTACATATTTCATCTTCAGTTGTATTTCTTACTACTCCCCCTTCACCTTTTTTAGTGTTCTTATAGGTATGTATATACTCACCCATGCATGGGATTTTCCCAACACATGTCGTTCCTTTTGGAGATGTTGGATAGGTCGATCGTGACATCAAAAGTGCTTAGGGAAAAAAACTTATTGGACCGCGTATGGTGGTCGTAGCTTGTGATATATGAGTTGGGCACATAGATTGTTATCATTTCCGGTTTTTCCAGGTTGGAACATATTTCTAGGTGGTCATTTATTTTTCCATTTTCCATTCATTTTTCACTACCATACTTCGTTATGTTTAATGGTATATTTATCTTTTGGTTTATTTATAGTAGTTTTACATATTTTATTTCTTTCCCACTTCATTTTTTTATTGAGTTGGTTGTGTGTGTGTGTACAGGTACATTGGAGAATTCCTCCCCATGTTATTTATTCCTTTGGAACTAGCCTCCACCCCTGGCCTATAGTGGCGGGCTTGGGGTAGTTGTGGATTGAGCCCTAGTATGGGTCGGGCAGTGATAGATTTTTATCAGGGTTAGTTCATTCCTTGGTATATTGTTCGTACATTCCCTAAAAAGGATTAGTTGGATTTAGTGAAATAGTGTTGAAGTGTCTCGAGTGCAGCTCTCCGGATAACAAGTCCAGGGATGGTGTAAGTGGATGATGTATTCATTCAACAAGGCCCTGGTTACTTGCTTGTCGATGTGGCACTCTGAGACATTTTGTTATAGGTAATAATGGTGTATTCATCATATATGATTCAGTCTTTGACTGTACTTCTTGTGTGAGCCCCCCATTATTATATATATATATATATATTATCGTAAGACCAAAGTACTCCTTAGTAGTTTTTAGAATGCCTCTATGATTATAGCCATCCTGGATACCAGCTCTTGTTCTTGATGACAAACCTATAAGAAATGGGGCCTTAGTTCAGGGTCCATCATGTGATCCCCTTCCTCCAGCTGGTTAAGTAGCAACACATCCACCTATTGAGAAGTAGATAGACTCATAAGGGAAGGTTGAGGATGTGTGCATACTGAGTGCACTCTGAAAGATCTAGTGTCATCTACCATGGAGGTTCTACAGTGATCTGGATCCCCAAATGGAAAAGGATTGTCTAGAGTAGGAGGTCCTCTTCTTTAAGATTTTTTGGACCCTGAAAGACAATATGGTGGATCTGGAAATCATTATTTTCCACATAGTAGCTGTGAATTGGTGGATCCTTGTTACTTATATTCATGATGACTTCACACTCTCATGGGAATACTTCCAATAGCTGTTTTGTGAGGAGTAATACCCCTCCTGCTTATGCTCTATTAAGATTATAGAGATTATAGAGATTTAGTAGGTTGGTATATTAATGGAAGAGTACACATATTGGTTCATATACCTTACACACTACTCTCTCGACGTGAATAGAGATGGCTACTTCCATGAATGGAAGTTTGAATAGGGACTCTGCAGAGAGATATGTTCCAGCGTAGTTCCCTTGTGCATCCCCACCTATGTTGGGGTGATAGAGTGGGAACTTCTGTTAAATAGATTTATAATAGATGGATTCTAGATAGATATATCTAGTAGTTGGTGTGACATGAATGAGTCATCTACAGTAGTAGGTTGGTTCCAGAGATCATGTAATAGGATACCCTTCCCTGAGAAGGCTTCATAACGTGGTCGTACAGTAAAATGGTAGCATAGAGAACCAGGGAATCCCCGGGAGGGCCAATGAAATGCTTGTGATGGGAGAGGTCACATGGCGCAGCAATACCTAACCACACATGCTGAAAATCCTAGACATATGGCTTATGGACCACCATAGTAGATGCATCACCATGATTTGGGTCCTCCCAGGTGGAGATGGGGAGGTCCCCAAGGAGGTAGAGCTGGAAGAAGAGCAGGAGGAGCTATAGGTGGGGTACGATGCTACGAGGTCCTCCCACCACCATCACCAAGTGGCCCGTGTTAGTCTCAAGGAGCTGGTGGTTGGGGATGTAGATAGCTGCACACTTCAAATGTTTATGATCCTATAGCATGTGAGATGATTTGAGGTACGATCTATGTTTAGTCTACTCTTTCCTCAATATTTTTAGTCACGAGTTCCATAAATTATTTTATCTCGTTACACCTGGTGTGATATCTAGAGATCCCAGTAGAGACTCTAGCACAATATCTCTATCTAGAGGCTCCTGTAGGGAATGATTCTTTTGTGTCTTTCATCTACCGACAATGTGAGAAATATCTTGGAGGAGATAAGTTCATGAGGGACCTTGTGATCATAAAAATGGAACCCTATGAAATCAACTTAGTAATAGATTGTATTTCTATGGTTCGAACCCATATCGATTTCCATAGTAGACTAGTCAAATGCCTATTTGCTGATAGGACGAGGTTCTTATTTTTTGGTGAGAGACAACTCATAGCATAACAAATTCTTTTTGTGAGTAGGAGGTTTTAAATTATTACCAATCAGCTAGAGAGTGTGTCCCCTTATGCAATGGAATCGTTAGGCATTTGGATTCCTTCATTTTAGGAGGTTTATATAGATGTCTTCCTCTAATATTTTATGGGACTACCTCTGAGGTGGTAGATGGAGTTTTATATTGACTTTCCACCATTTACTAACCCGATATCATTTGGGGTATATCAAAAAAACCCACCAAGATCCAGGATCTACAGTTATAGTTGGAGGATCTTCATGATAATTTTTTTATCAAACCCAGTGTTTCCCCCTGTGTAGCTTTAGTTTTGTTCATAAAGAAGTCATATGGGGTCTTACGAATTTTCATATATTATCATCATATGATCTAGACCACGATAAATAAAAAGTACTCCTTTCCAAGGATTGATGGCCTTTTTTATTAGATTTTAGTTGTAATATGGTTCTCTAATATTGATCTTAGGTATGGAAACCACCTGTTGTGGGTTTGTGTGGCGATATTCCAAAGTTTTCTTTCTGATGTAACTATGAAAACTACAAGTTCATAGTGATTCCCTTTGTTGTGAAAAATTCCCCCAACATTTTTATGGATTTTAAGAACTAGGTCTTCAACTCATACATTGATTTGTTTGTTATTGTCTTTATTGATGAAAAAATTGTTTACACTGGAACAGAGAAGGAGCCTGCAGAGCACTTGAGGAAGGTACTTTATTTCCATAGAGATATTGACCATTATAGAATGCTCTTAAAATACTAGTTCTAGATATAATAGGTTCACTTTCTGGGTAATTTCATTTCTGAACAAGTTTTAGTCGTGGATCTAGCAAAGATCGATACAGTTATTTCTTTAGAACCACCCAAGAATGTGTTAGAGGTGAAAATATTTCTTAGTTTTTTGGGGTACTACATTAGATTTGTGGCATACTTCTCTAGTATTTCATCACCTTTGACCACTCTAAAATGGAAGGGACATCTATTTACCTAGTCTTATAAGTGTTAGAATCCCTTTTTGGAGTTGAGGTAGAGGTTTACATGTGCTCCAATTTTGAGACTACCAGAGGAATGCATTGAGTTCGTAGTGTATTGTGATGCCTCATGAGCTCGACTCAGTTGTGTGTTGAAGCAGCAACATGTATTCATTTGATAAAGTTCTAGGTAGTATAAGTATCATGGGTAGAAATATGTGAATCATGACCTAGAGATAGAAATTGTGGTATTTTACATGAGGATTTGGAGGAACTACCTTTTGGGAGAGTGCTTTGTGGTTTAATCAGACGACAAAAGTCTTACGTACATCTTCACTCGAAGAGACTTAGCCCTGAGGTAGTAATGCTGGTTGGGGTTCCTATGGAACTATGTCTTAGATATAGTCTATATTCCATAAAAGGGAAATTTTGTAGTAGATTCTCTTAATAGGAAGTCTTAGGATCGCCTAGTGTAGGAAGCTCCTGAGCACTTATCTTCCCTGCTGCTAACCCTATGAAGCAGGAGGGTACAATATTTCTAGAGACGATGGTGTTGGATCCATTGATACATGTGCATGTGAAAGGGAATCATCTTGGATACATCGCCTACGACGTTATGCATGATTAGATATCCATAGAAAATGCACCATATGGATATTTCGAAGGAGTGAATCACAAGATCGGGTTCTAGGGGCAAACAGTGGTTCCAATCGTGATGTGGGAGGAGGCGATGTGGGTGTTACACACTTCCCCCTTATCTATACATCTCAGTGTAGGGAAGAATTAGTGGGGTATTTATAAATAGGTTTGGTGGTATTACATGAGATGAAGCGTAGATGAGTTCATCTCATAATGCCTTGCCTGTTTGTAGGTGAAGTTTGAGAACAAGTTTCCAGAAAGATTGTTATAAACTCTTTATATTTTTGATTGAAAATGGGATAGAATATCCATGGACTTTGTCATAGATCTTTCATGCACCAAGAAGGACTATGACATTATCTGGCTGGTAGTAAACTGGCTCACAAACTTAGCGCACTTCCTTTCTATCAGGGAGCAGAGTTCAGTATAGAGTTTGGGGAAGTTGTATATAGGGAGATCGTCCAACATCATGGGGTACCCTCAATGATTGTCTCTGATTGTGACATTCAGTTTATATCATGATTGTGGAGAGGCCTTCAGGAGGCATTTGAGACCCAGTTGTGGATGAGTACAGACATTAACCCCTAGACCGAGGGATAGAATGAGTGCACTATCCAGGTGCGAGAGGATATTTTTAGGGCTTTCATGTTGGATTTCATCTAGAGCTGGGAGGATCACCTGAATTTGGTATATTTTGTGTACAAAAATAGTTACCACACTACCATTGAAATAGAAACTTTTTTGGCTCTATATGGGATAACCTTTTGGACACCATTTTTCTATATGGAGATTAACGATTCATCTCTTTTGGGCCTAGAGTTGGTGCATGTGAAAATGGAGAAAGTGTAAGTCATTTGTGAATGGATGAAGACATCACATATTAGATATAAATCCTATAGAAATCACTATTATAAGACCTTATAGTTCGAGTAGGGAGACCAAATATTCTTGAGAGTGTCCCCATGATGGGGAATGAAGATGTTTGGATAGGGAATCAAGATATCTTGAAGGTTAAACGGTTCATTCAAGATCATGTGAAGGGTTGGAAAGGATTCCAACTACCTCTCCATATCCCCAGACCTGAAGCTGGTGCATGAAGTCTTCCACATGTCGTAGATGCGGAGATATATACATGACCCTACACACGTCATCGACTCTGGTGAGCTAGACATTGAGGATGGATCCATCTTTGTAGTGAACTCTATGGAAATTGAGGATCAACAAAAGTAGACATTACATGAACAAACCATCCCTTTGGTTTGTGTGTTGTGGAAGTATGGAAATGTACTAAAGAGTTTTTGGGTGTAGGAGAGCCAGATGTGGGCTCACTACCCTGATATTTTTTCTTATTTTTACTTTTCATAGAAAAATGTATTAAAGGATGCAATGATGTAGATACCTATTTTTTTCTTATAAGACATTGAAATATTTCTAAATATATTTCTAGAGTTGGGTGCGGAGACATCATGCAAATTAGAGGACAGGTGTTACTGAAATTAATTTTATAAAAATATTATATATTTTTTAATTGAGTAAATGTAAAAAATTAAAGAAAATGGGATAACTCCCAAATGGTTTATTAGATTTTAAATATGAGACTGCAGTCATGTCCATAACACGGTGTTTATCCAAGGCCTATTATAAAATGAGTCGGTGTAGTATGCTCGGACCCCTCACTCAGTGGCGGTTCATTTAAGTGAATTAATTATTTTAATTTATTTAATTCATTTAACCTTATATATATTTCTATAAATTCCTTATTATGACATCTGGACTATATTTAGCCTCATTATTTTCTGAATTCTGCAACGAGAGCACCTCCTTCTTCTAGATAATTCCCTCAATGAATGTTGAAACTTTGGATAGAGGGGATTCAAAGAATGATTAATGTAATGCATCTTTGCAAGTGAATTCTTCATCAAAGATGATTGATCTAATCAAGTTAGGTCTCATCAATTGGTATTTTCACCCTTTAATAAAATGATTGAGCAGATCGAATGTTATTCTTCAATATGCGCCCATATTGAAAATATTTTCATGAGCCTATGTTCTGAAACTCATTATATATCAATTATTTTCTAATATAAATTTCCCATACATGATTATTTGGACATGAATTATTAGACAATGATCATCAAACCCTTTTTCAGTGATTTTGTTTCCTTTTCTTCACATTTTTCACCATTGAAACCCCACAGTTCCTGGATCGATAGTTATCGGGCAACCCAAACTCGATCAGGAGCCCAGATTCATGGAGAATCAATGAAACAATGATTTTTATTCAAGAAAAGAATAGATATGATATCATAATTATAATTGGATGATGAATTCGAAGGTTTTACATTGGATCGTTGGGAATCATAGGTGTGGTGACATGTGGAACGTTCAGCCAAACCCCTGTGATGAATAATGGTTGATTTTTAGTGAATGGTGACTGTTGAGCATGACTCTTAGTAAAATACATGATATTCGGGAGGAACTGAGGCGGGATCTACGACGGAGGGACCAAATTTGAAGCATGGACTCAGATATAGAAAATCTGATTTTTCTTTAGGAATAACAAATACACTCCATGTTCAATAAGGAACACACAGTGTGTAGCCTCCCTCAGTGGTAGTGCTAGGGTTTGGGAAAATTTAAGGATGGCAGTGTGTGTAGTCATTCCTTACATGTTGTGTACACCCTATCTGGTTAGACATCTCGTGTGTTGGGTCACACAGATGAGGATTCCATGTAGAAGTACACGTACAACGGTTGTCCATAAGGAAAACATACCCTGTGGACCAATATACCATTTACCAAATTACTCAAATATAGGTTCTGAGTACATAGACATGTCCAACAGACATGGATTATTCCCCAAATAGGATGACATGCCATGTAGTCCACCTATGCAGCATATACCTCTACAGAGATGGGGCCCATGTACTGACCAGAGACATGGCCAAGAAGTGAGGATGGAACACATGTCTTTTGGATACCCTCACATGATGTGTTCTACTTGAGATCTTTCAAGCGACCTTAAAACATATATATCTCCTATGTTTGGATTCATATTTTGTTCTACAGAATTTCTATACTAAGTTTGTTTCTATAAAGAACATGATGGTTCCATCCAAAGTGGATTTCATGATACTATGTGATTGTTCTGTGTTTGTAATGTGTTTAGGTGACACCTAATGATGGTAGAAATCAAACAAAACCACTAGAGTAATATCGGGACTACCCTCCAGTTGGGTTGGGTATTGGCATTCCCCAATGGTAGTTCTAGGCATACCATGTAGTAGGACTAGATAGTGGAAATCCCCAATGATATTTTCAAGTTACCCTTCAGTGGAACTAGTCTGTGGAGTTTCTCAACATTCTTAGATTACCCTCTAGCAGGGTTGGGTTATGGTGTTTCCCTAATGACTCACTGAGATTACCCTCTAGTAGGAATGGGTAGCAGCATTCTTCGGTGACCTTACCGAGCAGTACCCTCCGTCTAGACTTGGTTGTGGTATTCCTTGGTGACTACTAGAGAAGGACACTCTAGTCATAACAGAGAACAAGATCCTTTCCTAATGTTGGTGACTCCTTGACTGTGTGGAATAGTGATAAGGCAAGGTATGACATACCATTTGACTGATGAGAAAGAGGTATTCTTTCCCCCATTAAGACGTGTTATAGTGATGCACCTAAAACCATGAGTGTCAGTCAATCCCACGGAAAAAGGATAGTATTCAGGTTTGGTGACTGAGTCCCTTATAATAGTGTGTCTTGGGTATATGTGTGAGGTTCTTGGCATCACAGATGGACTTTACCTTAGAACTATTTAAGACACTTCTTCTTGGGCTATGCTAGAGATGGAGATCCCCTTACTCTCTCATTTTGGATTATTTTAATTGGGATATATTTATATATATATATATCCTATTTTAGTACCCACTCCTTGGGTTTTGGTTACTCTCTTTCTAGGAGAGTCAAACATGCACGGGGTGTGAAAATTTCTTTCTGTGTCTAGCATCACATGTTTGTAAAAAGTCTACTCTCCTAATATAAGTAGTATATACTCTATGAGAAGGTCATATTCTCACCTTTTAGATCTCCTTGTGTTTGGATGAGTTTACTTTCAATCTCTTGTTGGGTTGAGATATACTCTTTTACTGCACCTAGTTCTATCTACTTTTCCCCTTTTTTTGTATCTCTTACTGGTCCACATTCACCTTTTTAGGGAATTCTACTTGGTATGTATATACTCACCCCTACATGGGATTTTCCAAATACATGTCATGTCTTTTTCAGATGACAGACAGGTCGATCATGACTTCATAGGAGTTATGGGATATGAACTGATTGGACCGCATAGGGTGGACATAGCTTGGGATATAAGAGTTGGACTCTCGGATTGTTCTATTTTCCCATTTTGTCAAGTTGGGACAAATTTTTTGGTGGGAGTTTATTTTATCCTCTTATTTTTAGTTGCCACTACCATATTTTGTTCTATTTAGTGTTCCATGCAACTTTTAGTTTATTTATAGTAGTGTTTCATATTTTATTTCTTTACCTATACACATTTTCATTTATTTGGTTGTGTGTGTGTGTACAGGTACTTAGGAAAAGGCATGCCTATGTTAGGTATGCCTTCAACACTCATTACCACCACCTGGCCTATGGAGGTGTGATTGGGGTAGTTGTTCTTGACCCTCAGTATGGGTTTGTTGGTGATAATAAGAAAGTTATAAATAATTAAATGACATTTATGACCTAGTTATTTGTTTATAACAAATCATTTATGGATTATTTAGAGGGTAATAAAT
This sequence comes from Viscum album, assembly GCA_963277665.1. Taxonomy (NCBI): domain Eukaryota; kingdom Viridiplantae; phylum Streptophyta; class Magnoliopsida; order Santalales; family Viscaceae; genus Viscum; species Viscum album. The sequence continues at coordinate 1,088,893,460 of OY728129.1, forward strand.
ATTTGGGGGATGGGGATCCATTTCCAGGTGTTTAAAACCATTCTATATAAGGAGGAGATGGATCTCAAGTCAGGTACTATTCATAATGTGAATTTGAGAGATTCTCTCTCTTTAATTACACTTCCTAGAGAGATAATTTCCCAATCCAAGTCTTTGATCAATGTTATTCTTCATATATTGAAGGATGAAAGTCGAATTTATCTTCAATATGTTAAATGTTTCCTTGGATCTCTGCACTATCATGATAAATTAGATGATCGATGCTCCAATACATTTTCAAATATTGTTTAAATAATCTAGACGGATATAGATTTGATTACTTCGAGAAAGGGTGATCAGTTATGAATGATTGAAAATGCGGATTCAGGTTGAATGGGGTAATATTTTTTATATTTTTCTTAAATAAATTCATAGGACTATCAAAAATTCATACCGGGCTGTGCTTCGCTGATGGTGACATAGTTACATCAATCACTGTGAAAAACATGAATTTCCTAGTCTATTTACTTCTGTTGTGCACCTCGGTACCATAAATCTATATCATAGAGATAGTGTTAATTTTATTATTCAATAAAAAAAAATTCATTAAATTAATTAAATTTATTATTTTTAGTCCCAATAGATCTGACCATACTTTGATCTGACTGTAAACAGAGAATTAATGGTCATCTGAAAATTTTTATTTAGATCGAACATGGTTTTTATGTGTAATAAAAGTGGAGAAAATATTTTTTATATATGTTTTAATTTTTACCAATTTTTGATTACTAGTGGAAATTATAGTCATCTCCCATCTTTAAATCGGGTTTCATCTAGGATTTAGTGGCCGAAACAATTCTAGAAGATAGGAAGTGATTCTAAATAGTTGTGTAATCATCAAAAAAGTCCTAATAATATTAGGATTTTTAATGTAGTGGATAAGGGTGTTCTAATATCCTCCTAGAGTCAAAAAACCTAACCAAAAAATTTGATAACAAACTGGGGTCATGTTGGATGGAAGTCGACAAACAAAAAAAACACTGGAAAAAGATACAAAATGTGGGGTTTCAATTTGTGTCTTACACTACAATGTTTCTTTAAAAACACATTTTTATTTAAAAATAATTAAAAATGGGTCACCCTTCTTACTCTCCCCACAACCCCTACCTGTATTACCTCTTGATAGGCTTCTGATTGTCGGTGCATCATCCCACCTGCTGACTCCCATACCATGCATGGCTAGCATGTAGTCACCACCAAGGCTTACCCAATGCCAACCAACCACCTTCCATACTAGAAAACACATGATGCACCATATCCTCCATACCATTTCTTCTTCCCTAATCACTGGCTATCATCTTGATCATGCACCACTGTCACAACATCCTTAGCATTTGCATCTTCCAAGGCCTCCAGATGTCATCACCCTCCACTACCAGATCCATCACGGTAGTCAGCCACCTCATTTTCTAGGGATAGCCTCAACTGAACCTTCAAGTAGTGAGACCCTTCCCTCTTCCTCCTTCCTACTCATGGATGAGTGGGAATGCATGACACCCTACCCCCATTGGGCTCTCCACCTACCTCTCATGGGTCTACCAAAATCGGAACCACCCTGAATGGGCTTACTCAACCTGATACCACCCTTCAAGGGTCTTTTCAATCTAGATCCACCCTACATAAGTTCTACATGACCTATAACATGCTTGGAATGTGTCAGACCAACCCACAATGGGCCTAGGTGTGATTCTGGGTTCCATGGAAAATTTTAAATCCCCAATAAATTGAATTTTAAATTATTAGAATTTGAAAATTACTTTAATTTTGGAAGAAAGATAAATTTTCTTTGGGACTCAATGAAATAAATTTATTTGAATTTAAATATTTTATTTAATTCATTTTGTTTAATTAAGAATAAAATTTATTTCAATTTAATTTTATCATGCATCTAATTTACATGTCGAATGGTCTTGATAATTGAATGGACAATGTTTTTCTAAATCTGTTTTTATTTAATTAATTATTAAAACTATGCGTAATTATTTAACTATTTAATTTATTTTTTATGTTATATAGATCATCTACATTTAATATTTATAATGTAAAAAATATCAATTAGTATTATTCTGTATGTATTTTTCACTTTCCAAGACCTTATTGTTTTTGTAGGAGTATGCTTGTTTTATAATGACAATGATGCAAGATATGGACCATGCTAAGACAAGGAAGTATCCCAAATGACATTTGTAAATAATGTAATGGGGATAATGCTTTAATAAAATTTAATACTCGACTTTGTAATTATACATCTAGGATCATGGTTGATCCATTGAGTTTAAACGGATCAATCAATACCAAATTCTCATGATCGATTGGGAATTTTATTTTATTTATGAATTTTTTATTATTGTTTTGTGATTTTTAAAATTAACATGATTACATAAAATGATAAAATAGAATTCAGAAATTAATTAAATTTAATATGAGATGAATATTTATTTATTTACTACATAGTTAGATGGGATTCGATCCCATAATTACTGCATATCATGTAGAAAATGATTTTATTCATTAATAAATAATAAAAACCCATCAAATAAATACTAATTCATAACACCTTCCATCATATGAATATGAATAAAACCAGTTGTGTGGAGTGCTCATCATCCCTAGTTGAGGGTTCCCCGAGCTACTACAGAGTTCTTAGGAGAATTATGGGTTGACATAACTAATGATGGTAGTACATAAGTATCCAAATCTAGTTCTTTAATATTTAAAGGAAAGGCATTGAGTAAAAATATTTGTGTTTTTCAGTATCTAGGACTTCACTCAGTAGTTCAGGGATCCATGAGTTAAAGTGGTTAATTATTCACACACCTACATTGAAACACTTGAAGTAGTGGCATAACCATTTCAAGGAAAATACGGAGAGTTTTCAAAGGTACTTTCCAATATAATACTCTATCGACTGGGTATTCTGAATCTAGTATTGAGGGGTACTAGGGTTTGATAAAATTATGGAATATATTTAATGATTAAATTAATCAGTAAGGTCTAATCGATAATTTAGATAAAATTACGAATTAGTTAGAGTTTATTTTTGTACAAAATGAAAAGTAACATTGCACACTCACTATGATTAGTTTTGTAAAAATAACATGTCCTTACCAGCATGAGTTTACAAAGAGTAATAGAGGTAGTTGGGTAAAGTACTATGATATAGGAAATTCTAGGTGATGGAATCCCCACAACCTCTTGAGCTACCTCAGGAAGAAAGGGTGTGAACAATGCTTACAGGATACTCATGTATGATGCATGTGATGTTTATACCATAATTATATCCCCAATTTACATTAATTTTTGAATACATCATCATGAAATTGGTGATTTCATATGTTTTCTCATCTATGAGGAGGTTTTTAAGATAAAGTGAATCAACATATGAATAAGGTGATGATTATAATGAATATGTGTAAATTGAAAGATAAATCATAGTATTTCAATAAATACCTTTCCAATATCATTATAACACACTTACTTCAGTAACATTTAAGATTGATAAACGGTCATCTTGGAGAAAACACTTCATTACCTTTGGGTAAGGTTCATCAAGTTGATATAAACATAAAGAAATATTTAACTTTAGTATTTATGGTGAACATGTTCAAAGAAATTACAAGACATCCATCGACATGTGTGATGCCAAAGACTCCATCAAAACATCCTTGAAGAATAGTGGTAGATCATTTCATAGGAGGACTTTTTCTTAACATGTCACAAGATAAGTCTATGGAATATTAAAATTATATGAAATGAATCGAATAATCATGTAGGCACTTCTTCTTTAGGTAGATACATCAATGGTATGTGATGTTTCTATTATAATTATTTGGTATTAAATACAATATATCTACTACATATGTGTATCTAAATATAGTAACAATTTAAGATTGGAATTGATCTATATATTGTGGTAACTTCTCCAAGTGGTTGGGAAAAGGGGATTCCTAAGTTAGTGGTGAGAACTACATAATTTTTAATTACCAAGATTAATGACTCTAGTTGAACTTTTATTGAGTATTACAAAAAAAATTATCTCACATGTCCATTAGACACAAGAATAGATTATTCCATTTTGTAATGAATGCTGTTTATGGTGTATAATACTCAACTAATAGTTAATAAATACTTGAATCATTAGCAATTAATGATTAACATAAAAATATAAGAATCAAATTTCTATTTGTGTCAAAAAAAATTCTTTTTCTAGAAAACTAAAATTAATTTTCAAGGATATACCTCATATGGTTTTAGACTCTTTGGAGTTAAATAACATAGTTATTATTTCTATATATAATGGTTGGCTAAAACTATTTCTTGAATTGGTTTGTCTTGATAACATCGATTATTCTGAGGCTAAGCTAGTGGTAAATATATTATCCAATAGATTCATTTATGAGAATTCAAGTATATAATAGTAAAGTAAAAAATGTTTTTGATCAGAATATATGAGTAGCTTAGGGACTCTGTGCTAAGGAATATACTGATCAACAACTCATAGATCATATAATATAGATTGGATTTATTCCCAACCTCACGTTTCCATATACTCATCAATGCGATGATGTTAGTAAATAGAATCAAGGATAATAATTACATACAAAAATTGATAAATAAAATGTTTTTTTGAGTAATTTTTAAATAGGTATTTCCTTATACACATCAAAGACATGATGTAAGTATAAGTAGTACCAATGATGATACTTATCTGTGTTATAGAAAATTCCATTGTTTTTGAAGATATTCTTTGTAAATACTTATGTTATCCCATAACCATATGATAAATATTGTGAAAATCGATATCATATGATTTTTAGTATTATATAAATCCATTACATCATAACAACATGTGTTTGGATGCAATGACCTTATTATTGATATAACCAAACTTGCATCAAGTAGGAAAAAAATATGCATCTAGAGTATTTATCCAAAAGGTTTCAAATGATGTTAAAACAAAACCTATGATAGAAATTTTATATATGATAAATTAACTATATTTATATAAATGGGTGAACATTTTTATTTGATATAGTTTTAAAAATTTTGATATTGATTTATTCAATGCCCAAGATGTGGAAGAGGTATGTACTAGAAAAGTTTTCACATGAGCCTATGGAAAGGGAATATTCTAAAGACACATAACACGTTAGAAGGATAAAACCATGGTAGTGGTTTTACATTCACCGTAACTGGTGATAATTTATTGATTGAGAGTAATGAATCCTATATATAAGTAGTAAATGACAACAATCTAAGATTGATATGGTAAATTAAAATTCAATAATAGAGTCCATGTATCAAAGATTAGGTTCTTATTCATTAGAATATTGTGATGTCTATGTAGGTGATACTATACATGGGTGGTACAATCATGGTACCAATAAGGCCTGATTGGTAATACGAATCCATTATGCCTAAATCTATTAGAATTACACTTTTCATAGCTACTTTATATGATTGTTTAAATTGTTCATTGAATGTCCTGATTTATAATCTTGGAAGGTGTCTATTCGACACAAACAATAATAGTGGGTGACACCATCAAATGCTAATATGGTGTTCAAGTTAGTAAAATATCCTTTTCGGGTTGAATTAACGAAAATGGATCATAGAATATTCATTCGGAATGAATTTTTTACATGTTTCAACAATAGGTTAGTGAGAGAATAATGGAATTACAAAGAAAATATGTTTCATAACATATGAAAAATATTTATTGGTATTACAATAAGTTAAGATTGGAATAGAATAAACACTCCATAGAATAACTTAATGTAGAAACCTAAGTTCTAGGGAGCAATATCAACTGAATTAGACATAATTATTTCATAGAGAAATCCAATAGTACATATACTAAAAATCTATTGAAAATTACAAGTTGGAGAAATTCAAGAGAGAAGTGTTACCGGTATCACATGGAATAAATCACTCTAAGAATACATGGATGAGGAATAAGAGGAGGTTAATGTGGTGAGTATAATTTTATACACTTCTGAAATGGATCAATAACATATATCATGTTATGTACTAGATTTGAACTTTCCAACATATATTTTATGGTAGGGTAATATAATTTATTTCTAGGATAACTATATGGGAAGTAGTCAGAACTATCCAATTGTACATGAGAGAGTAAAAAAGATACATTCCTAGTAATTGGATAGAAATGGAAACATGTTTAAAGGTTTTAGAAACTAGTCATCCTTTAGAAAAATATGGTCTATTATAACATTCAGGATAACGTAATGAGAAAGAGAAGCTAATTTAAGCTACTGGTGTCTATATCTATAAATACCAAGTTCATTTCATCTTCTGATGCAACTAAAGAAGTAGTGTAATATATGAAATAATTTTTTTTAGTTTTTGGGACCACACATAGTATGTAATGTTTTATCATAATATAAATTATGATAATTCTCTTACTGGTACTATCCAAGATGTCAATATTAAAAAGTGTATGAAAAGAATCGAATTGAGGATATTATCTCTTGAAGAGTATTATTCAAGGATTTGAGGTGTAGATAGTGGAATATTCATACATAATATCTATGGAAGGACTAATGACTAAATTAAAAACTCATCAGAAACATGATCTTATCATGTGATAGCATACAAGGTTCGTTATCAAGTTAAATAGAGTCCAAGTGGGAGTGTTATAATAGTGGATTCCCTATACCCAACATAAAAAATACTTTTAGATTATAATATCATGTATATAGTGGGTTTTTCAAGATGAACCCTTACCATAATAGTGTTTATATTTATATATCCACTATTAAAATGTTAATTTTCCTAGATTATTTATCGTATCAAAAGGCTATAGAAGATCCCAGGATATAAGAAGAACCTAGAGGTACTATGACATTAATATTATACATATTTCCTATAGTCTAGATACATCACACTGACTAGAAATATTTTTTTTCTGACTATCAGGTGCATGGTACTCATAAGTATTGAGACTTCTTCTCATGAAGTTTTTAATTGGTGATCTTCAATTAATGAGATCATGAGGACTGAACATCCAATATAAATTATACCTGTTTTAGGTATCATTGGTAGATTCTATCTGCAAACATGTGTAATGGACACCAAACTTGAGAATATTATCAGCGTATACCATTTGGTCACATAGTTTTATACAAGGTAAAAATAATGAATTGAAGTCCTAGAGATATAGATATGGTTGGGTGTTTCATTGGTGGAATGGCATTGATTGAATAATCTATAGAGAATTTTTCACATTCAAAAGGATGTAATACCTCTAGCCTAGTTTATTAGGATGGTATTACCTTCACTAAATCCATGACTATGGTAGAAAAAGTAAAGTACACCCAGTTAGTTTAATGAATAATAAATTAAAAAAGGATGATGGCTTGAAGTTTGAATCCTACTTTATGAGATATCCTAAGACAAAGAGATTATATTACATGGCATGAGATTTTAAGAGTGGTTGTCATTGCTTTGAATTTTCATTATCTCATTAGGGGCCTTAATGGGTTGTAGACACCACTCCAAGTTTGTGAATAGTATTCACTACTATTAAAATAATGTCATATAGGTTTACAACTAAGTGTATTCTATGGTCAATCCTATTATGATGAACTAAATTTTAGGACACGGTGGGCCCCACCACATTATCAGGGATATGTTTTAGGATATATATTCACCAAGAAATAAATAAATTCACATTATTCAAGTTTACAATTATTAGTATTGAATTTATTTATTAAAAATATTTACAATAACTAAACTAAATACATGGTAATATATTATACAGATGAATATTATTTTAATATTCAAGTTTCATTTAGTATTTGTGGAAATGTTGAGATGAATTAGTGGCCCGTTTTTATCAAATAACACGTTAATTATATTACAATAAAGTGATGAAAATATAAATGAAATTTATTACCAATTTAGTTGTTCATAAAACATAGTTTATGGATTATTTAATGGATAATAAATTTATAACTAATAAGGCATCCATTTCAGGGTATTTAGAACCTATCTATAAAAGGAGGAGAGGGATATCATGTTATGTTCTATTTATCCTACTAATTTAAGATATTCTCTTTACTATGTCACACTTCATGTATATAGAATATATCATTCAAAGTCTTCAATCAATATTTTTCATCATGGATCGAATGATCAGTGTAGTGGTGATCATCGAGATGTCGAACGTTTCACCATATCGCTGTATTAGCACTTATAATTCTATGATATATGATCCTATATATTTGGTAGGTGAGTATGGATAATTTAGATGGATTTGGATTTAGTTCTTTTTAGAAATGGTCTTATGAGATGGACAATTAATAAACGTGACATTAGATCAAATGTGGTAATATTCACATTATTATCGTGCTTATATAATTTTATATGAGATCCTCAGGGCTCTATACTAGGATGAACATCATTAGTGAAAATAGAGTATCATCAATTTTTGTTGAAAAATTTTAAATCCAAGACCCATATTCTTTGATTTCAATCCTAGGTACATTTAAGAATAGATTGACATTTTTCTTTCAATGATGGTTCCATAAATGCTTTGATTTAATTTTATCTTCTTTGTAAAATTAACAATTAATAAAAATATCTACAAATAATTAAAAAAATAATCCCCCTAAATAAAATGAATAAATTCACCCAAACAACTATTTTTTATATAATGGATTTAAAAAAAATGTAAATTAGAAATACCAAGGTGTATCAGTGATAGGTATTTGGTTATTGATGCACGAAATCTAATCATTAGAATTATTTTTTTTGAAAAGATACCTATTTTGGGTTTGAATAATTTTTAAATATAATATTTATAACCAATGATTTTATAGATATTTTTTTTTAAAACAAAAAGTTCTGATTATATGAAATCGTGATGTTTTCCAAAAGATTGAACTTTGTTAAGGGAAAAAATCTCCTCCAATTTCCTCTGTTAAAATTATGTTCAAATAGGTTTTTTTTCTTTGAACGTAATTGATTAACTGGTCAAGTGAATTTCTCTTAGTTTTATTAGTTAATATATATGTAGTTGGGTTCAATATTATCTATATGTATATCTTTTCAAACTTCATTCTTCATGTAGTAAACATAGTCCATAGATTCTTAAAACTTTAAATCTCATACATTAGTTTTAAAATCGTTGTCTTATCTAAGTCAAGTCACACATTTATATTTTTCTTTTATATTATTTTGATTATCTAACATGGTATCTTCATATGCTATAACTTTAGATCTTCCTTTCTGATCAACCCTAATTTTTCAAGTTTCTCTTTTTGAATTTTCTTATTCTGAAACAAGACTTCTATTCTCCTTACTTATTTAAGTTAGATTCTCTTAAAATTTTATGAAGTATTATTTTCTTTCAGAATATTCTCCTTTAATATTAGTGTATTTTTTATATAACTTTCGATACATAGATTCACATTCTGAAAAATAGGCCCTTATTTCATCAAGATTTTCTAGATCTCTTTCCACTTCATCTAAATTATTGGGACCAGTATTTTTAAAGATTCATTGAAGAAGATAGTAAATGTTAAGAAGGTATTTTCTTTTGTGGTCCTAACATAAATCACTTTACTTTGTGAAGTTCTCCAAATTTTTTTATTATATGGAGAAGATCAAATTGATATTTCTGGACTGTGTCCATTAGACAATGGTTACCATAAAAAATTTTATATAGAATGTTTGTTATATTTTTCATATATGTTCCATATTATATAGTGTTTCATAAAATAAATCTAGTGATTATTTTTTGTTCTATGTTTTCTTAAAGTCATTATTAATGAAAGACTCTATGATCCAAGAATTAGTAGAAAGTGGAGAAATTAATTTTATGTTCAAGGTTTATACTATAAACTTGTGAGGAAGTTTATTAGACAAATTCCATTAAGTAGATATTTGTATTAGAAGAGTTTGTTCAATGTTTTTAAATTGTTGTGTAAGTGTTTCTTAATATTTTAGGTAATGGTGAAATATATCTCGTGTGTATAGTATAAAGGTAGATTAGCACGATGTGTAATTGTATCTGCAAATTTCCAATTTATTTTAGGTTTCGAGCATTTATATGAAGATTTTATTTTATATTTTTATTTTTCATGGATAGAGGAATGTTATTGAAGTTTAAAGGGATGTTATTGAGGAATTTCATCAGATGATGTCCAATTGAATAAGGACCATCAGATGAACTCTTTCAAAATCATTGGTTAGAGTTTATCAGACGAATTTTTTTACAAAGTCTATTAAATACACATGTATGAAGATAATATGGGAATTTTGTATAAGAAGATCAGATAGAGGTCTCTATGTAACAAAAAATTATATTTTTTGAAGTCATTGGATTGATGTGCTACTAAAAAGTTATACTGGTATGATGAATGGTATAATATATTATTGGTTTGAAGTTATATTTAAGGATTTCATAACGATATAAAATGTGACAACATTGGGTTGGTCATTAAATTTTTTTAAAATCATGAAGGAAGATCATGATTCATGACAGGTTTTAAGAAAGATTGATGAAGGTCCTTAACACTGGTTTTAAATGAGTTTTATGAATTTTTCTAGTGTTGAGTTTTTCAGAAGCATCAAGAATAATTTGGAATTATTGAGAATAATATCATGAAATTGTTTTCATATGAGTATTTTAAATTTGATTTTTTTAGCACGAAAATAAATTGATGTTCCCATATGTTCTTCTTTGAGTACAACTATTTAAAGGGTTATTCATACAACCCATGTAAAGCACTATTCATACACCAAGAGGTTAGCTAAAGTGTATAGAATTCAAAAGTTGATTATATATAATTTTTAATGATACAACATATAGATGTATGCTGAAAAGAGATTTCTTGTTAGTTGGTATCATACAGATGATATGTAAAAGAGATCAGATGAACAAGTTAAAGACACAGTTATTGATTTAATTTAAGTTTCATTGATCAAAGGATACTAGAAAATATTTTCATAACAAGTGGTAACATATGGAAATAATTCAATGATGACTGGATTAATAATGTTTTAGAATGTTAAATTCTATATAATGAAATGGTAAGGACATTACAAGATAGACATCAGATTGAGTTTTCTGGACAAACCCATCAGATGTAGAGCCAAGGGACTAAAGAATATTTTTTCCTATTTATGGGAACGAAAGTGAAGAAGTATTCCTTACAAGATAATGTGTGAATAAGTTTAATAAGAAGAGTGTAAACATATTAAATCTTATTTTTGAAGGTTTGTAATTTTTTATACAAAAAATTTATTACATCTTATGTAACATCCTGACCCATAAGCCACTAAATGGTTCCTTGATCTGGTGGGTCACATGGACTCAAGAAAACCTACAAATATTCTAGAGGTTGTTGGCTAGAAGATAGGGTCTAAGGTAGTGAAATGGGGAGACTATATGCTCATAATAAAATTCTATCATGGTGATGTAATCAAATCAATCAATACAGGAAACATATCAAATAACAAAATAGTAATAAATAAACATTCAAATGACTATAGTAATAATAAAGTAGGCCAAAGGAAATATCATATGAAAAAACATTGTGTCATGTATCGATTACAAAAGGTAGAAAAAATATAGATAAATTCATCCAACTAAATACATGTATCAAAATAAAAAAATCCAAAAAAATCTATCTCTATAGAGCATCATGAGAAATCACTCAGTCCAATTCTCCCCTACTTCTAAAAAACGAATAATCAGGAATCATATAGTGGGTACTAACCCTAGTCTTTTCCTGCATCCATTAAGTCTATCTTGGTACCCACTGGTGGCTCAAACATGGTGTGGGATAATAGATAGTTAAACACCACTAATGGTGTCTATATCAAGTCATGTTTGTATATTTAAGTTTATAAGTATGTAATATATAACATTAATATAAACTAATAAACTAGAGTGATACAAGTAAAAGTGGTACAGTCTAACCTATCAACGATCACTGTTAACAAGAAATCATAAATAACCACCATCTAAAAAAATGGTAAAATATCCATTGCAACTTACGCTAAGTAATCCAGTGTTAGACCCAAAGGGTCGTATCCAAGGAAAAACATGACCAAGGAATACTAAATGGCCTATGACCTCTAACAAACATTAAAAACTGATGGTCAAACCCAAGGAGTAGTAATGTCCAAATAATCCCATATAATCAGGATCGATATAATAGAAATGTTGATGGCATTCTATATAATCCTGAATCCATAGAGTTGAAATATCTATTGATTTTTTTGAAGTTATGAAACCGTGGAGTAGAAAATTCTCTGGAATTCATTTTAATGATAACCATCTCAATAATAATTTAATATCCCATTTCATAGTCATACACAATCCATGATTTCATCCAAATCATTCCACATTTTCTTTTAATCCATTCAATCATTTAAATTACAGGTAATCACATAAAAAAGAGGCATAGACCCTCTCCTAATATCACATTTAATTCATTACAGCTCTCACTATGATGGTGAGATTACAAACACACCCAACAGGGTGGTAAATAATGGTGTAGATATGTAAATACACCTCTTGGGTGGTCTCGGTTGAGGTTGAAAACCTCCATCCCTCACATGATGATAAAATGAAAACCTAACAAGGATCCAATAATTTAATCAAATAATTAAATTAATTTCTAAGGGAAACATCAGAAGGTATGGTGTTTCGTATAATAGAAACTAGCTATAAAACAACTAGACTTTATAGGAAAATGTACGTACCACCTACCGTTGGTCCTTAGTAAAAAATTCATCCAGTATCTTCTCCAAACTCATTGAAAATCGGAAAAAATAGAAGAACATAAGAATTATAGAAATATAAGTCATATTATATTTCAAAAAAATTAACTCTATTGATATGAATACAAATAATGAAGGGGAAAATATTATTTTCAATATTATAAGCATGAATCTAATGAGAAGAACATCTCTTGAATCAGAGGCTATATGAAAAAAAATGAAACAAATCCTAGGTCAAGGATTGAGAAATATCTCAAAGGGGAGGAGAATGACTTCCACAAATAAAATATGAGGAAAAGAAAATAGGTTATAGAAAATTTGTAAGGGGGAAATGGTTATTTTACCTAAAAACACTAGGTAGCATGATTTGGCCACATGGTTGGAAAAACTATGCAATAATTGTGTACCCTTCACTGTCCAAGGAGGGACATTGCACTGTCCTTGTGTACGGTTTGGTAAATAATTATAAAACCATGATTTTCACCTCTACAAATAAATTATAGGTGGTTAAGAAAATTTTGAAACTCTGGATACTTGGTTTCATCAAAATTTGTGGCCCTGTTTAGATATCTAAAATTCCCCTCGTGATTAGTACTAATCATGTGACCTGGGATGCACAGTTTCTACTAACTATGTAGCCCAGCCTCTCTTTCCAAAAACCAAGACTCCTGCACCTAAAAAATCATTGTACATAAACATTTATTCTATACCCTCACTATGAATACACATTTGGATGAATTTAAGGAATTAAATCAAAAACTATAAGATTCATACCTCATAGAAATACCCAGGATCATAAAATATTATCGTCTTAATACTACTCATCCCTGAGTTTCTCTTCTGAGGATGGAAAGGAATTTAAAAATATATCTAGTGTAACACCCCTTGCTTCCACAGTATTCTTCTCTTTGAATAATACAATATCTTTCGATGTACGCAACTTCGAGTTCTAGCACACCACGACCAATTAAACTAGCCATTATGAATAGTATTACCCATTTTTTGAAATTTTATAAATTTTATTTTTCAAAATGGACATTATTTTTGGATTCAAAATATCAAAATTAGATTAGGGTAAAATTTTGGTATTTTTCTGAAAACATTCAATTTTGGATAAATAGTGAAAAACGTTGCATTATTGTTTAAAAAAAGACCTTTGTTTAAATAATAATTTATTTAATTTTACTATATTTTATGTCAAAACGGCTACATAATACGTATATTAGTTCAATTTAATTCATTGGAGTCATTTTATAATAAGATTAGATATATAAAATTTTATTGATCTTTTTAACGTTTTCACCCACCTTCTATACACATTTGCAAATTAGTATAAAAATAAATTTTACCACTTCTTTGAATTGAATTTAAAAATTCCAAGAGACATAGTTGAAATCCGTATGTAATATTTGGTTCAATAAGATGAAAATATTTTTTTGTGAATAGTAACATTTGAATTTTATTTACAACGGTTAAAAGTAAAAAGGGTAATTAAAGGTAAAAATGATATAATAATTACCCTAACACATGTCTTAATTATATTGGATAAATGTATTTAGACCTAAATAAAACATAGGAATAAAATATTATCCTCTTTTATCCACTTTTATTAGATTAAGACATCGATTATTATTTTATTAAAGAAGAGTTAAAAGTGTTAAATTCAAATTTTAATAACTAAAATTTTTTTAATATAGGGTTACCCACAAGATAAATTTGAATATAAATATTCATTAGAAATATAAAACTATTTCCTACATAATTTTATTTTATTTATAAATTTTAAACATTAAATAATTAAATTTATTTATGACACAATGATGATATAGTAATTACCTTATTAATGAAAGATTAAAAAATTGATATTATAAATATAATAATAAATGTTAATTGATACTTATGATGCATGTTACGAATTTTCTAGGATAATATTACATTTTATGATTTATTAATGTATTTTTTTCGATGTATTCAAGTTTTTTTGACTTTCACGAAAACCAATCACTAAATAGTGTCAAAATTGACAAAATTGGGTTTTTAAAACAAATACTATATTATTAAATGATATAATATTCCTAAAAATATAAGGATTGTAAAATTGACTTAAGTAATAATAATATATGTCACTAATGAAACACTTGGGGTTCTCTTTGCATTTTATAGTTAGTTTATTAACCATGTAAAATAAAAATACAAGAAGATATTGTAAAAGTTAAGAGACTTATATCTAAAAGATAAGGTAAATATGGAGACCTAAACTTGTATAAAAACTATTAGTTGAGAGTATTTCAACCCATAACAACCTTATCCTAGAAATAAATCTATTTGGATCCATTATAAACTGAATATGATTTTATAATAAAATAATATTTTATCCTTTTCCTAAAGTAACCCTTACCTCTCTTATAAAAGGGTACTTCCCCTTCTCTCAAAATCACACCTCCAATGTCATTTTTCTTGGCCAAACCCTACTCAAATATCCTCCCAACTACCATAACTTCAATATATAGGCCTTAATTTGATCATAATATAAACTAAGGAGCCCTTTTGATTAAATAAAAATGAAGTACCTGAAGAAGAGGAAATAATTTCATCACCTCTTTGAAAGTTCTTTTCTTCTACCACTTCCAATTTCATTGTTGTTTCCATACCAAATTAATAAATCCAGTACCATTTACATACAATGATGTTATTATAAATACTGTACAACCATCTTCCTTATTATATCAATCCTATGAATGACAAAGTCACCAACGTGTGTACGTACGACTTACCGTCTCCACATTGTGGTGTAGTTTGTTATTCAACACTTCATTATTTGTATGGGTATAATAATGAGTATAATTGATTTAAATAATAAATATAACATGTTAATTATTCGTTATATATGATATGACATCCAATTACATAAGATTTTTCCATCAATAGAATGGTATTGTCACTCGTGCATATGTACGGATTACTGTCTCCAATAACGCGATGAGATTCATCCCCTATTATAACCATTCAAGAATTATTTTCATTTTATGATTAAAAATAATGTTTGATAACTTAATATAATTATATATAATAATAAAATACATCCTATCCATAACAAACATGACTTACGTAACAAAACATATAGATGAAAATGAATCAGTTAACACCCGAAACAATGGTACTACTAAAATATTATTAACAAAGCAATATTAGAAGATCAAATATGATATCATATTTAGGTATGTGGTTATTTTATATATTAATTAAAATTATTTTACTATTATACTGGAGGTTAACATACCCTTGACCAAGGAAAATTACAAGGTAAGGGTTAATTTTACAATCACTTTATTATCTCAGTTGTTTGTATGTATGTATTTATCTGTGTTTCATAAAAATTTATTTCAAAACATTTTTACTATTTCCTAGAACATGGGTTAAAGTTATTTATACCCTTTTTTTTCTTTTTATAAAAAAATTTCAAAAAAATATTTCTATCATTTTCCAAACAAGGTAATTCATGACCTTTTTGACAAATTAAGGTAAGAATGTTTTTTTATCTTATACGGCGGGTGCGGAAATTTTCAACCATTATAACTCCTTCAAAGATTCCCTTACAATCTTATAAGAATATTTTCAAAATAAATTTTTTTCTTTTATAATTATTTTACTTTTAGATGATTTCAAAATATAAAGAGATATTTATCTCAAATATTTTTTATTTCATCTATGTCAACATCCTCTGTTGGATTTTACACTTGTTTGAAGTTGGTTTATTATGATACAATATTCCATATTATGTTGCTGTTTTTGTGATATGTTTGACTTTGGATGTGTTATTTTTATACCATTCATGGTTTATGGTTAAATTATTGACATTTCTTATGCTATTTTTAATAGGATTTTTTATATTATGCTTCAACCATTTCATATGAGGAATTAATAGGACATAGTGAGTGGTGGGTGGAGCCTGCTATAGCTCCTTGATGCATCAGTAGGCCTCATTATACAAACTAGTTTCTTGGTACAAGTCCTTGATAGAATCTTATTTTTAGTCTTGGTGTAATACACCAAGCTTCCACGATATGCTTCTCTATGAATAATACAGTAGCATGTGTTATATGCAACTTCGAGATTCTAACACGCCGCGACAAATCAAAGTAGCTGTTATGAATAGTAATACCCAATTTTTTAAATTTTATACATTTCTTCTTTCAAAATAGACTTCATTTTTGGATTCATAATATCGAAATTATCCTACGATAAAATTTTGGTACTTTTCGGATAACTTTTATATTTTGATGAATAGTGAAAATTACTAAATTTTTATTAAAAACAACTATTTTAATCAAAATAATTAATAGAGATAAATTATGAGTTTGAGTGGTTTTAAAGTATATTTATAATATATTTTTACCATTTAATAAAAATTTGGTCATTGTAAATAATTTCATAATTAAACCGGACATAAAAAAGTATCAATCATTTGATAGTTATTATTTCTTAAAAACACGCTTTTTGTTTTGACAGCGAGAATTAATTTGGAATTAATTTATGCTAGATCTCTGTTTTGAATTTGGAAAAATGGATTCCTTATTTGGAATCAGTATGTCCAAATTGAGTAAGTAGGTAACTTTCATTTTTATAAATTTTGAATAATTACTTCGGTAAAAATTTTATTTACCATGGTTAAAGGGTAAATCTGGTAAATATGGGTAAAAATAATATTATAATAATACTAAATTACCATAAAACGTGTCCTATCCTTTTTTTGGATACATGTCCAACCATGGAAATCCTTGGGTCAATTTTGGGACCCCATGGAGCCACTTGTAGGTGATAGGGACACTTTATATTAATAAAGATAAAGTAAATACAAAAATGACAAAAGCATATATCTTTTAGTAAAACAATTTTTACATAAGGATATATATGTTATATTTTGGACTAAAAATATTCATTAGAAATATAAAATTATTTCCTATATAATGGTTTTTTATTTATAATTTTTATACATTAAATAATTTAATTTATTTATGACACAATGATGATGTAGTAATTACCGTATTAATGAAAGATTAAGATAATTGATATTATAAATATTCAAATAAATGTAATTTGTGACTTTTTATAAATTCCAATTATTTTATAGGTTACTATGACATATTAGGATTCTTTATATAAATTTTTTTCTAAGTAATAATACAGTTATGAATTTTTCAAAAATAAAATTGCCAATACTGTCAAAATTGACAAATATGATTTTAAAACAAATATTATATTATTAATTTATATTCAATTTCTAAAAATATATGGTTAGGCCAATAAACTTATATCATGATATTTTTATCATTAGTGGACCACTTGGTGTTCTCTTGGAGGTATATAGTATGTTTATTAACTATATAATATAAAAATACAAAGTGACATGGTAAGTGTCAAACTAATTAACTAAGAGTTAAAACTAAAAGATAAGGTCAATATAATGACCCAAACCTATCTAAATTCTATTGTTTGTGTGGTTTTAGTCCCATACCCACCTTAAACTTTAAATAATACACTTTGGAGCCATTTTAACCCGAATATTAATTTATTATAAAATAATATTTCTAGATTTTCTTAAGGTGCCCCTCCTCCCCCTTATAAAAGGACACCACTTCTTACAAATTATTCACACTTTCAAAGCCTTTTGGTTCGGCCAAAACCTGACCAAATACTCTCTAAAATACCCTCACTTAATCCTAGGGGCATTAGTTTTATCATAAAGCCAACCTATGGAGCCCTTTTGATCAAATCAAAAGGAAGAACCCGAAGAAGAGGTTATGTTTTCACCACCCTTTTTCAAGTTCATTTCATCTTCAACTTCTTATTTCTTTGTTATTCCCATTCTAAAATAATAACTCAAGTATATCCTATATACTGTGATATAATTATAAATATGGTACAACCATATTCAGTATTATATCTATCTTTGAATGACATGTCCCCATACGTGCGTATGTACGGCTTACCGTCTCCAGGTCGTGGTGTAATTGTTATTCAATATATTATTATATGGATGGGTATAATAATGATGTTTAATTCAATTAAATAATAAATATAACATGATAATTATTATGTATATATTATATACCATCCAATTATATATTATTTTAATATCAAAAGAATGATATTGTCGCTCGTGCGTACGTACGGACTACCGTCTCCGTGAACGCGATGAGATTCATTCCCCATCGTATCAATTCAAGGCTAATTCTCATTTGATGATTAAAAGTAATTGTTAAGAACTTTATATCATTCTGGATATGAATAAGGTACAACATATCTATAAAAAACACGACTTATGTAACAAAACATATAAAATAAAATGAGTAACTTAACACCCGAAACAATGATAATACTAAAGTATTATTAACAAATCATTATTAGAAGATCATTTATGATATCATAATTAAGTATATGGTTATTTTATAATTTAATAATAATTATTTAATTATTATATAGGAGTTTAACATACCATCAACTAAGGAAAAGTACAAGGTAAGGGTTATTTTACAATCTCTTCATTATCCGAGGTTGTTTATACGTAATTATCTACTGGGACCTCTTTATCATCCACATCCATGTTTCTTAAAAATGTATTTCAAAACATTCTTGATATTTTACAGAGTATGGGTTAATGTAATTTATATCTTTGTTTGACTTTTTATAAAAGGTTTATAAAGGAATCTTTAAGTCGTTTTCAAAAAAATTCCTTTTTAACCTTTTCGACAGAATTAACGTAAGAATGTCTTTTTTTATCTTATACGGTGGGTGCGGCTATTTTCTACCATTATAAAATCATAGAAGCTTTCCTTACAAGCTTATAATGATATTTTTTAAGTAAATGTTTTATTTTATAATTATGTGAATTTTAAATGATTACAAATAAATAGATATTTCTCTCAAATGGTTTTGATTTCATCTATGTCAACATCGTTTGATATATTTTAAGCTTATTTAAAGTTTATTTATTATGATAAAAAGCATCCATTTTGTATTGAAGGTTTTGTGATATGTTTGACTGTGGATGTATTATTTTTATACCATTCATGGTTTGTGGAGAAAGTAGTGACATTTCGTATGCTATTTTTAATACAAATGTTTATGTAATGTTTAAACCTGTTCATATGATGAATGCATTGGACTTAATATGTGATAGGTGGAGCCCGCTATAGCTTCTCGATGCATCGGTAGGACTGATTAGACAAACTAGTGTCTTGTAATGAGGCCATGACAAAATCTTATTTTTAGTCTTGGCACGAGGCCTTGGCTACGTGGTTATGATAGTCTGGCATTATGCATTCCATCATTATGAAAGTGATTATTTATATTTCATGTGATTATTCAAATAGTAGAATATCCACGTGAATATGTAAATGGATTTTATTTCATTTTATCTTTGCCATATTATACTGAAGTTCATGTTTAAAATGATTTTGTTTTATATATACAATGCCTTTAATTTTTAGGCTTATTTATGAATATTTCCGCTATATTGTTATCCTTACTGAGCATTTGAGCTCACCCCTTTCAATGTTTTATTTTTCCCAAGATGTGAAGAAGTAATTTATGAATGACCTATAGGGATAATATGAGGGGATATTAAGACATGATTTTGTTGTAGTATTTTTCACTTTATGGTGTAATGTAAACTTTATGAAGGTATCTAGTTATTCCAAGGATACTAAACTAATCGGTCCTTCGAGACTTAATCATTATTGTGATCATGCCAATGTTATCTAATAATGCACCGACTCTGGGAAACTGGGGTCGGGGTGTTATAGTTGGTATCAGAGGATGTTTATTACAAACCATGGGAGCTAAATTAAGATAAACTCTGATTAGAGCACATAGACCTAAGATGGACTTTGAGGATTAGTATAGAAGAACTTCCTAAAATTTTGGTATTGTAGAGATTTTGTGAGTTTTCTGAGAAAAACATCCATGTCTGGATACGAGCAGGTAGAGGCGGCTCTGGCGTAGATGTACCTAGGGGTAAAACCTGAAAGCATCGCTTTGATCTAGACCCGAACGGGAACTGGTGCACAACAACAGGCCTTGTTTCACTCTTGGTTACGACACTCCCGGGAGATATGCTTAGGATAACTCTCATTTTATTTACAAATAATTATGAAGGGTTTATTAGTATATACATCCTCAAAGAAAACATTTGTATGATTATGGATTATATCCATAACTAGTTCAATTTATGTTATGTGTTTTATAAGTATGGAATTATTTATTTTGATACATAAACTGATATAGTTTATGCCATTATTTAGAAATGGAACCTAGTGAAAGAAATGGAAACTGTACCAATGCACACACTCCATGTAGGGATTTCTCTCCTGCTCAAGATAATTATAGTGGAGCTGGTGATGCAACTGGTGCTGATCAGTTAATCACCATACTGGGACAACTCACTCAGGTTATGAATAATAACCTTACCCATATGGAGAACCCTGATCCACAACATGGAGGATCAATGTTATATCGCATCATGAGGAAACAACCACCAACATTCAATGGGAGTACAAATCCTTTAGTAGCTGAGCAATGGATAAATTCCCTAGAGAAAATATTTCAGGCTTTGGGGAGTAGTAGAAGGGAAAAAGTTATCAGGGCGGTTTACCGCCTTAGTGGAGATGTTGATCAATGGTGGTCATTGATTCAAAACACGAAAGAATATGATGAAGAATTAAATATGGAATGGAGGGAGTTCAAAGATCTATTTTTAAAAAAAATACTTTCCTCGTGACCATCATGCAGATATGGAAAGGAAATTTCTGATTCTGAGACAAAAGGAGGATGAGAATATCGCAAAGTATGGGGATAATTTTACAAGGTTAGAAAGGTATGTTGGATATTAAATATGTAATACAAGAAGTAATATTAATCGTTTCTTTGATGGGTTAACAACATTTCTTCGTCGAGCATTAGTCTCACAATCCTTCTCATCGTATGAAGACATTGTCTCATGTGCTATAAAGACATTGGAGGAATTCTATAAGTCTTATTACTTTAAAGAAATTCAAGAGAAGAAGATATATGCTGATCAATCTGGGAATGGAAATAAGGGGAAGAAGGGAAAAGCTGAATATCCATCCTATAGTAAATGTTGGATGAAACACCCTGGTACTTTCTTAAAAGGAATGGGAGTCTGTTACAAGTGTGGGGAAAAAGGCCACCAAGCTCATGATTGCATGGGGAAAAAGAAGCTACCGATGTCCAATGCTACAATTGCTGGGAGATGGGACATTATGCAAATGGATGTCCTAAGCGTCAGGGGAACTTACCTCAGAAAAGGCCAAGGGATCAAGGCCAAGATTATGCTATCATTACTGCTGAGGTAGAAGCTCCGAAAGACATAGTGGCAGGAAATTTAATGGTTTCCTCATGTTTATAAAATGCATTATTTGATTCTGGATCATCGCATTGTTTCATATCTTCCTAGTTTGCTATGAAAATTAGATATTTCCAATTTGATTTAACAAGGGAGTTGTTAGTTAAAACTCTTAAGGGATGTATCATTGCAAAAATGTTTTGTGAATCAGTCCCCATTAGAGAACATAAATGTTCTTTATTCGCTAATCTCATTGTCATACCTAGGATTGTATTTAATATAATCCTCAATATGGATTGGATTTCAGACCATGATGCGAAGAATTATTGTAAGAAGAAGGAGGTTACGATTTTTGATGATGATGATAAGGAATACATTATCATTAATTTAGAATTGTCACCACCTAATTTATATCTAGATCCACCCCCAGTAGCTCAACTAAATTTAATTATTGGGGAGGAAGATAATGAAATAACTGTGGGTGAGGAAATTAATGTTCAAATAGAGGATGTACCTATTATGATAGAATATGTAGATGTGTTTCTGGAAGAGTTACCTGGATATCCTCTAGAACAAGAAGTTGAGTTTTCCATTGATTTAATTCCTGCATCAAGTCCTATATCGGAGACCCCTAATATAATGGCCACTGTAGAATTAGTGGAACTAAAGAAACAACTAGACGAATTGAGTAATAAGGTATTTATTCGCCCTAGTGTTTCTCCATGGGGATCCCCTGCTATTTTTGTTAAAAAGAAAGATGTATCTATGAGGTTATGTATCGACTATAGGGAGATCAATGCTATAACAATAAAGAACAAGTATCCCCGACCTCGCATTGATGATTTATTTGACCAACTGCATTGACCTTAATAAATTCCAAATATTGACCTTCGATCTGGATACCATCAGTTGTGTGTGAAGAAGGAAGACATTCCAAAGACACCATTTCAAACCAGGTACCGGCATTACAAGTTTACAGTAATGCCTTTTGGGCTAACTAATGCACCCTCTGTATTCATGGATCTGATGAATAGAGTTTTCAAGGAATATCTCGATGATTTTTTTGTGGTATTTATTGATGAAATCTTGGTATACTCCATAATCTACGAAGATCGTGAAAATCACATGCGCATTATCCAGAAGACTCTGAGAAATCATGAATTATATGGGAAGTTTAGCAAGTGTGAATTCTGGTTTCATGAGATTTATTTTCTTGGTCATATTGTCTCTAAAGATTGAAACTCTATTGATCCTTCTAAGACCATGGAAATCCAAGAATGGACTGCACCTATGAGTATAACTAAGGTACACAGTTTTATTGGTTTAGCTGGTTATTATCTATGTTTCATCCAAAATTTTACCCAATTGGCTAACCCATTAACAAAGCTCACCCGTAAATGGGTTAAATTTGTTTGGACAAAAGAGTGTGAAGAATGTTTTGAATAACTAATGAAAAGATTATTCAATGCTCCTATATTGACTCTACCATCGGGGAATGATGGGTTTGTTATTTATAGTGATGCATCAAAGAAAAGACTTGGTTGTGTCCTTATGAAGAATGATAGTGTTACTGCCTATGCATCATGATAGTTGAAAATTCATGAGAAAAACTATCATACTCATGATCTCGAGTCAGTAGCTATGATCTTTTCTTTGAAGATATGGATACACTACCTATATGGTGAAAAATGTGAGATTTATACTGATCACAAGAGTTTGAAGTATATTTTCTCACAAAAAGAACTCAACATGAGGAAAAGGAGATGTCTTTAATTACTCAAGGATTATGAGTGTACGATACACTACCACCCAGGGAAGGCAAATAAGGTGGAAGATGCTTTGAGAAGAAAAAAACATGGAGTTTTGAACAATATGAGAATTGAAAGGGATACAATTTTCATGGATCTAGTGAAGATAGACATGGGAATAACCATGGAAGGTGAAACATCAGTTCTTTTTCAAATGGTTTCCAAACCATCATTACTATAATGTATTAAGTGTTTTCAGACCGATGATGAAGAATTTCAAAAGAAGATTAAAGCTGTGAATGATGGGAGATTGAGAGACTTTGTGTATGAAGAAGGAATTTTGAAATTCGGGAAGAGACCTTGTGTTCCCGATATACCAGATTTAAAAAGAGAATTGTTGGATGGTTCTCATAGTCCCAATTTCTCTATACTTTCTGGGAGCACCAAAATGTATAGAGATTTAATGGAACATTTTTGGTGGGAAAAAATGAAGAAGGAGATTGCTGATTTTCTGTCAAGATGTATGGTTTGTCAATAAGTGAAAGCTGGAAGGAAATAGCCAGGAGGATTCATGCAACCTCTTCCCATACCTGAGTGGAAATGGGATAACATCACTATGGAATTTTTCATGGGACTACCAAAGACTCCTAGAAGGAATGATTCAATATGGGTTTTTGTTGATCGTCTTACCATGTCAGCACATGTTCTCGCTATAAGGAAAGATTTACCACTTTAACGTCTAGAAAGAATATATATTAATGAAGTTTTTAGACTTCATGGAGTACCTTTATCGATTGTTTTCAGATCGAGATCCCTGTTTTACTTCGAGATTCTGGAAGAGTCTTCAGAATGCCTTGGATACTGAATTTCATTTGAGCACTGCCTACCACCCTCAAACAGATGGACAATCAGAATGGACTATTCAAACCTTAGAAGGCATGCTGAGACCTTGGTCACTTGACTTTCAGGGTATGTGGGACCAATATTTATATCTGGTAGAATTTTCTTATAATAATAGCGTCCATTCAAGTATTCGGATGGCACCATATGAAGTGTTATACAGAAAGAGATGCAACACAACAACCTTTTGGGATGACGTTGATGAAAGAAAACTTATAGGCCTAAAACTGGTGGAAGAAAATATTGAAAAGGTTACAGTAATCCAAAACTACATCAAAGCAGCTCAAATTAGGCAGAAGAGCTATGCTGACAACCGAATGAAGTATTTGGAATTTTAGGTAGGAGATCATGTTTTCCTGAAGGTATCTCCATGGAATGAAGTTATACGTTTCAGTAAGAAAGGTAAATTAAGTCCCAGGTACATCGGACCTTTCGAAATTACAGAAAGAATTGGGGTTGTAGCTTACCATTTGGCAATGCCGCCAAGTCTCTCCAATGTTCACATTTTGTTCCACGTATCACTGTTGCGAAAATATGTGCCTGACCCAATGCATGTACTCACCTAAGAGGAATTAGAAATTGAACCTGATCTGTCTTATTGCGAAGAGCCCTTCAGGATTCTTGATACGAGAGAACATGTGCTGAGAAACTGGACGACTAATCTGGTAAAAGTTCTATGGAGAAACCATAAAATGGAAGAGGCAACGTGGGAACCTGAGGAACATATGATGATGAACCACCCGAGTCATTTTATGCTGTAATATTTTAGAAATTTTGAGGATGAAATTATTTCATGGAGGGGAGAATGTAACACCCCAAGCGTCCACTGTATGCTTCTCTTTGAATAATATAGTAGCGTGTGTTGCACGCAACATTGAGATTCTAACACGCCGTGACCAATCAAAGTAGCCGTTATGAATAATAATATCCACTTTTTGAAATTTTATACACTTTATCTTCCAAAATGGACTTCATTTTTGGATTCAGAATATTCAAATTATCCTAGGATGAGATTTTGGTACTTTTCGGATAACTTTTATATTTTGATTAATAGTGAAAATTACAAGCTTTTTATTGAAAACAACTTTTTTAATCAAAATAATTAATAGTGATAAATTATGAATTTGAGTGGTTTTAAAGAATATTTAGAATATATTTATACCATTTAATACAATGTTGTTCATTGGACATAATTTCACAATTAAACCGGACATAAACAAGTATCAATCTTTTGATAGTTATTATTTCTTAAAAACATGCTTTTTGTTTTGACAGCGGGAATTAATTTTAAATTAATTTCTGCCACTTATGTGTTTTGATTTTGGAAAAATGGATTCCATATTTGGAATCAGGATGTCCAAATTGTGTAAATAGGTAACTTTCTAGGCTTACCGTCTCCATGGACAGTTCGTTTCATTTCTTAACTTCAAATGATATGGAATGTTTTGAATACATATAAATTGGATATATATCATATATATGATATCTAAATCATGAATATCATTCTATATATAATGTAATTTTGACCACATGGGCAATTTTTCTTTATAACAAGTTCATTTTTTGACTAATGTTCCAAACATTGACAAAATGTCTGATATGAACTCCCAAAATTAACTAATTGTTATAGCAAGGTAATAAGTGATATAAAAGGAATAATAAACTTGAAAAATTTTATAAATGAAGTTTAAATTAACTTAATTTTATTATTCAGGAATAACACAGAGCGTATGAGCCACGTCGGACAGGAGGTAAGGGGTTTCTTATCTCACTTTTAATTCCTTGATATTTCCACTCTTCACCACTTAATTATTTCATGTGGAGTATT
The DNA here is from genome assembly GCA_963277665.1 of Viscum album. NCBI lineage: Eukaryota > Viridiplantae > Streptophyta > Magnoliopsida > Santalales > Viscaceae > Viscum > Viscum album. Next base: position 1,088,920,095 of record OY728129.1, read on the forward strand.
GTCTGCTGCCATTTGATATATATAATCATTATTCTCTTTATATTCATGGTATTATGTTGTTCATATTGTGGTTATTATCTTTTGGTCATACAACTCTACTGATTACAACGTGGTAAGGGGTTTTCATCTCACTTCTTATTCTTGTGAGATTCATCCTATATTGCCACTATTTCCTTTTGTGTGGAGTATTTACTGCCACATGATTGTATTGTTTGTGTAATATAATTTAATTTATGGGTATTTACATATTCATTTTATGATCCTTCTTACATGGTGGGTATGTTTTTTATGTTACCAAATCAGTAAGGGAATTTCAAATATCAATTTCTACTCATTGGGTTTTATGAAAACTTCATTGATTATTTTACTCCAAGATTATCTATGAAATCACTATTTATTTATTTATATAGTAATATCCACTCCCCTTTGTGTGGATATAATTTTGATTCACATAATAACTCCACATATAAATTCTCATTTAATTTATATGAAATTTATAAAGGTAATCTTAACTAAATTTCCATTCATTGAGTTAAACATCCAAGTCATTAGTTTCATTTTTTACAAGAATATGTGTGAATGTCCTCTGATTGATTTACACTGAATATCAAATAATATAAAGTATATTTATGTTTTTCACACATAATTATTTCATTGATTTATCCTTAATCTAAGGATATGGTCTTTATAAGGTATTTCATCTCAATTTACATTCCATTGTGACTTCTTTGTTGTTATGAACCAATTCACTTTTTTATGGGGTATATATTGTAATTTGACATAGTATATCATGAATTACATTATTCTCATGATATTATAAAATTTTTAGTACCTCAATTATTTGTATTCATGTGTCTCTCATTTGGTTAGGAACTCTAAATAAAATATCATTTTAAATGATTAAAAGATTTTCTCTTTTAAACCTTTTTCATTAATATCCATGTTTCAAAAATTGTTTTAAGGATTTATTTATATAGAGATGAATGTTTTAAAATTAAAATTATCTTTAAAATTTTAAAAGTGTTATGGGACACTATGATTTAAAAATAAATTTTTAATAGTTTCTTGATAAATAATGAGACTTTTAAATGTTTTTTAAAAAAGGGAATATTTCTCTCAAATAGTTTTACTGATTATTTTCATCTATGTAAATATAAATGATTATTTTTTATTGTGGTAGATTTATTATAACAAAATCTTCCATATTGTATTGAATGGGTTATGTTTGATTGTGTATGTTCTATTTTTATACCATTCATGGTTTGTGGTTAAAATATCAACATTTAGTATGCTAGTTTTAATACGAATGTTTATGTTATGTTTCAACCTTTTCATATGTGGAATGCATTGGAATTATTATGTAATGGGTGGATCCCGCTATAACTCATCGATGCATCGGCTGGTCTCATGAGACAAAATAGTTTCTTGTCACAAAGCCATGACAAAATCTTATTTGTAGTTTTAGCCTGTGGATTAGACTATGTGGTTATCATGTTAGGCATTATGAATTCAATCATTATGAAATTAGCTGTTGATATTACATGTGATTATTCAACTAGTAAAAAATCCATGTGAATAACTAAATGGAATTATTTGACTTATATTTTATATATTATGATGATGTTTAGGTTTAAAAGGCTTGATTTTTAGTATTATACATTGTCATAAATGTTTATGCCTATTTATGAAAGTTTCTTCTATATTGTTATCCTTACTAAGAATCAGAGCTCACAGATTTCTATGTTTTTATTTTTTCCAGGATATGAAGAAGTATATTATGATTGATCTACAGAGATAGGCTAAGGGATATGAGTGTGTTCAAAGGGGGGAGAATGTTTTTGTTTTTCATATCATAATGTCATGTAAAACATATATATGTATCTAGTACTTCCAAGGCTACTAAACTAATCAGTCTTTTGAGATGTGATCTATTGTCATCATGACAATGTTATGTAATTATGAACCAACTCTGGGTAACTAGGGTCCGGGCATTACAGTTGGTAGCAGAGGACGTTTATTACAAACCATGGAAACTTGATTTAGAAGAAATCTGATTAGAAAACACTACCCTGTGATAGACATTGAGGATTAGTAGAGAAGAACTTCCAAAAAAATTTGTTAATGTGAATATTATGTGGGTTTTCCAAGAAATAAATCCCTATTTGGATATGAGTAGGTACAGACTGATTTGGTACCTATGTACCTAGGGGTGAAAACTCTGACAAGGAGTTTCAGGCTTCACCCGCAGTATTCCAGTACATGACAATGGGCCTTTCTACACTCTTGGTTATGACACTCCTGGGGGATATGCTAAGGATAATTCACATTTTCTTTACAAACCGATTTGATGAAATTTAATATAAGTTGAGAATAAATAACCTTGGTTAACACTAAGGTGTTTTGGATTGAAAATAAGGTGCGATGATATTCTCTAAATGATTTTATGACTCACACAATGATTTCGTGTGTTAGTTAACGACTGGATTCCAAGGAAGTCATAGTAACATTGAACATGATGTACAAGGGGGGGCACAATGATGAAATGTGAAAATATATGGAATGTTGATAGGCTTAAAAGATATCGTGTTCATACTGAATCAGTTTTCCAAAAGTATGATCAATGATATATACATTAACCAACTCCGAAACTCAACAAAGTATAGAAAGGTGTAGAATGATAAGAGCTCCATTAGTGGAAACCGTGGAGAAAAGAAAGCTCAATTTCCATCATGCTCAAAATGTGGAAGGAAACACCCAGTAAAGTGTCTTAGTGGAACAAAGAAATGATTTATGTGTGGGAAAGAAGGACATAATGTAAATAATTTCCATGGAAAAATGAAGAGTAATATATAAGAAAATAAAAATGGTCGTAAGAATCCAATTACAGTCATTTGTCTTAAATGTAAGGGACCTTGGCATTCCCGGTGTCAATACCCTATTCTATAGGATAACCTCTATGTAATGGAAGAACATATGGGGAAATAAATGTATGTAAAAATGTTTAAAGGTATTAATGATCTTTTTTATGGGATTACATTTGAAGAATATTCACTTGTATGTGTAATCGTGCAGTTTGATATGTGAAAATGATATTTGAAGAAGAATTATCATTTCTTTTGTGGATATAGTTATAAATAGCTATTTGGGTTTATATGATCCTTGAATTTGAGGCAATTACATGTTATTAATTTTTGGGATGAAAATGCGAGGTATGAGATAATATTTTTGGTTAAATTATGTTATGGCTATTTTGAGGAACTTATCTCATTTTGGGAATGTTATAAAATATAGCTTCTGAAAAATGACAACATGCAGACCATGTGACAACCCGTCACGTTAGACAATGCTGCGGGAATCAAAGCCACAACCAATGTGCGATTGGGATTTATCACCTACTACTGAACTACATGAAGTCCCAAGTTAGGGTGACTAATTATTTTTAGTTAAATGATTTTATTGATCAATAATAAGTTGATTTGGGAACTTCTGTTTTATCAAATGGATATCATTATTGTAGGAAAATGATTTGGAAATTAAGTGATAAATGTTATTTTGGAAGATGTACACTCTGTTGGGAACACTATATACCTATGGAAAATAGAATACTATAGAATTTCATTTTAGGGGTAATGTTGGATTTTTTTCATTTTGAAAGGATCTATGTTTCATTTATAGAGATTGAGGTTATTAATGGAAATGATTAACCTATCATATAGAATATGTGATTTGGTTAATTACACTTCTGTATGAGACATTATGAGTAGTTGATGTTACATGGAGATAAATGTTAAGATTTACTATTAAATACTGTGTGATTAAATTCTTCTAAATATTGGGTTTCAATCATAGTTTGGATTATATTAAAGTATTTTAAAGAAAATTGTTTATTGAATGGTCTTTCTTGAAATTTGGGTATTGTCTGTTCAATTTTGGAAATTATGATTTGTATTTATTTCTATAAAAGATTATACATTCTAGGGAACATATGATCTTGTAATAACCATTAGGTTTTGTTTAATCTATAAATACAAGGGATAATGGGGTGTGTAGTGGGGTGAGAGGAGGGGGTGCATTGGGTGCATGGGGTGTGTAGGGGAGGGGGCAGGGTGGTGTGTGGGGTTCTTTTGCAAGGGGCAGGGGGCAGGGGGTGTGCAAGTGGGGGTAGGGGGTAGGGGGGTGTGCTGGTGGCATGAGGCAGGGAGTTTTAATAGATAAATTGTCCATCAAACCATTATTAGGTCCTCTGGTATGATAAACCAACAATTAACTCCTTCACACCACTGCCTTTAGTCTCCCAAACCAATCCTAATATAAACATAAAATCTAAACTACATAACTTTGACTCATACTACATTGATACCATTCTAACATAACCTAAACCACTAGGACCCAACCTGGGTAGGTGATGATTTGGGTGTTCCACCCTGAGACTTCCTCTCATTTCTACACGAACTTTATTTTTTATAAGGTAGGAGAGGATTGGAATATGGAGGCGACCATGTTTTTTTCTTTCTGAAATGCATAAGCAATTATAGGAGGGTGTACATGGGGGGGTGTCTAGGATGGAGGGTTAGGGGGTGCACAGGTGAGGGAAGGTGCGGGGGGTGCAAGGGGGAGGGGGCGGAAGGTGCGGGGGTGTCCAGGAGGGGTGGGTGTCTAGGGGGAGGGGGGTGCTGTCCAGGTGGAGGGAGGGGGGCTATAAGGGGAGGGGGTTGTCTAGGTAATGGGAGGTGGTGTAGGGGGAGTAGTAGTTGTGGTGGTGGTGGTGGGGTGGGGTGTACATGTAAAGGTAGGGGATGCAGGGGAAGGGAGGGGGTTTCCCAGGGAATGGGAGGGGGTTGCAGGTGGAGTGGTGGTGGTGGGGGGGGGGTCCACGGGGAGGGAGGGAGGATGCAGTGGGAGGGAGGAGGGTGTCCAGGGGGAGGGAGGGGGGATGCAGGTGGGGGTGTGGGGTTATCTAGGTGGAGAGGGTTATAGGTAAAGGGAGGGCTGTTGCAAGGGGAGTGGTGGTGTGTGTGTGTGTGTGGGGGGGGGGGGGGGTTGTTCAGGGAAAGGGAGAGAGCAGCAGGGAAAGGGAGGGGGTTGTCTAGGGGAAGGGAGGGGGTGCAGCTAGAGTGTGGGGTGTCCAGGGGGAGGGAGGGGGGTTGTCTAGGGGGTGGGAGGGGGCTGTAGGCGGAGCAGTGGGGAAAGGGGTGTCTAGGTGGAGGGAGAGGGGTTCTCTAGGGGGAGGGAGGGGGATGCAGGTGGAGTAGTGGGGAGTCTAGGGGGAGGGAGGGGGTGTCCATGGAAAGGGAGGGGGATGAATGGGGGATGAGGGGGGTTGTCTAGGGGGAGGGATGGGGGATGCAGTTGGAGTATTGGTGGTGGAGGTGGTAGAGGGGGGGGGGGGGGGTTCTATCCAAAGGTAGTAAGAGGGTTGTAGGGGGGAGGGGGCTGCAGGTGGTGGTGGGATATCCAAAGGGAGGGGGGGTTGTCAAGTGGGAGGGAGAGGGCTTTAGGGGAGGGAGGGGTTTTCAAGGTAGAAGGAGGGGGGTTGTAGGTGGAGTGGTGGTGGGGGTGTCCAGGGGGAGGGATGGGGACTGTAGGTGGAGTGGGGGGGCGTTCAGGGAGAGGGAGGGGTGCTGCTGGTGGAGTGGTGGTGGGGGGTGTCCAGGGGTAGGGAGGGGGTTGTCCAGTGGGGGGTGGGGTGGGGGATACTGTAAGGGGAGTGGGGGGGCTGGGCAGGGGCTTGGGTGGGGTGTATTTGTTTATGAATTTTCATACCCTATAGCCACAAGTTTTAACTTTGGCAATAGCCCTATTTCCACAGTTTGTAACTCTAGCTATAAGTATAGTACCATAGTTTCAAACCATGGAAATAGACTATGTTTGTCCTAATGTATATCCATGATTATAAACCATGGTTATAATAGTATTACCATGATAGGGACCGTGGCAATATACCTTTATCCATAGTTTGAATCTTGGCTATAGTTCAAGGACTGTAGCCATGCCAAACTTACTTACAATTCCTCAAACCGTGGTAATTACCTATAGCCACAGTTTTAAACCATAACTATAGCCCTAATTTCTAGTA